>SJYF01002196.1:300739-318975 GCA_006410515.1 Procapra przewalskii
GATCCAACCAGTCCATTCTAAAGGAGATCAGCCCTGGGTGTTCTTTGGAAGGACTGATGCTAAAGCTGAAACTCCAGTACTTTGGCCACCTCATGCGGAGAGTTGACTCATTGGAAAAGACTCTGATGCTGGGAGGGATTGGGGGCAGGAGGAAAAGGGGACGACCGAGGATGAGATGGCTGTGTGGCATCACTGACTCGATGGACGTGACTCTGAGCGAACTCCGGGAGATGGTGATGGACAGGGAGGCCTGGCGTGCTGCGTTTCTTGGGTAGCAAAGAGTCGGACATGACTGAGCGGCTGAACTGAACTGATCTTATTTAAATTTTACAATAACAGTATGACCAACCTAGACAGCATATTAAAAAGCAGAGACATTACTTTGCCAACAAAGGTCCATCTAGTCAAGGCTATGGTTTTTCCAGTGGTCATGTATGGATGTGAGAGTTGGGCTGTAAAGAAAGCTGAGCGCAGAAGAATTGACGCTTTT
The DNA here is from genome assembly GCA_006410515.1 of Procapra przewalskii. Taxonomy (NCBI): domain Eukaryota; kingdom Metazoa; phylum Chordata; class Mammalia; order Artiodactyla; family Bovidae; genus Procapra; species Procapra przewalskii. Next base: position 301,230 of record SJYF01002196.1, read on the forward strand.
GAATTGTGGTATTCGAGAAGACTCTTGAGAATCCTTTGGACTGCAAGGAGTTCCAACCAGTACATCCTAAAGGAGATCAGTCCCGGGTGTTCATTGGAAGGACTGATGCTGAAGCTGAAACTCCAATACTTTGGCTACCTGATGCGGAGAGAGGACTCATTTGAAAAGACCCTGATGCTGGGAAAGATTGAAGGCAGGAGAAGGAGAAGACAGAGGATGAGATGGTTGGATGGCATCACCGACACAACAGTCATGGGTTTGGGTGGACTCCGGTAGCTGATGATGGACAGGGAGGCCTGGCGTACTGCGGTTCATGGGGTCGCAAACAGTAGGACACGACTGAGCAACTGAACTGAACAACAAAAAATGTTTAGAAATACTAATTTCAATAAGTTACTTGGGGGGCATTTGCGTCTTACCAGCACTCTTCTGTTAATGAACCGCTTTTCACAAGTAAAGCAACTGTGCTTGCGTCTGGAAAGCAGGGCCTCTAAAATAATTAGGGGGGGCTCTACGTGGGAGTGAACGGCGACGAGTCCTTCTTCAGAGAGGGTATTCTCTTCGTTCACTCCCAGGTTCCGGTCGCACCGAGGAAGCCCGGACGCCGACTCACTGGAGACACAGTAAGTCCCCACCTTCAGCCCCCGGTACCTGAGTGGAGTCCACGCCCCTGCCCGGCTCGGGCGCGCGCACGCACGCGCCGGCGCTCACGCCCTGCGGGCGCGCGCACGCACGCGTCGGCGCTCACGCTCTGTGGGCGGGCGGGCTCACTCGCCGGCGCTCGCACCCTGTGGGAGCGCTCCGCGCCCGGAAGGACTGCTGAACGGGAGGGTCCGGTGTGGGCGGAGGTGCGTGCGCGGCTGGAGACGGTGGGGAGGGGGCGGCGAGTGATGCGCGGGTGTGCGATTCCAGGGGTCCCCTCCTTGGCTTCTAGGCCGGGGGGCACAGGCGTTCCTGTGGCGGGATCGGTAGACGCGGGCCTGGCCTGCCGGCGGCGCATCGACTGGCCCTCGGGGTGAGCCCCCGTGAGCCGGGGGCTCCGTGGTGAGGCTCCGTGAGCCGGGGGCTCCGTGGTGAGGCTCCGTGGGGTGGGGCCCCCGCGGTGAGGCTCTGTGGGGTGAGGGATCCCGTGGGAGTGCCATGGGGGAGCTGGGAGGAGCTGGCCGGTGATTTCCCCCCACTCCCCCGCAGACCCGTTGGCTCAAGATGTCGTACATGCTCCCGCACCTGCACAATGGCTGGCAGGTGGATCAGGCCATCCTTTCGGAAGAAGACCGCGTGGTCGTCATTCGATTTGGGCACGACTGGGACCCTACTTGCATGAAGATGGATGAGGTTCTGTACAGCATTGCTGAAAAGGTAAAGCAGCCACACCTCCCGTCACGTCCTGCCGTCGGGTTTGGTGTTTGCATCCTGTTGGATTGCTGTTGTTTTGCCGGTAAGAATTAAAAGTACAGCCAGTTCACCGGTTAAACAGAAGCAGTAGGATTCACAGAAGTACAGACATACCCTGAGGTATGAGGATGGGCTCCCTGAAATTGGTCAGAATAGCTTATATCCTTACTGCCAGAAGTTTCCATAGATTTTCAAATTTTTAAGAGGTTCATGATGTCTCTCCCTGAAGAAGTGATTCTTATTAATTTATAGGGATTTTAACTCATAGGTGTTTCAGAAATTTACATCTATAGTGCCAAGAGCAAAACACGTTTGCAGCATTTGGCTGAGTGTAGGAGCTTACTTTGAATGGCTTGGTTTAAAAACCTTGTCGTTTTTTTTGGTACTGTGTTTATTTGTTGTATGTATTGAGCAGAACATCTATGGTAACAACATAGTAAATTCCCTTCTTTTTCTTTGAGTCCCTTCTTTACTCCAGGGTGCTCTTTGTAAGTGATTTGATTTATAGCTTAGAGTGATTCCAATGTAGGAAACATCGGGAAAAAGTAGAACTGTAATGTTAGAACTCGTTTTCCTAATCTTTATTTACTACAGGGGGTTGTCTGTGGCCTTTTGCTGACAATAAAGAGCAATTGTAGGGCACTGTTGAGTAACTAGGGGTTAATTCTCTTTCTGTAATTGTCTCATGGGTATTTTAAGGTAAATTTGATTTAGATTTTTGCAATTGTAGTAATAGGGCAAGAGGCAAAAATATTAGGGTACTAATAAAAAGTTTAATATTCAATGTTAATTTGAGAGGTTATTCATTTTATTAAAGGGTATAAAAATAAGGGAAACATTGAAGCCATCATTTATTTCACAGGAGTAAGATATGCTAATATGGGCTGGATTAAAATAACTCCTTTGAGTAAAGAGTAACAGGTGTAAGGATATAGTTTGTATTTAGGAATCAAAAAGTAGTCTGACCTGCCATCAGTAATTTTCACTGTCTCTTTGGTAGGACAGGCAGAGTGAGGTAAGGGTGATGGCACTCTGAACATTAGGGACCATCCTTCTGTGTCCATCTCCGAAAGTGCATCTCAGAGAGTCTGATTCTGCAGATTAGAGATGAGGTCCAGAAGCTCCCCCAGGAATTTCGAATCCCTTCAATGAGATCCGAGTCAGAGCAGGAGTCTGTGGTGATAACCTTACCCTCCTCTTTCTCTTGGATGCCAAAGCATTGAGGGAGCTTGAAGAGATGCCTGGGGAACTCAGGAGAGCCGGGTTCTGCCACTCAGGTCCTCCCTGTCGGGTCCGAGGTCAGAAGTGAGGTGGTGCCCAGAAGTCATTTCCCCATGACTTGAGCCGCAGTGGTCAAGGGCAGAGACTGCAGAAGTCAGTGAGTGATGATGGATGAAGACCCTGTTTCAGTAATCGAATCACTGCTGTGTGGACGCTGACGTAACGTAGGTGTGTGTTCTGGGTTCTGCCTTGCAGGCGGCGCGTCAGCACCAGGGGATGTCCAGACCCGGTGGCCCTCAGCACGAGGCTAGGATGGCAGAGGCATGAGGGTTGTTTGCTGTTCATATCTGAGCAAAATTCAGCAAGATACTCTTAGCTAGGAGACAGATTTTGTGTCAGTGTAAGTTTTTAGGGACTTTTACCAGAATTGTTCTTTTCTAATCCTTATGTAGTGATCAGAGACCAGATTGCTGTACTGCTAGCAGGTGGCTCTTTTTGGAATGGAACCTGTTGGTAAGAACAGTTTAATTGGGCTCACTTGGAGTATTTTTCTCTGGTCTTTTAAGTTATTCTTTTTCTTTTATCCAGAACTTAGATTTCTATTTTAATAAACTTCTAATATTGTGTAATAGTATAGTCTTTAAAAATGCAAACTTGAAATGCGTTACAAAACTGTTAATGTTCTATTTTCTGCTTAGTATAAGGGCAGAATATGAGTTTATAATTCTGGAAGCCCTTTTTGGGGACATTCAAGAGGAATTTTTGAAATTTAAGGTTTTAGTATAAAGAACAATTTAACTGTCTATCTCCCTCTGCAGAAATGGCAGATAATGGGAGATCTTCCTCATCTTGTTACGAGCTCTGTTTGGATACCCCAGCTGTTTTAAAGTGAGTAAAATTCCAACATTGAGGCTGGACTTGATTATACTATTCTCCTGGAATGTGTTTTATTGACTCACTGCTTCAGCAGCTCCAACCCCACCTCATGCTGGATTAGTTTTGAGCTGTACTGAAAACAGATACATTGAAAGGTTTTACAGATGTCTGCAGTTTGGTAGAATTATTATCAAAATAAAATTTCTAGGACTTCCCTGTGGTCCAGTGGCCCCGACTCCAGGCTCCCAAAGCAGGGGGCCCAGATTCAATCCCTGGTCAGGGAACTAGCTCCCATGTGCCACAACTAAAGATCCCACGTGCCACAACTAAGACCTGGTGCAGCAAAATAAATAAAAATCAATGTTTAAAAAATTAAGTTTTCTGATTAGTGGGTGATTTTATGCACAGCTTCAAGGTAAGACTATTTTTGTCTTGCCATTTTGGGGGATTGTACTTTGCCAGCACTGTGACCAAGTCCCATTATGTGTAAGAATAAATGGGATGTTTAATTCTTGTATGTTTAAAGAGTTCATACAAGTAGAATTTAAAACATTCAAAACCTCAGTGATACTATCTCATAGTCAGACCTTCTAATTTGTATATAAGGTAAATGTATTCATGGGATTATTTAGGAATGACTTCCAGGGCTCGCTCTTAAACATGTCATAAAGTAGGTTGAACCTGCAGAAATTTATGCTCAATTGAGAAATCTCACAGGAACCAGTAACCAATCAGGGCAAATAATAGTTTGAGAAAAGGAAGTTATCATGCAGTTTTTTGATAGCTTTGAAAGGAACTATCTAAAAATGTAAAAATATCACTTCAAAAATACCTGGTACCAATTGACAGTCAAGAACATTTGTCCAGAATTTTAGGTGGGTTCTTAGCTAATGGAGGAGCTTCATAGAGAAGGTGGAAGGCAACACTGACAGCCTTCGGTCTTAGTGACATGCGTGAGTGGCATTGAGTGGCGTGCAGGACTGTGGAGCTGCATTGTCACTGTGTGAGAGAGAGCCCAGCTGGTACTGCAGGGCTAGAGGACCTGTCAGGTCACCTCCTCTAAGAAGAACAGACTATCTTTTAAGGCAGGTCTGTTTGAACTCAGGATTATGTAATTAAGTCCATAGTGACAATAAAACATTTTCTGTGTTTTGAAATATATGTGTATTTCTGAAGTTCGTTCATTCAGCTAGTGATATTTACTGGTGCCCCGGGTATGTCAGGTCCTGGTTAGCTCAAGGACCGCCAGAAAAGACAGCAGATGTGGTTCCCAGCCTTGTGAGGCTTCACGTCTGTCGTGATGGGATTTATGTGGAAGGAAGAGATGGTGAAGGCCAATAGTATCATTTGTTTTTTGACTTCTGAATGAGCTACGGTTTCCTTACTTATCATTGGAGGCAAAAGAAAATAAGACCTTTTTTAAGGGTCTCAACATAAAAACCAACATTCACAGCGTGAAAATTATACATCATTGAGTTGTCATTTTATGCTTTAGGAAGCTATACGTGCATGTGTCTGTGTGTGTTTGGTTATACTGTGATGTTAATACCTAACTTTTACATTGTAGTGTTTTTTTTTTTTTTAAATGAGAGAAGAAGTAAAATATCTCTGCTTAGTAAAACTAGATGCAGGCAGGACTTATGAAAGGCAGGAGACCTAGGTTTGTTTCCTGGGTCAGGAAGATCCCCCGGAGAAGGAAATGGCAACCCACTCCAGTATTCTTGCCTGGAGAATCCCATGGACAGAGGAGCATGGCAGGCTATGGTCCTTGGGGTTGCAAGGGTCAGACACTACTTAGCAACTAAACCACAGCCACCAGAACTTATAAACCAGAGGGTAACTTTTGCCAGGAGGCAGTCCTGCAGCGAAGTGAGTGGCTGCTCTTGGCAGTCCTCCGTCTCCGTGTGCATGTGACCACGTGGGGCTCAGCTCGCTCTCTGCCTTCTGCAGATGTGTTCTCTCTGTTCACCAGGAAGAGGGGATGCGGGAGAGGCTCGGAGAGACTCCTTTTCTTCCCCTGCCTCGGCTCTGACGTCTGTCAGCAAAGGGGTGCTCGTAAACTTCCTTCCCTCCTTTTTGTGGAAGGTGGTGGTTTAATGTCCATAGTCAATATTTTTTAATATTCCCAAAAATAGAGAGTAGAGCATAGTGGACTTAATACCTAATACTTAATACTTGTCGCAATTACCAGTATTCTGTCAGTCTTGTACCATTTAATCCCTCAGTTTTTGTACTGTAGTATTAAACCATATCCCATGCTATTTCACTGGTAAATTACAGTCAGGTTTCTAGAGTTAGTTTGGAGGAAGAAATGTGCATTTTCTGTGCAGTTCCTGGAGCTGCTGTAACAAAGCATCACAAATTGGGCAGATTAAAACAAGAGAAACATGTTGTCTCACAGCTTGAGGGTCAGAAGTCCGAGGCTGGGGTATCAGCAGGACGTGCTCCCTCTGGAAAGTCCCTGCTGTTCTCCCCATCCTGGTGTCTCCCCTCCTGGGTACTCCCCAACTTCTGAGTGCTTTCCCTAGCCCTCTGGGTTCAGTTGGCGTGTTTTTGTTCTCCCTTGGCTTGTTTCAACCAACCAGGTTGGATCACAGCTCAGACTCCAGTATGACCTCTTTTGACCTTCACTGATGAGTTCTGCAGGCACCCTGTTCCCAGGTCAGGCCACCTTCTGAGAACGAGGGCTCAGGGGTTCAGTTTGTTTTCTTATTGGGGTAAAAGGACATACATAATTCAACCCACAGTATTTTAAGTTGATAAAAGCTTTCTAAAAGGCACTGAGACAGAAATCATAAGGAGCATTGAAAATGTCATGTCCTTTGTTCTGAAGATTCTATTTTAGGTGTTTATCCTTAAGAAATAATGAAATATGTATATAAATTTAAGGGTAATAATGTTCATATGTGAATAGTTGATATTAATGAACTTTTATATTCATGAAAAATTTTTAAAAATAACAGAATGGTAAAATAATGGCATAGCCATTTGATGAATGTTAAGTAGCCATAAAGTTTTGTTTTGATTGCTTTCTTATATACAGTATACAGTTTATATGAGGACACTCATAATTAAAGTGAGTGTAAAATATTGTAGTGTGATCACCATATGATCACATTTTATTAGAACAGCATAAACATATAGACCAGAAAAAGTGGGAAAGAATATAGTAAAAATATGTTCTCAGCAATTAACTCTGGGTGTTGGGATTGGATGTAATTTTATTTATGGTTTTCTGGGTTTTCTAAATGTTCTGTGATGGACTTGCAATTAAGGAAGAAATTAAAGAAGATTTGTTACCTACAATATGATTTGAATTATTAAGCCCTTAGTATGTGCAGGTGTCCAGACCTAAGTTAGAGGGGAATGTGTGGCTGAATTCCAGGGGCATATTTTAAAGCATTTGTTTGCTACATATAATTAAATGCTTGTAAAAGTTCATGTAGCATTTTACTGGAGCAGCATGAATGATGTGTCTGTGGACTTTTCCTGCAGGACTTTCATAACTTGCTGTCTGGAAAATGTTAAGCATGCAAATGGACAGTTGCTCAGGACTATGATGCTAGTGAAGTGATGTCCACATGGCAGCTCTCCTGGGAAAACCTGTTTGCAGAGCTACAGTTTGAAATTGTCCTGTTATATACAGATTCTCTTGTTTTTGTTTTTTAATGTGCTTTTACAGAAAAAGTTAATTTGTTATTTCAGTTCTTTCCCCCCACCCAATCTCCTTTACTTTTAGGTTAAAAATTTTGCAGTTATTTATCTTGTGGATATTACAGAAGTACCTGACTTCAACAAAATGTATGAGTTATATGATCCGTGTACTGTCATGTTTTTCTTCAGGTATGTTCACTTATCTTAAAGTTATTATTTAAATTGAAAAGATGGTCTGGGCATTTAATGCAATCGAGATATCTTTAGAAGGAAGTTGTAATGTGGTCATATCATAATACAGTTTGTATCACCAGGCAATCAATGTGATCTTTTAAATAATTTTCAAAGTAACAATTCCAGTTTTACCATTTACTCAGTAACAAATTACCCTTTAGAAATAACTGCCCAGGGACCTAGGTGAAGTGTAATTAAATGGAGGACATTCTTATTGACATTTAAGATACCTTTAAATTTAATCTGTTGGGAATTCCCTGGTGGTCCAGTGGCTAAGACTCCAGGCTCCCAATTCAGGGGCCCCAAGTTCAATTCCTGGTCAGGGAACTAGATCCCACATGCTGCAACTTAGACCTGGTGCAGTCAAATGAAGAAATAAATAAATATTAAAAGAAAAAAATTTAATCTGTTGATGAAAAATGTGTTTATAGTAACTCACTTTTTAAATTGAAAAATGTGTTTACAGTAACTCAGTTTTTAAAAATATTACTGACTCTGTTTAGCATCCTTTTGTGATATCCAAGAGGGAAACCTGTACTTTTTTAGTTTGCTTATAAATAACAACATCTTATAAAAAGATCTTTTATCAGCTGAAAAATTCTTTTGTGGACCCTAGTCAATATCATTGGCTCAAGTAATAGAATCTCCCTGATCACCTTGAATGAATTTACACCTATGGTATACAAACTTTGCATGAAAAGAGAATGCAGAGTAGCTACTGGTTAGACATAGGAGTCTGATGCAGATATAAACACAGTTTTTGCTATTTCTGTAATAAAGTTAAGTAACAGCATGAGTGGGAAAAAAATTTCTGTTGTGGAGGTTTAATTTGGAAAGAAATCACCATATGACGCTGTTTTTACTTGCCTGTCAGAATTTCTTATGTTACTCCAGAAGTTAGTAAGTAGCAATATAAAGACTAGGGCCAGCTCTAGAAGCAGAGCTCCCTAGTGGGTGAGGAAGTCTGGCTGGGGTGTGCAGGGTGTGTACTCACTCTCTGTTCTGTGTAACAAACTTGGTGATCTGTAGGTCAGAGTCCAGGCAGGCTCAGGGTTCTGACGTGGGGTCTCCGAAGGCCAGAGTCACGGGTAGGCTCCCATTTAGGCTGTCGGTCAGGGAAGAATCCACTTGGCTCAGGGGGCGCTATTGGTTGGATCCAGTTTCCGGTGGTTACAGGTCTGAGGTCTGTTTCTGCTGGGACCCTCTCTGCTCCTAGAGGCTCCTCTGTCTTTGAAACCCTGAGCAGTGAGTTGAGTTCTTTTCATAAGCTGCTCCAACATCCTGTTCTGCTTTCATAGGGTACATGTGATTGGATTAGATGAACTGCTTAATCCAGGAGAATCCCCTTATTTTAAAATCAACCAATGAGTAACCATGGGAACAGCTGCAGACCCCCCGTGTGGTATCATGTACCTGATGATGGACGTGGTCGCGTTGCAGCTCACTTCCGGGGGTTCAGGTGGGAGATAGGGGCTCTTTTTAGGGTTCTGTGCACTGTAGCATGCCAGGCCAGCCCCATCCTGGCTGCAGAGCTTCATGCCCCCACTGTGGCCCCCACCCTCGGCTCCCATTGCAGAATCGGGTGTGGATGAGGCTTCTCTGGCCAGCTTTGGAGGTTGCTCCTTATCTGTGGCCCCTCCTCCAGGACGCAGTATGGACAGTCCTGAGAAACAGTCTTCTGGGCTCACAAGGAGGGAAGGTGGGGAGGAGGGGCCTGGGGAAGAGGAGCTCTGGTGTAGCACTGGGTCGTCCTCCGGGCCCAATGCAGGTTTTTATTTTTTGCCTTTTCATGAAGGGTGTTTGCAGCTCGTTCATTTTTCAGTTGCTTCCTGCCAGCAGCATTCTGGGGTTGTGTCAGCTCTTCTCACTGCATGCTCTTCCCTTTCAGCCTGAACAAGTAGGGTTCCTGTTCTGGGCTCTGGGGTGCCCTCTGCCCAACAGCTGTTTGCTCAGGGAAGAGCCTGTCCTGTGACTGGACACTCTGACTTTAGGTCTCTCCTAAGTTTCCGCAGAAGGTTGTGTGGCCTCTTTGTCAATAGTTGAGCAGCCGTTTCTGGATTTCAGCACCTTCTGCTATCTGGAGAGGCTGAGAAATTTTTCTGGTTAACAGATCTTACACCAGTTTGTCTCTCTTCTCGTTTTACTGTAAGCAGCACGAAACTCGACAGCGCCTTCTGGACACTTAGGTGTCCTCAGCTGGTATCTACATCCGTCACTTTGGAGTGTCGCAGACATCCTCTACTCCCTGTAATGCATCCCCACCTCCTCCCAGCCCATGTTCCTACTGACAGGCTGTTGAAGGCAGTCTGGGGCTTTTCTGTCTGCCCCTCAAAATTCTCCCAAAGTCCTCCCATCTTGGATCCTGCCTTCCACTGCATGTGACCAGCCTTGAGGGGCAGGAGATGCCTTGCTGGGGAAAGAGGTTGAGTAGTGCTGGGGCTGGGTGTGTATTTTGATATCTTAGAACTGATGTTGAACTCAGAAAAGGAGACAAAGCCTTCTGCTGTTCCTGCAACCCAGAATTCTAAGACAAGTAGTAACAATTTTAGTTAATTTATTCACCAAATATGTATACACATAGAGTCTTGATCAGTTTTATGTCTATGCTGGGACATGAATCAGATCAGACAGGGTGCCTGCTCTCACAGAACATCATCTGATGGCAACAGCAGAGCAGATAGCACCGGAAAGCAGGGAGAAGTGACAGGTGACAGCATGTATGCATGCCGGTGGGAGGGGCTTCCCCTCACCCGCAAGCAAACTAGGCTCTAGGAGTGGCCTTCGTTAACATGAACTCCCTCGTAACAGAAGAGGTGCCTAGGAATAGCAAGGCACCCATTTCAGCTTTATGGCCGTGAAGTGTCTTCAGGAACTGAGGACCAGAGTCCAAATATCCCATCACTCTTAACTGCAGACAGTTCCAAAGGTTTTGGCAGTATTGAGCCAGGAACTGTGGATAAAACCAAATTCATAGGAGAGTATATCTTTTGAGTGACCACATATATATATTTTTCCTGTGTCACAGTATTGCAGCAGGTATTTGCAGAGGCACAGATACTGATTGTCATCGGGCGGCAGGGAGTGTGTAGAGGTTGCTGAGTAAGTTCGGCGTGAGCCCAGCAGGGGCACAGGGCAGAACGGCCCACACATCTGGGGACCTGCAAGGACATGGCCATCACAGGTCGGGGTGGGGAGTAGCTGGTGTGGAAGGGAGGGCAGGGCCAGGCCCAGATGCCCGGATTCCTGGGCCGGTGTGACTCCTGGAAGTGAGTTTTTGCAGCAGGAGAGTGACGTCCAGTTTGCCTCCTGGAAGCTCGCTCTGACTGGAAGGAGACCTCTCTGCAGCCCCAGGTGGAGCCCACGACAGGAAACAACAGCTGGCAGCCAGACCCATAGCCTCTCAGAAACAGTTAAATCAATAACCATTAGTGCAGCTGGTATAACAAAGGTTAATATCTTTATTTTATGAAGTGCACATATAAATTCATTTTAAAAAGCAGCTTCTTGAAAAATCCATCTATGGAGAATCAAGAAATGCAAAATATCGTTCACTTCACAGTCAATAGGACTTTCAGTAACATTTACACTAAGTGCTCATAAGAACACCATGAAAAACTCACACATTGCTTTTTCAGGTAAGTTACTACAACCCCCTGGAAAACTGTTTGGCTTACCAGGTGACTGAGGCTGTGTCCTTTGACCCTTGATTGCCCTGTAGGTGATTTGTCGTAAGGAATTACAGAGCACACAGAAGGAACATGTGTGTCTTTCTTAACAGTATTTAGATGGTTTCTAGTCTTCTGAACAATGGTGGATCCTCTTGATTGTGCTGATGTTTGACAAGAGCCTGTAATGGAGGTGGGGATGTAAGGCATGTTTCCGTGTGGTTCTTTTTCAGAGGGATTCTTGTGAGCACTGACCCCTTCCCTCTTACAGGAACAAGCACATCATGATCGACCTGGGCACTGGCAACAACAACAAGATCAACTGGGCCATGGAGGACAAGCAGGAGATGATCGACATCATCGAGACGGTGTACCGGGGGGCCCGCAAGGGCCGTGGGCTGGTCGTGTCTCCGAAGGACTACTCCACCAAGTACAGATACTGAGCCCGGCCCACCCGGTGCACATGGTGCCCTGGGGTCGTTCTCATGTGGAAGTATTTTCAACTATTTAAAGCCTTTGAGAAAGTGTTTGGCAAGTACACGGAGCTTAAGGAGCTGGAGGGTTTTGCAGTGTGGGTGGCATTGCCTCGCCTTTCAGTCTGCCTGGTCACTGTATTTTTGTATCAGCAAATATCTGTAAATATCTAACTGAAATAAAATACACAGTGATGGGGATGGTCAAAATTATTTATTTACTAAGAAACTTAGTGTATAGATTAATGATTTTGGTAGTCAAGAATTGACTCTTTACCATTGAGTGAGGCTCAGTGTGTCTCATGGTGCCAGAAGCTGGAGTCAGATCCAGCTGTCAGGCTGGTCCTCCGGGGCCTGATGGGGAGTCTGTTCCCAACCATCTTCTGGCTCCGGTGGTTTCTGGCATCTTAGCTGTCCCTTGGCTGGTGATGCTTCACCACAGTCCCAGCCTTCATCCTACACAGTGTTCTCCCTGTGTGATGTCTGTTCAGATGTCCCACTGGGTGAGGGCCGCCCTGCTCCAGCACGACCATCTCCACTCATGACGTCTGCAACAGCCCCGTCTCCACAAGGACACATTCTAAGGTCCAGTGGTGAGGACTTCCAGTGCAGGAATTGCCAGAGACACAGCTGAACCCTCAATAGAACCAAAGGCTTGAGTTCAGGAACACTCTTAATGAAAAATTACATTTTATTCTGGTTATAAAAGTACAATAAAATAATGATTTTTGTAGTCTTCCCTTTAGACTAACAGCTCATTGTTGTACTTCCTAAGATCAAATCTAATGTGTGTACATATACTGAATTTTATGTGGAAACAAGACCCTTCAATCTGTGTAGCTACTTTCCTCATCACAATCTCAAGTTCCTCTCCTATATCACTTACCCAAGCAGCATTTGTTAGTTGGGATCTTCTCAGGCACATCTCAGTGCACATAGACTACGAAATCAAGAGTGGACGCCTGGTGGGGAGGAGCACAGGGAACTCTGGGGAGCACACCTGGAGCTCACACCTGGCTTCACAGCCATCCTCCGTCGCTTACTGAGGACCTTGGGCAAGTGCTCTCCCGTGGGAAGAGGATGGTAGCGTCTGCTGTCTCACACCTGTTGTACTCAGATCAGTCACAGCATTCCCTGGGGGCCCTCTGCTGTGAAAAGGCTCATTGCTTCATCAGAGTGACTCATTGTTGAAACATGAGTGTACTTACCAAAGAATGAAATTTTTAAAAAGCCACACACACACAAGTATGTGCTTTTAGAAATGGATATAGGGACTTTTTTGCCAACATTACTTTGCCAACAAAGGTCCATCTAGTCAAGGCTATGGTTTTTCCAGTAATCTATGGATGTGAGAGTTGGACCATAAAGAAAGCTGAGCACAGAAGAATTGATGCTTTTGAACTATGGTGTTGGAGAAGACTCTTGAGAGTCCCTTGGACTGCAAGGAGATCCAACCAGTACATCCTAAAGGAAATCTGTCCTGAATATTCATTGGAAAGACTGATGCTGAAACTGAAACTTCAGTACTTTGGCCACCTGATGCAAAGAACTGACTCATTGCAAAAGACTCTGATGCTGGGAAAGATTGAACGTGGGAGGAGAAGGGGACAACAGAGGATGAGATGGTTGGATGGCATCAGCAACTCAATGGACATGAGTTTGAGTAAACTCTGGGAGTTGGTGATGGACAGGGAGGCCTGGCATGCTGCAGTCTATGAGGTCACAAAGAGTCGGAAACAACTGAGTGACTGGACTGAACTGAATTGATAGGGACTTCCCTGGTGGCCTGGAGGTTAAACTGCACTCCCATTGCCGGGGGCTCAGGTTTGATCTCTGGTCAGGGAACTATATCCCACAGGCTGCATCTAAGAATTTGCATCCGTAACTAAAGATCTCAGTACAGCCAAATATTTTTTAAAAATTAAAAATGAATATAAAACAAATGCAAATATGCAGTTTAATGTCTCCAGTTTTAATTTTCCCCAAAATAATATAATACTGTATCATATGAGGTGCTAAAGAAAAAAAATGTGATCCCTAGTACCTGGCATATGAAAGACATTTGATAGTATACTTCTGACATTTATTCAAGCAAGACCATTAGCCAGTAATTACCTGAAAAGATGCTCACTGTCATCAGTTACCAAGGGAATTATATCAAAACCAGGAGATGCCACTTGACACCCATGAGAATGGGTGTGAACAGATTCAAGAGTCTGTTACTACAAGTGCTGACAAGGATGTGAGAAATGGGATGACATGCACTGCTGAGGGGAAGGGACAGTGGTGCAGTCACTGTGGAAGCCAGTGTGGCAGGATTCCTCAAAAGTACGGCGTGGGATTACCATCTGACCCATCAGAGTCACTCTTAGGTGTATACCTCAGAGATTCAAACATGTATGTCCACACAGAAATTTGGACACAAATTTTTATGGCAGCATTTTTCATAAGAGCCAAAGACAGGCATCTCAAACATCAATCAGCTCCCCAGTGGATCGAACAGTGTGCTCTATCCATGCAGTGGACTAGCACTTGGTCATAAGAGGGAATGAAGTACTGATGTAGGCTCCAAACTTGGAAAACATTAACATAAGTAGAAGAAACTAGTTATGCCGTGTGTGATCCCATTTATAGGAGATGTCTAGAATGGGCAGATCCACAGAGACAGACAGCTAATTAGTGTTTGCTGAAGACTGGAGGATGGGGAAATTGGGCAGTGACAGCTGATGGGTACAGGATTTCTTAAGATGATGGAAATCTTGCAGAATTGTTATACATGTCTGTGAATATATGAAAAATCACTGAATTGTATGCTTTAGTTGGATGAATTGCATGACATATGAATTCTCTCTCATTGATAAAGCTTTATAACAAAAAACCAAAAAATCGTACTTCATGTTTGTAAATTTACTCTTATAAATTTGTTTTATTTACAAGTTGCAATAACTTCATTTATATTTGACTTTATCTTTTCACTGATGCTTTGTAAGTATAATATCACTAAATTATGATTTGGCCTCCTTATTCTATGTTTATATCTTATTGTAAAAAGCTTATTAACTGTAATACTAAGCTTATATCTTGTCACCATCTACGTCACCCTTAACCAAGTAACTTATAAGTCATTTCTCAAATCCTTCCCAGCACCTGCCAGGTAGATAGTTTACAGAGAGGGAAACTGAACCGAAGTTGCCCATAGTTACAACTAATTGGCCTTTCCTGGTGGCTCAGTCAGTAAAGAATCTGCCTCCAGTGCAGGAGGCCCAGGCTCGATACCTGGGTTGGAAGATCCCTTGGAGAAGGAAATGGCTACCTACCCACCCCAGTTCAGTTGGTAAAGAATCTTCCTGCAACGCAGGAGACCCCAGTTCAATTCCTGGATCAGGAAGATCCCCTGGAGAAGGGAAAGGCTACCCACTCCAGTATTCTAGCCTGGAGAATTCCATGGACTGTATAGTCTGTGGAGTTGCAAAGAGTTGGACACGACTGAGTGACTTTCATTTTCACCCACTCCAGTATTCTTGCCTGGAGAATTCTATGAACAGAGGAGCCTAGTGGGCTACAGTACATGAGGTCCCAAGAGTCAAACACGACTTGGTACCTAAACCACCACCACAACTAATTGCAGAGGACATGAATCCGAAACCTAGCTCTGCAGGGCTGTCAAACCTTGCCTCATTGCTGTGCATGTTGCTTTCTTCAAGTTGAAATGAACTAGTAGAGAAAGGTGATGATACCCCCTGGTTCTCTGGGCACAAAGAGACTTCTGTTTCCCATTCTTCCCAGGATGAGTTTTATTGCAAATTCCAGCAATTTGACAAGGCAGCTGACACAGAGGCAACCAACCTAGGAGGTACAGAATATATTCAGTAATAGAATAAGCAGTCAGGTAGACCAGAGAGACAAGCACACACAGACGAGACATGAAAGAGTATTGCAGCATTCAGTTCAGTTCAGTCGCTCAGTCGTATCCGACTCTTTGTGACCCCGTGGACAGCAACACTCCAGTCTTCCCTGTCCATCACCAACTCCCGGAGCTTGCTCCAACTCATGTCCATCAAGTCGGTGATGCCATCCAACCATCTCATCCTCTGTCGTCCCCTTCAATCTTTCCCAGCATCAGGGTCTTTTCCCCCTGAGTCAATTCTTCGCATCAGGTGGTCAAAGTATTGAAGCTTCAGCTTCAGCATCAGTCCTTCCAATGAATATTCAGGACTGATTTCCTTCAGGATTGACTGTTTTGATCTCCTTGCAGTCCAAGGGACTCTCAAGAGTCTTCTCCAACACCACAGTTCAAAAGCATCAGTTCTTCAGCACTTAGCTTTCTTTATTGCCCAACTCTCACATCCATACATGACTACTGAAAAGCCATAGCTTTGACTAGACAGACCTTTGTTGGCAAAGTGATGTCTCTGCAGAGTTTATTGCAGCATTATTTGGAAACAAACGACAAATCGTCAAAGGACTATTATATTGCAGTTAGTTACATTGATCTAGACATATTAACACAGGCAAATCTCAAACCACTGAATGGAGAACTAGGTACAGAATACTGGGTTATGATGCTATTTACATAGTTTTAAGACATTCACAACAAAGATCTGAAACAGAACAACAAATAGCTACGTAGGCATCCAAGTGTCCATAGGCTAGACTGCCCAGTTCTGTCTGCGCTGAGCCAGAGCTCAGGCACCGACAGAATCAAAGCATCTACTGTCTACAACTCTCCTAGAAAATCACACTGCTGATGTTTCCGAAAACCACACTCAAAGTTTGGTTTCGTGGGTTGCTTAGTTAAAACTCAGGGTGTATATTCGAGACCTCCTCAGACTTAATGTGACTATATGAGGTCTTGAAGATCAGTCTGGGACCTTGGTATCATTTTGAAGAGTTTTCCTACATGATTTTTAAATGCAACTGATCCTAGCACTCTTTTTGGCCTTTGTACATTTTCCGTCAACATTTTACAAAGAACACTCGCGGTGCCCTCAGGAGCTCAGCGCTGCCTCCCCACACCACCCCAGTCTACAGTCGCTGCTGTTGTCCCCAGTCTTCCCTCTGGCCTGTGGTTTTCTTGTCAAAAAGTGATCAAGCTCTCACACATCTCCGTGGGCAAAAAGCAGCATTGAAAAGATTGCAAAGTATTTAGAAACCCTCAAAATTCATTCATTAGTTCAAAAAAGTTTGAGTAGCTAATGGGTCCCAGGGCTGGTGCCAGCACTGAGCAGCTGAGGTGAACAATTTCAAACCCGTTGCTGCCTTGTGGAGGAGACTCAAATGATTACAAAGAAACGAAATGACAACTGTGACCGTCAGCCCGAGACCACATGAAGGAATCAGACCCAGACAGGCATTCAGGGAGAGGACCTCTCAGGAGACCATGTTCAAGCTGAGATCAGATACCAAAAGTGCTAAGTGGCGTGGATGTGTGTCTGTGTGTGCGTGTAACTCCAGTCCAGAAGGAACCTCAGAACCAGGCCCTGTGGTGGGACGAGGCCCTAGGGCTGGAAAATATGGTGTGGATGAGGGGAGCTAGCGGCAGCAGAGAGGCTCTGCTAGGGAAGGAGGTGTGAGATGATGGAATTTACTTCCCAAAAGCTTGGGCGGGGTGCTGAAAGGAGATTTGGGGAGAGAGTTAAAAATCTATGGAGATAGATAAAGGCAATTGTAAAAAAGGAAATGAAATGTAAGAATTTAAAACTTTCAGCACTTCTGCTTTATAGATTCAACTCTATTATTAAGCTTTATAATTTCATAAGTTCATAACTTTGTGTTAAGTTTTAAATTACAGATTCATGAATATAGGATTTTATATTGAAGTAACTCCATTTTACTTAGGTATTCAATGAATAAACTGCTTTCTACTAAAGTGGTGTTAATCCCATTTAGATTAGAATAAGAGTATTTAAGTACATGTAAATCTGTCTACTATTTTCCCTCTTTTTCTTATGAAAACATTCTGATTTTTTCTAAATATATGTAACAGCGTGCTGGAAAATAGCAATTCTTCATTAAAGTATTAGATACTGAAACAGATATGATATTAAAAAATGCCAAGTAATATCTTTAAAGATAGATATCTGAGGTTTGAGTGAATAATTGAGATGTTAAATGGCCAAATGAGCCAATAAAAGGGGATCAACTGAGAACTTTCTATGCAAAGTTAATAAATTTTTAACAATGTATATGTTTTATTTTAGTTAATAACTAAACAGAAGCTTTCTTTCC
>SJYF01002196.1:325541-351633 GCA_006410515.1 Procapra przewalskii
TGGCCGCAGCCCACTGAGGTCCTGGGCCTTGTGATCTTCCACCCTGGAGACTCTCTTCTCCCTGAACCGCTGCCATTTCTGTCCCCAACTTTAAGATTAAGAATAGTTTTGTTCTGGGAATTCCCTGGTGGTCCAGTGATTAGGACTCCAAGCTCTCACTGCCAAGGGCCCAGGTTCAATCACTGGTCAGGGAACTAAGATCCCACAAGCCTCCTAGGGTGGCCAAAAAAAAAAAAGAAGAAGAAGAAGAAAGACTAGTCCTGTCCTGTGACCAACGCAGAATGGCCAACACTTGAGTCTCTGCTCTGATTTTTTGAGGATCTGGAAGGAAGGTGTCACGGCTGCCTTCTCTCCCTCTGTGCCCTGCAGGCCTGTCTGGATCGTGGCTCGGGGGGCACTTCATGGGTGATGGCCCAGGACCCTGTGCTTGGCAAGTACCTGCTTTTTTAACACATCTGCACCTCTCTGCAGGCAGGGCTGTGTCTGTATGGGTGCCCCAGCACCCCAGGGGTCTTGGCCGAGTGACCACACAGGGACATCTGGCTGCTGGATGTGTGTTGAAGCACAGCCTTGCGCGCAAAGAAACTCAACATCCTCTTAAATCAGGAGAATGCAAATCAAAACCACCAGGGGAGCCACTTCACACCCATTGTGTGTGATGTGAATCAAAGGAATAATGACAGGCGTGGGCAAGGAGTGGCAGAGTCTGGGTGTCACACCCAGGTAGGAAGGTGCCTGGTGCAGCCAGTCTGGCAGGTCCATAAAAAGTTGAACGTAGTTACCAGACAACCTCAGGTCTGTCTCTAGGTATGTGCCCGAGGGAAAAGACAGCATATATCCACACAAAAACGTGTACAGAAAAGTTTATAGCAGCATTAATGACTATTAATGATAGTCAACAGGTCGAAATAGCCAGATGTCCACCAACAGATGAATGGATAAACAAAATGTGGTCCCTCCTCAGGATGGAGTACAATTCAGGCATAAGAAGGAATAAAGCCCTGACCCATGACACAGCGTGGATGAACCTGGGGAGCATGATGCTCAGTGAGAAGCCAGTCATGGGAGGATGAGTGGTTAGACTCCACTCACAGGACAGGTTCAGACTGGCAGATCCATAAAGACAGGAAGTGGAGGGGGTAGGGGAGAGATTGCATCATAGTTAAGGGGTTTCTTTCTTTCTTCAACTGTAATCTCTGTGGTTCAGTGGAAACTACTCAGAAACTCTCTGATAACCCTGAGAATCCAATCTCTACTGGAGAAATGGGATCCGTCATTCTCTAGCACCTACATTCCTTAAGAAGGGGTCAAATTCTTGGTTCTGCCTTTGTGGAACACAAATTTATTAATATGGAAATGAGAATCACTCAACAAAAACTCATTTTGTTAAGGATATTAAATCCCAGGAACTAGGTTCAGGGGAAAAATTCTCTAATGAAGCTGATCTTGCAAATCTACAACAGGAGAGTATTCAAGTGTGCTGAGAAGCAGCAGAAACTAGACGATGCTTCACTGGTGCAAAGACAGGCTGAGGAAGAAAACAGAGTCTGGTTAAGAAGTACACAGGGCTTCCCTGGTTGCTCAGTGGTAAGGAATCTACCTGCAATGCAGGAGACGTAAGTTCAATCCCTGGGTCAGGGAGATCCCCTGGAGAAGGGAATGGCTATCCACTCCAGTATTTTTGCATGGACAGTTCCATTGACAGAGGAACCTGGTGGGCTACAATCCATGGGGTCACAAAGAGTTGGATGACTGAGTGACTAACACTTTCGCTCTCACTCACAAGAAGTACACAATGGAATCAAAGACACAGACCACAAGAGCAGGTCCTCAACACTTCCCACTCCTACTCACCCTGTCTATCCTACAGGGGGGTCCGTGGCACCCTAAGTGGGGTCCTATCCATCCTGACAACTCAACACTGGGGGAGTAACCAAAACTACTCTGGGGGGAGTGATTGAATCACTCCGGGGGGAGCAACAGTGAGTGCTCCAGGGGGAGCAATTGCTCTGAAGAACTTACCTTCGAATAGCCTATTCTGGGCATCACTTGCCGGGGTCAACCCCAGTGGATCCAGGGTGATTCAAAGGTGAGACAGAGTCGGCGTCCTAGGAAAAACCTTATTTGATTACAGATATATAGAGAGATTAGAAATGGATAGTGTAGTAGGAAATATTAGTGGAGAAAAAGAAGCTAAATAACTTGGTTTAGGTGGAATACCAATAAAATTCCAAGACAAGGAATTTGCACCATCTATGTTGGGCCACCGGCGCCACTTGAATATTGGAAGGTGCCCCTCCTTGGGCTCCTTCTCGCGTGGAACTTAAAAGCCGGGGCAAGTAAGTAGACTTGGAGGGCACCCATGATCCAGATGGGAATTCAGCCAGAAAAATGGGGAGCAAAAAAGAAACAACACGGGGGAATCAGTCTTTCCAGAAACTGATCCAATTTCTTTATTTTTTAGGTTTGCTTATATACTTTTTGATACATATAGAGACAAATGGCAATTTTAAAGTCATGGGGGGTCAGCAGTCCTGACCTTTGTCAAAATCAGGTGCTTCACATAAATGTATAAAAAAAAGGTCTTAGGGGTTTTACATCATCTTATGGCCATGAGGCCTGCTGACATTTTACAACCCTTTCTTTCTGATAACCAAAAAACTTATTTTTTCCAAGGGTGTTTTTTCTTAAACCAGGTGCCACCCTCTGAAGGTAGCAGATAAAGTTGCATTCCTATAAGGTGAGGGTGTAATGGGTTACAACTAAGAAAGGAATTTATTTAACCTAAGGTTAACATGATTAATCTTAAAGGTTAACACTTATTTCTCCTATATGTTAGTTATATTCATTATAAGGGCAGGGAATATGGAGATTTAGCAGCAAACATCAGCTCAGCCTTTCACCAATGTTCCCCTTAAGATCTATTTAGTCTTAAGATAGTGATACAGTTACATTTTTACATAGCAAGGGCACAGTGATTTATAACAAAGTACAGTGATCTATAACAAAAGAAAAAATTCGTTAACTCAAAAAGTCTAGTAATGCTAACATCAAAAACTACTATTTTCCCTTTTCTATATTCCAAATACATTGATTAATATATTCCCAGGTGCCTAAGGATATGGAGGCCTGGCGGCAATCATTGACTCAACAATGAGAAAAGCCCTATGCTAATCAAGACTTTCAAAATACTCCAAACTCTCTGTGCTGTTTATGGTTGAGAGGTAGTAAACAATCATGTGCCTAGTGGCAGGAGTATGGATAATCCTGTCACACAAGCTAGTATGTCAGCAGAGAGATTTGACCTGAGACACCCTTGTCACACCCAGGGCAGGGAATTAGCAGCAATTATTGGCACAACAAATGAAAAACCCTTCACCAATATAATTCCTAACCAACCCACTATACTAATGATTTCTAACTTCCCAAAAGAATCTGCCTTTAGTAAGTCTAAAACATCTCATGCCTCTCACAGTTGGGAGGCTGTAAACAATCACATGTAGCCAGATGAATCTGTACAGGCAGGCTAGATAACCTTCAGAGGAGTTCATCACGCCCAGGAATTTTTATTGACTTGGAGCTGTAAGTTAACTCCTTCTCTGAGAGAGGTAATGGGGGTCAGCCCCCCGTAAGGTGAGAACATAAAACAGTAAAGTAGGTAGACTCTGGTTTTGGGGGTAGATGCTCGGAAACAGGGGGTTTTCTGAGGCTCAATCCCGCCTTTGTGTATGCCGAAGCCTCTTTCCTCATGACCTTTGCCATGGGCAGAGTTCCTCACGCTGGCTCCCGGCAATCAGAAAGCTAGAATTTTAACTCTGAGAGATGAGAACATTGGTGTGACCAATGTGACCCAACCACTAAGGCTGAAGAAGCCAAAGTTGAACCGTTCTATGAAGACCTACAAAAGACTTTCTAGAACTAACACCAAAAAAAAAAGATGTCCCTTTTATCAAAGGGACTGGAATGCAAAAGTAGGAAATCAAGAGATACCTGGAGTAACAGGCAAGTTTGGCCTTGGAGTACAAAATGAAGCAGGGCAAAGGCTAGGAGAGTTTTGCCAAGACAACTCACTGGTCATAGCAAACATCCTTTTCCAACACAAGAGATGACTCTACACATGGACATCACCAGTTGGTCAATACTGAAATCAGATTGATTATATTCTTTGCAGCCGAAGATGGAGAAGCTCTATACAGTCAGCAAAAACAAGACCAGGAGCTGACTGTGGCTTAGATCATGAACTCCTTATTGTCAGATTCAGACTTAAATTGAAGAAAGTAGGGAAAACCATTAGGCCATTCAGATATGATCTAAATCAAATCCCTTACAGTTATACAGTGGAAATGACAAATAGATTCAAGGGATTAGATCTTGAGGGATTAGTGCCTGAGGAACTATGGACGGAAGTTCATAACATTGTATAGAAGGCGGTGATCAAAACCATCCCCAAGAAGAAGAAATGCAAAAAGGCAAAATGGTTGTCTGAAGAGGCCTTACAAATAGCTGAGAAAAGAAGACAAGCAAAAGGCAAAGGAGAAAGGGAAAGATATATCCATCTGAATGCAGAGTTCCAAAGAATAGCAAGGAGAGATAAGAAAGCCTTCCTCAGTGATCAGTGCAGACATAGAGGAAAACAATAGAATAGAAGGACTAGAGATCTCTTCAAGAAAATTAGAGATTCCAAGGGAACTTTTCATGCAAAGATGGGCACAATAAAGGACAGAAATGGTATAGACCTAACAGAAGCAGAAGATATTAAGAAGAGGTGGCAACTCTCGGTCTTAGTGTGGATTTATGTATTTTTGTGTGTGTGTGGTTTTTCTTCTTTGCACTCATCTTTAGAGATTGACTAATACCTCATTCTGTTTATAAAAACAGCCAGTAATTTCTGTGCAACCTTATTATGTGCAATATTTTTAAATCCTAAGAAATGCGTGCTTTTGTTTTCAGATGGACTTATTTCTTTAGTTCTGCACTTGTTCCATGTTGTACTCCATAGGAGTACTAATCCTATGGATACATATTAAAACTAGTAAATATTTCATACAGCTTTGTGAGTGAGAAATATAATATTTACAGTATGAAAAAAAAAAGAAGAGGTGGCAAGAATACACAGAAGAACTGTACAAAAAAGATCTTCACAACCCAGATAATTATGATGGTGTGATCACTCATCTAGAGCCAGACATCCTGGAATGTGAAGTCAAGTGGGCCTTAGAAAGCATCGTTACGAACAAACCTAGTGGAGGTGATGGAATTCCAGTTTAGCTATTTCAAATCCTGAAAGATGATGCTGTGAAAGTGCTGCACTCAATATGCCAGCAAATTTGGAAAACTCAGCAGTGGCCACAGGACTGGAAAAGGTCAGTTTTCATTCCAATCCCAAAGAAAGGGCAATGCCAAAGAATGTTCAAACTACCACACAATTGTACTCATCTCACATTCTAGTAAAGTGACCTTCAAAATTCTCCAGGCCAGGCTTCAACAGTATGTGAACCAAGAACTTCCAGATATTCAAGCTGGATTTAGAAAAGGGAGGGAACCAGAGATCAAATTGCTAACATCCTCTGGATCATAGAAAAATCAAGAAATTTTCAGGAAAACATCTACTTCTGCTTCATTGATTACACTAAAGCCTTTGACTGTGTGGATCACAACAAACTGGAAAAGTCTTCAAGAGATGGGAATACCAGACCACCTGACCTGCCTCCTGAGAAATGTGTATGCAGGTCAAGAAGCAACAGTTAGAACCAGACATGGAACAACAGACTGGTTCCAAATTTGGAAAGGAACACATCAAAGCTGTATATTGTCATCCTGCTTATTTAACTTATATGCAGAGTACATCATGCGAAATGCCAGACTGGATGAAGCACAAGCTGGAATCAAGATTGCCGGTAGAAATATCAATAACCTCAGATGTGCAGATGACACCACCCTTATGGCAGAAAGCAAAGAGGAACTAAAGAGCCTCTTGATGAAACTGAAAGAAGAGAGTGAAAAAGCTGGCTTAAAACTCAACATTCAAAAAAAGAAGATCATGACAGCTGGTCCCATTACTTCATGGCAAATAGATGGGGAAACAAAGGAAACAGTGACAGACTTTATTTTCTTGGGGTCCAAAATCACTGCAGATGGTGATTGCAGCCATGAAATTAAAAGATGCTTGCTCCTTGGAAGAAAAGTTATGACCAAACTAGACCTCATATAAAAAAGCAGAGATACTACTTTGCCAACTAAGGTCCATAGATTCAAAACTATGGTTTTTCCATTAGTCATGTATGGATGTGAGCATTGGACCACAAAGAAAGCTGAGCGCTGAAGAATTGATGCTTTTGAATTGTGGTGTTGGGGAAGACTCTTGAGAGTCCCTTGGACTGCAAGGAGATCAAGCCAGTCAATCCTAAAAGAAATCAGTCCTGAATATTCATTGGAAGGACTGATGTTGAAGCTGAAGCTCCAGTACTTTGGCCATGTGATGCAAAGAACTGACTCACTGGAAAAGATCCTGATGCTGGAAAAGACTGAAGGCAGAAGAGGGGGATGACAGAGGATGAGATGGTTGGATGGCATCACCAACTCGATGGACATGAGTTTGAGCAAGATCAGGGAGTTGGTGGACAGGGAAGCCTGGCGTGCTGCACTCCATTGGGTCGAAAAGAGTCAGACACTACTGAGTAACTGAATGAACTGAACTGAATATAAGAGGACGTTCTATCCTCTGAAGCATGAATGCCAGCGGAAGCAGTCAGATGCCCCTCTGAGTCCATGTGAATGGCTTAATTTCTAAGGCCTTCAGTCTAAGATGCTGCTGATTTTAAGATGCACCATTATTGCTATTAAGGGAGAAACGCTGCCAATTAGCTGTGCTGTTTTTTATGTTATATTCATTAAAAGAGCTCTTTTATAGTTATTGATGCTGGGTGATAGATATATGGAGTTCACTGTACTGAGATCTCTACTCTTGTGTTTGTTTGAAATTCTCACTTAAAAATTCTGTAAGAAAATAAGAGTTCTTTCAGGGTACTTACTTGAATATACAGATTTTTTAAAACTTCCTATTTTATAGTGGCAAATAGCGATTAACAACGTGATAGTTTCAGGTGAACAGTGAAGAGACAGCTATACATAAACCTGTTCTCTCCCAAACTCCTTTCCCATCCAGGCTGCCGCATAACATCAAGCAGAGTTCCATGTGCCATATAAAAGGTCCTTGTTGGTTATCCATTTTAAATATATCAGTGGATACACAGATTTTGAGCATATAATTTTTTTTGCTTCCTTTTATTGGCTGTTGCAATATCTCATAATTTTAACTTTAAAAAAAAATATTTCCTTTATTTATTTATTTTGCTGTGCCAGGTCTTAGTTGCACCATGTGGGATCTAGTTCCCTGACCAAGGATTAAACCCAGGCCTTATGTGTTGGGAGTGTAGAGTCTTAGCCACTGGACCACCAGGGAAATCCCTTAACTTCTATTTTTAATGCAACATAAGCACTATTTTTTAACCCACTAATTATTTATTATGCAATTCTGGCCCCATTTATAGTAAGTGCCTTTCCCAGAAGCAATTAACCTGAATCATGAAGACTTCCTGTGTATGTTGTGAATTTTGAAACAGTGGTTCTCAGAGCTGGCTGTACAAACGAGCCATGCCAGGAGGCTGCCTAGACTCAGCCCTGTAACGTCTGTCAGCAACCTGAAAAAAAAAGCCTTCCAGGGTTTTTTTGGGGCGAACAAGTGGTCAAACCTGCAGAATGAAGAGACTTAAGAAAACAGAAAAGGGGAAGTGGCTTAAGCCTCCCACAGGTAGAAAGGGTCTTCATTTTCTCAAACTTGGACCAAGATCAATGTCCTACTGCCGGTTGTTTAGAAATTGAAACAAGATAGATTTTTGAAAGATTCTTTCGCCTGCTCAAAACAGACTTTGATTTCTCCCCCAGGCCTCCCGCTGACCCTTGGGGCGGCGACAGGACCCGGTCTATGCGGCCACCCGCTACAGAACAGGCGGAGCCGGGCCACTTGAGCCCGCGGCCCAGAAATGGCTTTGCCAGGCAACTGCTTCCTAACCTGGCCAACCCCTGACTTCGCCCGGGTCCCGCCCCACCTTGCCGGCTCTCTGACTCGCACTAGGACCCCGCGGAGACGGTCCCGCCGCCCGCTGTGGGCGGGGCTACGCATTGTGGCGTCACTCAGAGGCGGGGCCCGGTGCGCGGTCAGACAGACTGACAGAGGACAGACTGCAGGGATCCGGCCGCAGGGGTGAGGCGGGAGGGGTCCGCGGGGCACGTGGACGCGGGTGCCGCGCCGAGTCTGCCCGGCCTGCGGCTGGGATGCGGGGCGGCCCCGGCGGTGCGTCCACCTGGGCCGGGCCCCCCTCTCCTGGCCTCTGATCCCCAGGCTGTGCGACTCCCACCCCGGGAACCGAGCCCCTACCCCGACGGCAAGTACCCCCGCCGGCCCAGGCTGGCGGCCCGTGCCTCGGTTCTCCCGCGGAGCCCGGGGCGCGCGCCCTAGGAGGGGTCGTGCCCCGCGCGCAAGCCGGCGGTGCGCCCTGGGCGCGTCCTGGGCCTCGGGCCATGCGCGGGGCGCGGCTCCTCTGGGCGAGGTGGCCCGGCTGAGTCCTTACTTCTTTTCCTCTCTCCAGGCCCGCGGCGGAGGATGGTCCCGGGCGGCGGCAGCACGTGGGGGTGACAGCGCGCGCCGGGAGCCCGGGAGCGCGGAGGGCGCGCGGGCTGGGTGGACGTCAGTCAGCCGGCGGGCCGCCGGGCGAGCGGGATGGAAGCGGAAGGCTTGGGCTGGCTTCTGGTCCCATTGCACCAGCTGGTTTCCTGGGGCGCAGCTGGTGCCATGGTCTTCGGAGGCGTGGTGCCATACATCCCGCAGTACCGGGACATCCGGCGGACTCAGAACGCCGAGGGCTTCTCCACCTACGTGTGTCTGGTGCTCCTGGTGGCCAATATCTTACGGATACTCTTCTGGTAGGTGGGATGCCCCGCGCAGATGGCCTTCTCTTGTCTGCGTTAGGCCAGTGGGTGGAAGTGTCTGTACTTCCTGAGAAGGAGCTGTGAAACGATAGACTATTTCCCAGGGAAAATGGTAGGAATGGAGAGAATCTCGCATAGTCTCAGATCTGTTTTCATTTCGTGTGGCTCCTACCTTCACAAGACACCCAAGGCCTTCTCTGTGGGGCTGCGTCTAGGACTGGGTCCCTGCCTTAAGGCATTTGCGTGCCATCTGGGGGCAGTGGAAAGAAAAGGAAGGGAGTTCATGAATACCAGTGACCGAGGGCGGTCTGCAGGAAGAACAAAGCACTGGCCAGTGAAAGCTGTCAGGAGGGGCGTCTGAGCCCGATAGGAAGCAGTGCTCCCGGCCTCTGCCTTGAAGGGCCGCCTTTCCTGCCTTCTCTGTTGTGTGTGGGGTTTTAGGTTGGGTTTTGGGTTTGTTTTTTTTTAACAGTAAGTCAACTTTCTGGCTAGTACTTAAGGGACTGTCTTCTTGCTCCTCCCAGTCAGGTTCCTCTTACTGGCATTTGCATTCTGGTAAGGAGTGGGATGTTATTTTAACAGCTGTTGAAGCCAGATGTAACTGGGAAGGTGCATTTTCAGAGGAAATGAGAAGAGGTCTCGCAGCCTCCTGAGTTCGGTAAAACCCAGGACTGTCCTTCCTGTGGGAGGTTCCAAGGCCCTTTGTCAGCACAGATGGTGAGGGCACTTAGTACCAACCTGGTGTCCGAGTGCTGCTTCCGGCTCCTGTTGACTTTCGGGTCACTGTTGGAGAAATCGAGCTTTCTTTCTAATTAATTAAGTCAGCCTTACTGAGGTAGGATTTACATTAAAGAAAAGCGCAATCTCACGTGTGTAGTTTGATGAGTTTTGGCCAATGTCCCCTCCGCAGTCATCAGGGTGTGAGTCCCCGGAGTCCAGAAATTCTCAGCTCCTTCACCTTCTGGACCGCCTGGCCCCAGGCAGCCTTTGGGCACTCTCACTGTGGTTTTGCTCAGTGTGGGGTTTTAAAATGTGAGATGGTGAGTGACCCCTTCTTCCAGGAGAATTTGTCAGACCGTGAGCCCTGCCTTTGGGCCATCTACTTCTGAAGGAGGGGTCAGAGGTCACTTATCTTTTAACTTGTTTAGCACCTGTTGAAAAACTGCATTTTGAAGACTCTTCCTTTCTGCTTGGCTGAGGGCAGCACACTCTCACTGCAGCAAGACGCCCCCCTCCCCTCTCTCAGCTGCTTGCCGCTAGGTCTGAGGGACACAGAAGCAGGGCCCCGGACCGCTGTCACGGCGGCATTCCAGCCCAGGCTCAGCCCAGCCAAGGTCCCCCAGCTTGGGAGCCACACTTCCTTTAGGCAGGGGCAGGTCTCCTTCAAACAGAGGAGAACTGAGCTGCCTCAACTGGCCTGTGTCGCTTCAGGGGTTCAATGGCTGCCCTGTGAACACACAGGATTGCCTTCAGCCAGGATCCCAGAAGTCTGAGATCCTATGGGAAGAAGGGAGGGCTGGCAAGGGGCGCTGGTCTCTGCTCCAGCGTCCCTTTCACCTGGTAATGTACTTTCCCTGTACTTCATACTTGGCAGTACTTTGTAGTTCATGTGGTTAAGCCCAGCAGACAGGCTAGGCTTCATCTACAACTT
Source organism: Procapra przewalskii (assembly GCA_006410515.1). Classification (NCBI taxonomy): domain Eukaryota; kingdom Metazoa; phylum Chordata; class Mammalia; order Artiodactyla; family Bovidae; genus Procapra; species Procapra przewalskii. Next base: position 336,181 of record SJYF01002196.1, read on the forward strand.
GTAATGAGTGTGCACATCTCTGCCCACCTGGTCCCAAGGTCCCTCTGCTCTGAGGGACCTTGCCTGTCACCCATTTCCTTCCTTTCTCTGGAGCCTCCAAAGCACCTACTCCTGGGTCTTCTCCAGGCTTCATAGGTTAGCAGCCCATTTCATTTAACAGGTTTCTGAGGGTTTCCCATGAGCCAGACCCTGGGTGGATGCTGTAGGGTTAAAACTTTAGCAGCAATGCTGTATGGAACATACAGACACACATACATGGGTTCTGGGTGGTGGGGAGGGACAGAGCTCAGGCCGGGGGCTCCGGGTGGGACGGAGCCGGGTCTGTGTAAGAACAGTGGTGGACATAGAGGAAGTGAAGAGTGTAGTTCCCTAGAGCTTGCCAGGAAGGCAGTCCTAGAAATGCTTGTCTGCCTGGGAAGCCCCTGGGAAATTTCTAGCATGAGGCATGTGAGAGGCTTTGCAGGCCTGTTGGAGGCTGACCAAGCTACATAAACCCCAGGTTTCTGAAAGTCACGAGACTCTAATGCTTTCATTCTTATGATTCTTCCCATCCTTTTGCAGAACCAGCATTCAGCAGATCATGCACAGTGCTGATGGACAGGACTTGGCATTTGTGTTGTCAGAAGCCAGAAGGACTGAGTGATTTTTGCAGAGAAGGGAGGGAGAGACCCAGGGCGCAGGGATAGTGCTCCAGGGCCTCTGACCCAGGGCCTAGTTCATCTGGGAGCTAGTTCTCCAGCCACACCCCTGTCTGATCAGAAAGATTATAACATTGTACCAGAGGTGTGGTGACATTGTATTGGAGATGTAGTAAAATTGTATCCGAGACTCCTGGACACTGTATCAGAGGGGTAGTGGCAAGCTGCTACTTAGGCAGAAGGCGTCCAGGTGGGAGCAGGAAATAGATTCCCAGCTTCTCTTCCACTTGAGCTTTTCTCTGGGACTTTGAAGGTGCATCAGAGGTGTTCCTGGTGGAAACTTTTCTCAAGCTCTGTGAAACTTTGCACGTTTTCTGCAGTGTGTGCCTCCCTGGGAATGACAGATGAGTGCTGCACCCTGGGGGGATGTGCTTGGACCAGCTCCCCTGAGCCAGGCTCTGCCGTCATCTGCAGGAAAGGCTGTGCCAACTTCACTGTCAAGGCAGGAGAGGAGAAAGGGCTCTCTGACAACGTGCCAGCACAGATTGTAAGGGTTAAAGGGAGAATTTTAACCCATCTGATGAGTACAACATAGAGTCTATTTTAATGAGCTTTTAAAGATCACTAAAGATGTTGAACTTTGTTTTGTCACTTGTATATCTTTTGTGGAAAATTGAGCTTTTTGAAATTTTGTGTCTTGTTTAGCTTGTCTTCACCCTAAAAGCAGTTAAATATTCACCTCTGCCACCACCCTTACTTGACTATAAATCTCTTTCTTCACTGTAAATATTGAATTCACCTAGCTTTGATTTTTTGGTGTGTGGTATAAGGTGAAGCACAAACCATTTTCCCCCCAGTTTTTCTAGTCACTCATTGTTTCTGTTGAATAATTTTAAAAAATGGAAGTGGCATTTATTATTATACAATGGCCCAAATCCCATGTCTTCAGTCTTGTAACTAAATAGAAGTGTTTATTGTGATGCCCACCTGCTCCAGTGCCCCCAGCCTGATATAGACCCTTCTGTGTCTCCTCTTCTGGATTATCTATGGGTCTGTCAGCCCCTGGGGTCAGCTAGGTAACCAGTGGGGGCTAGTTCCTAGAATTGGCTAGAAATGTCCTCAAATAGCCGTAGGGCTTGAGGGTCTACACTTTACAGAAGAGATGAAGCCCAGAGGTGGCGGGTCACAGCACAAGGGCCAGGGCAGCGTGGTGGCCGGAGCAGCCTGTGCGGAAGCACGTGTGTGGCCCCAGCAGCGGCAGCTCTCTGTGACCGCCTCCTTGAAGGGATGGGTGCGAGGGAGGGGCCGGGGAGGTGGGCCACTGTCTGCCTGTTGCCTGGTTTCAGGGTCAGGTGGAGGGCCATCCAGGGCCTCCCAACTCTGACAGTTGGTACCAGCTCAGGTTTGGGAAACTGTTCCCAGTGGACTCTGCCCCAGAACAGCCAAGTAAGACGGGGGCCTGGGCTTGCAGGGTGCTGTGCCCAGGCCTCACCTTGGTGTGACAGGTTTGCAGGCTTACAGTGGGCTGGATCGAATGCCCCAGCCCCTGTGGTTCTGGTGGCCATGTTTGAGACTCCCAGCTATTATGGGGAGGGCAGTGCTGTGATTACCCTTTGGGAACTGGGGTCTTCTAATGGGCCCACTGGTGCTGGTCACTGGACTGTGGCACTGGCCTTCAGGAGTTTTTGGCCGAGGTGGTAAAATGCTCAACACAAAAGTCAGCAGGAAGGCCTGGGGTCCTATAGCTGGGCGGGCTGGGGCTGCGAGAAGAGGGGGACATGGGGCTTCAGTGGGGGTCTTCCAGGCCTGCACCCATACCCTCGCTGACTTCACCTCTTCCCTCGTGAGGGGTGGGGGCCTGGTGCCCTGCTCTGGTCACACTTTGGACTGTGCTAGCCTGGAGACCCCCCTCTCTTCAAGCAGGGGGCAGGGCTGTTCTTGGTCCCAACTCTAGGATGCATCTTCCTGGGGAGGCAGGTGGTCTGGAACCTGGGCGTCTCACCTGGTTGCAGCAGCGTCTCTGCAGGAGGGTGATGGATGCCTGGCTGGGCTTTCGGGGGGGTACGCAGGAGGCCCACTCACAGTCAGTCTGAGGCCTTGGGAAGGTCCCAGCGATTTCTGGGGAGGGGTATGCGGCATGTCTCACTCCTGCACGTGATCCCAGGCATTTGTGGAGACCCAGGTCTGGCTGTCCAGGACTGGTCCGGGCCCTCCCATCCCGGCACTGTCTGACCAGCACACGGGGCTCTGCCCGGTGCCTCCCTGATGCCAAGGCGTGTTCCCCCACAGGTTCGGGAGGCGCTTTGAGTCACCACTGCTCTGGCAGAGTGTCGTCATGATCCTGACCATGCTGCTCATGCTGAAGCTCTGCACCGAGGTCCGCGTGGCCAATGAGCTGAACCTGAAACGCCGGGTCTTTTCAGGTGGGTAACCGGCAGCTTCGGGGAGAAAGCCCAGTAACTCCAGGTGGCACTCAGCCGGAGCTCCCGGGGAGAGACTGGGCTGCCCAGGCAGTCACGGTCTCACCAAGTGGCGCTGGCGCCTGTCACGGCAGCCGTGTTCTCCATCAGTGACTGACTCGACAACATGAAGCTGGGACTTGGGCGAGTGATCAGCTCTTCTTAACGTGCCCTTGGCTGTGGCCATGGTCACACTGGACCCTCATCGGGCAGGAGGTGGTACTGCTGGTCTGTTTCTGGCTTGATTCAGGCCAGAGACAGACGTTCCCTGCGGAGGCGGGTTTATCTCTGACCTTGTGTGTGGCTTGTGCTCTTAACACAGCCTCTCCTTTTTTGTCTTCCTCCTGAGTCAACTGGGATCAGTTATGTACCTTGTTAAACATTCACCTGGCGTCATGCTCTGTGGGCTTTGGATGGGCACACAGGGTCCATGAGTTCAGGTCGGCGAATCCCTTGCTCAACCCACGTGCATTTTTTGGCAGCTTAGAAAATAGAAGATACTGCTCCTGATTTTGCCTTTTCCTTTGACAATGTTCGTTCCAAGCTGATGTTCTGTGTTTGACCAAGTGGGCTGGTGGGCTTCTCTCTGCAGGGGGTTTGGTGCTGTACTTCTTTCGTCTAATGACTGAATCTAAGACAGTTGTCGCTTTGATTTCGTCTGAGACTGTGTGTGTGCAGTCTCAGTTGCTGCTTAGAGAAGTTGTATTCTCCGGAGTTTGTTTAGTTCTGGGACTCCTGTGGACTGTGCTCCTGCCCTGCTCTTTTTCTTTCTCCTGATGGTTATTTTCTTTCACTTTGAGCAAACCATTTCCTCTTGTGTAGCTTCTGCTTTTAGTGTGAGTCTGTGTAGAAAATGGGTCGGCCTCCAGCTCCAGTGAGTAGCCTGGACTGCTGAGTGTCGCTTAGGCTGTAAAGGTGATCAGCACTGCCTGTTTCTGCTGCTTCTCCCCATCGGCACCGTCCTCCCCACTGTGACTTGGGAACACTCACCCAAGCTGGTGCTGACCGTGCTGCTGCTGGTGCCCAGGAAGCAGGGCTCCTGTATCGTGGATCCCTCACTAGGGAGGAGCTGCAGCTTAGCTTCCTCTGAGACAAGGGCGTCTGTGATATATGTCCCCTGAACCTCGCCTATAAGGGGTGCAGGATCTCACGGCTGACCGCGGAGTGGGCCATGTGTGTGGTCGGCGTGTTAGCCCTCACCGGGTGGGGGAAGGCCTGGGGAGACATCGGTGCCCTGGCGGCTCAGTGCCCTGAGCCTCAGGCTCTGCAGCTCTAGTGACCTTGTTAGAAGCCGCGTGTGGGCCATGATGACACAGGCACAGCAGGTGCTGGGGCCCCGCGTCACGCAGTGAACTCAGAATTTAACACCTAATGGCAGCTCGCAGGCGTTGGCTGGTGTGCTAGCGGGCGCCCTCGGCTCTGGGGGAGTAGAGGGCTGTGGCGCCTGACCCCTGGGCCCAGCGCAGCCTCAGGGAGGGTTGTCTCCTAACCTTTGCCCACACCAGCTAAGAGTTTGAGAATTCAGTACTCGAATCCAGGGTGATTTACGTATTTTTGTGTCCAGTGTTTAAGAGATACTTAAGTCTCTGCATCCTCCTAGGGAAGACTTGAATGAGTGTGTGGGTTTATTTCCTCTCATCTGCAAGAAGCAGGCTGTGAAAACACCAAGTGGTTTGGGTTGGGAAGCTCTGCAGCCCATGGGCCTCTGTCCTGTGCTTTCCCCACCCCCCTGGCCCCCTCCACCTGGCAGGTGGCCAGCTTCCGCTTCCGGAATGTGTCAGCTAGGGCTGTGATGGTGCCTCCGGCCCCGGGAGGCAGACTTCCAGGGGAACTGACCGTGCATGTTAAAATAACTCAGAGGAGAGTCTGAGGAGCCCAATTTCAGCTATAGTATGGTCAGCAAGCCTGCAAAAAAGCTTGAATGTTTTCTAGCCATCTTTTATAAAAGTTTTCAGTTCTGAAGGTCACCCATTCAACTTGAAATTTACAATTAAAGAAATATTAGTGGTATTAAGGAGAAAAAGCAGGTTACTTAGAAAAATATCTAATTTGTTATCTGATGAGCGACACATGCTCAGTAGACATTTTGGGGGAGACAGGACATAACACGAAAGTCAAATGCTCTCCACCCCACTGCCCAGAGGCGACTGCTTGGAACATTGTGGTGTTTTTCCCCAGGTTTTCCTTTTTCAGTCTCCTATCACAAGATTGGGACCATTTTCAAAATTGGGATCAAATGTTTTAAAACCTCTCATTCCACAGAAGCTTTTCAGCGCCCTTGTGTGCAGTGGAGGCAGGACCCAGAGGGGTGGGTTCCCCTTTCAGGATGTCCAGGATGGGGCGGCATGCACAGAGGCCATGTGTTTCAGGGAGAAATTGGCTGGAGATGCTAATATAAACCTGCTGTGTAATGTGAACCAGGAGTGGAGTGTGGTATCTGTCTTGACAGTGCTGTGTTTTCCTTTTTCACTGTTTATTGTGGAGAATTTCAAACATGTACAAGTGGGAGAGCAGCATGTGGTGCTCTGTGTGGGGCTGTGACAGCCTCCGACCATTTTCCAGAGCCCGTGCACATCCTCTTCTGCAGTTTCTGAAGCAAATCCTCGATACAGGCTATTTGTAGATGGTCTGTAATGTGTCTCTGAAAGATAAGACTTTAAGAAAGCATGACGCAATATCATCATTCCATGAGAAGTCAGCTCCTCATTATTATCAAACCACCATCTGTGTGAGTTTCCAACTGTCTCTTGTGTTTCCTAAGCGTTTGGCCAGTTTATGTCCTTAGATCGAGACCCGGTTATGGGCCGCACGCTGTGATTGGTCGGTGTCTTTTTGTTGTTGTAATTTGTCTTCTTAATCTATACGGAGGTGCATGCTCAGTCCCTTCAGTCATAACTGACTCTATGACCTCATGGACGGTAACCCGCCAGGCTCCTCTGTCCGTGGGATTCTCCAGGCCAGGATACTGGAGTGGGTTGCCATGCCCTCCTCCAGGGGATCTTCCCAACCTAGGGATTGAACCCCTGTCTCTTATATCTCCTGCATTGGCAGGTGGGTTCTTTACCACTAGTGCCACCTGGGAAGCCCTTTTAACCTATCGGTCTCCCTAAATCCCCTTTATCTTTGGAACCTATCTGTTGTTTGTTCTACGTTGTGCGCTTCGTGCCCAACACGGGGTCAGCGGACCTGCAGCAGCACTTGGAGGCTCAGGGCTGCAGAATCTGCACAGAATCAGCTGCTGAACCAGGGCTGTGTGGGCTGCCCTGTGAAGAACATTCTGCAAGGCAATTTGATCCAGGTCCGCCCTTTAGATTCTGCAGGACTGTTGTGCTCTTCCTCCAGCAGGCACGCCAGGCAGCTGGCGTCTCTGGAGGGTGTCCACGGGGGCCCAGGGCCCAGACCCGACAGTCTGTCCTGGCCGCCCAGCACCCCTCTACTGTCCCTGCCCCTCTAGAGGTACTTCCCCGTGAATGCTACTCAGCCTTTCAACAGTTTGATTTATAAAGGAGAGGCAGGTGAATGTTCACTTGTTCAATCACTAAGTCAGGTCCGACTCTGAGACCCCATGGACTGCAGCATGACAGGCTCTCCTGTCCTTCACTGCCTCCCAGAGTTTGCTCAAAGTCATGTCTATTGAGTTGGTGATGCCATCCAGCCATCTCATCCTCTGTCGTCCCCTTCTCCTGCCCTCAGTCTTTCCCAGCATCAGGGTCTTTTCTAACAAATTGGCTCTTCACATCAGGTGGCCAGGTATTGGAGGTTCAGCATCAGTCCTTCCAATTCAGGGGTGATTTCCATATTTCTCTTTATTTACTTTTCAAAATCGGTTCCCAGCACCCTGCAGTGGTGAGTGTGTTTGTTTTACTTTAATCCCATGATTCACATGACAGAAGTCCCATTTCCCCCTGTGGCCAGCTGCCCGCCTCAGACCCTCTGCTGCTGGCTTATTGCCCCTGGCATGGAGGTCCCCTGGACCGCAGACCTTGCTGTGACAAGATGCTCTGAGCTTGCTGTCCAGTTTCCTGCCCCAGACCTGGCCTTGGAGGCCCCAGTCCAGGCCCCTGGGATGGCTGTTGGATCGGGGTTCTTGGGGCCCCAGTGGGTGGGGCAGGGAGGTTTCCAGGAGGCAGAGTGCTGGTCTCAGCTCGCTTCCCTCTCAGCTCCCGGCAGGTGCCGTCTTAAGGTCGTGCCAACAGCGAGGCTGCTGAGTTGTTTAAATGGGGTCTCCAGGGTCACACGTCCCTCCTGCCAGATGCCTATGTCATGCAGTCACTAGAAACAGTGAGTGCCTCCCAGAGAGAGTGCCTCCCAGAGAGTGGGCCACCAGCCGGATACCTGAGTGAGTTCAGTTGAGATTTGCCCCAAGTCTCAGCACTCTGGTGGAATTGGCTGGGAGGTAGAGGGGGATGGGCTGACTGCGGAAGAGGACAGGGTTCCTTGTGAGCTGATGAAAGCCCTAGAGTTCTGTAGTAGTGGTGGTGGCAGGACTCTGGGAATGTACTAAACACTCGAAGTGTGAATTTTTTATGGTATGTAGTTACAGCTTAGTCAAGCTGGAAGAAAATGTTGGGTGGGGAGAATCGCATACCATCCCGAGAATGAAAGCTGAGGATCCCCCTTCCCAGGAGGATGCTTATCCACAGACCCTTCTGCATTTTCAGGGGCTCCTTTGTGTCCTTGGACCTCAGGGTACAATCCTACCTCGGTCCAGCCCACTGCCCAGTGCTGGCCTAGAGTCTTCTGCTCCTGTGTTGCTGGACCACCATGAACACACCTCCTCGTGGGCCCTGGGCCCCCTACCTCTCCGCTGCAGCTGTTGTCCACCTCCGCCCCCTCCCACACGTAGTTCCCACATAGTCTCTCCAAGGCGCCCCCAGCAGTGAGTCTGAAACCGTGTTGAGAACCAGAGTGCCCGGGGCATTTGCAGAGCTGCCTCTTGTCTGTCGAGCACCGTCCTGTCCTCTGGCCGCCCCAGGGCTGACTGTCCTGTCTCAGCCCTGCTGAAACTTCTGCTTTATCGTCTCTGGCTCCTGTCTCTGTGGCTGCTCCACAGGTGGGCCCCAAATTTGGGGACAGGAAAGGACATTCTCACCCCAGACTCTGCAGTTTGGGCCGTCTGCTCTCTCACTGTCTCTTGCCTCCGCCTGTCCTCCCTGTGTCTTCCTCTTTTTCTGGCTCTCTCCCTCTCTTTGCCTCTCCCACCCTCTCTCCCCTTCTCTCTGTTTCTCTCTTAACTCCTCACTCTTGTGTCTGTGCGGTGCTGGCTGTTGGTTGGACCTCAGCTGGGCTATGCTGGAACGCTCCCACGTGGGCTCCTCGTGAGAACTGGCCTTCACACTGTGGAGCCATGTTTCAGCAGGAGTGTCTGGGAAGAACCGGCTGGACACTGCATCTTTTTAAAGATCTGGTCTTGGAAATCACACAGCATTGCTTCTGCCGACCTGCACCTCAGGCCCAAGGGGGCAGGGGCCCTCCTCCTAGTGGGGGGTGCAGGCTTTGAGGGCAATGTGGTCTGGAAGCGTTGCAGTCGTTTCTGAAGCTTGGTGCCTGGTGTGTCTCCAGTGCAGATCTTGGGGGCACGTGATCACAAAACATTGCCAGTGTCTCTCGGCTTCAGAGCGCCCTTTCCTCCCTCTGTCCTGCATGAAGGTGTTTTTCTAAAACGTAGATCTGATCATGTTGCTTTCCAGCCGAAAAACCTCAGCTAGCTTGACGCTGTGCACAGGATGTGACCTTCCCACCCAGCTTGCTGCCGGCCACCCTGACCAGGGTGTGTGTCTGGCTGACCCCAAGCCCTGCACCTGGCCACGCCCGGTGGTTCTGCTGGGCAGGTGTGACGCTCTGCTTGTCAGCTCAGCGGGATCAGGCTGGGAGAGAGAAGGGCAGCTTTGCACCCGAGCTCATAAGTGGCTGAGTGGAACGCCCTGTCCTGTAGCCTACCCCCCTTCCCTCTTTTGGTACTTTGATCTTTAGAGGAGGTGCCCATTAATGGTAAACTTGGTCTAAATCAAAGACAGAAGCAAAAAGCTGGGAGAATTGGACCAACTCAGAGGACTCAGAACCCAGAAGGTGCAGAAGAGGGTGTTGGAAGGGAGGAGGGATAAGGAGAGGAGACAGTGTTTCCTGCTGGTTTATGAACCACCCCCTCCATCCCCCCAGCTCTTCCCTGAGCCGTGTCAGCTGTCCCCGGGTCTAGGATGGTATTTGCTTTTAGCTGATTACTTGAAAAATGTCCAGTTTGGGGTAGTTTCCATTGCCTAGGGCAGACCCATGACCTTTGATCCTGCCTTTGCTTCTGACCTTGGTGCCTGACCTCCATCCCCAGCTCCACTTGCAGGTGGAACCCCCCTGGAGGAGCTCTGGTGGTTTTCAGGGCCTCTGGTCGGTCCGTCATTGTCCTGGGGTGGCCCAACCTAGGGAAGTCTCAGGTGGGGCAGGGGCGGGTGGGAAGGCAAGGTGGCTGGGAGTGGTCCTTCCTGGGCCACCGCTGGGGGCAGCTGCCAGCCCTGCTCCCTGACTTGATGTCACGTCCAAGGGCGGGCAGGTTCACATGCTGAACTAGCTGTCTGCTCACGGTGGGTGTTGTATTGAGTGCCCTCGGGAAACAGCTTTGTTCTGAAGAGTCTGGACCCTGGGACAGCTGTCTTGCAGCCAGGGTTTGTGTCCAGATGAGTTTCTGGGGAAAGTGGAAGTAGGGTCTGTTGTATCTCGTCAGCACCTCCGACCTTAGAAATTAAGTGAGATTTGGTGACGTTTCATTTTTTCCCTCTGTCCCGGGGACTTATTTTGAAAGAGGACAGGTTTGGAGAAAAATGGTTCACAAAGTGGATTGCCTAATGCACAGAAACCAAAAGCTTGTCTTTCTGTTCCTTTTTTTTTTTTAAGAAATGCAACAAGGACTTACCAGTGTTAAAACCGGTCTGTTTTTGTCTCTTCTTCCTTTCTGTTTTCTCTCTCTTTCTCTTTTTAAATGTAGCTGCAGATAATAAAGATGGAGATGTCAGAGTCCCCCCCGGGCAGTCCTTTCTGGGTATGTACCACGCAGCATGCGCCACCCCTGGAGCACCGGGTCCGTCCCTGCTCTGCACCTCTGTCTGTCTCTGTCTCCACTCCCACCCGTGCCGCATCCTCTCCTTGCCTGAGCATCACCCACCCCGCGTGGCTGCGTCTCCAGCCAGCTAACCAACACAGCCTGCTGTTTTCAAGCATGAAGTAGCCACTAGAAACCTACCCATTTTCTGTGTGTGTTAATGGGGGAAGGATGCAGAGAGGTAAAAAGAAAGACAAGTGATCTGAACACAAGTTTTAGAATTCTGTTTGTTAAGCTTATTCCAAAGTATTTTATTCTTTTTGATTCTATGGTAAATGAAGTTGTTTTCTTAATTTTCACTTTGGATTGTTCATTGTTATTTTGTAGAAATAGAATTGATTCTCACATATTGATCTTGGGACCTGCAGCTTTGCTGAAGTCATTCATTCTTTTTAATGGATAGTTGAGGATTTTCTATATGCAAGATTATGTCATCCACAGATAGAGAGTTTTACTCCTTCTTCTCCAATCTGGAAACTTTTAATTTCTTTTCTTGACTAATTACTGTGGCCAGAAGTAGGAGAATAGATGTGTTTGTCTGGTTACTGGTCATAGTGAGAGAGCATTTCCTTCTCGATATTGAGTATGGTGTTGGCTGCGGATTTTACAGAGAAGCCCTATATTAGGTTAAGCAAGTGCCCTTCTGTTCTGAGTTTGTTTTCATCATGAAAAGATATTTGAGTTTGTCAAATCCCTTTTGTGTCTGTTGAGGTGATCATGTGGTTTTCGTCATTTATTCTACTAATTACAGTACATTATGTTAATGGAGTTTTGTATGTTGAACCAACCTTGCATTCTTGGGATGAATCTCATCTGATCATGATTTGTAATTCTTTTTGTAAGTTACTAGATTTTGTTTGCTAGTGTTAGGTTGCTTAGGTTCCTTTTTTTCCCCCTTCTTCATATGATAATTGATTTTAGTATCAGGACAGAACTGGTCTTATGAAATAAGTTGAAAATGGGAAATGTTCCTTCCTCTTCTATTCTTTAAAAGAATTTGTGAAGAATTGCTATTAATTCTTTATTAGTTAAAAGTGTTTTAATTGAAATCTATTTGACAGGTAACTTAAAGGTACATGCTGACACATTTATATACTGGGATATAATAGCAAAGTAGTGGTAATGAATACTTCTATCACATTACATATTTACCTTTTTTTTAATGGTTGGATGATCACTTTTAGTCTCCTAGCAAGTCTGATGGTTGGAACAATCACTTTTCATCTCCTGGCAAGTCTGATGGTTGGATGATCACTTTTAGTCTTCTGGCAAGTCTGATGGTTACGACTGTACTCACTATACGGTGCAACAGATCCAGGGGCTTCTTCAGCAGTTGCTTCAGGTTTATCCGTTCTTTTGAGTGTTTGGTAGGATCAGACAGTGAAACCAATCTGGGCTTGCACTTTCTATGGAAAGTTTAAAAGGACTAATTCAGTCTTTACTTGTAAATCTATTCTTACTTTCTATTTCTTCCTGAGTTAGTTTCAAGAGAAATTCTTTCTTGGAATTTGTCCAATTAATCTGTTATTTGTTGGCATATATTGTTTTTATAATCTTTTTTATTTCTGTAAAGTTAGTGGTAATGATCTCTCTTTAACTCTTGACATTAGTAATTCGAGTCTCCTCTCTCTCTCTCTCCATCTTGTTTTGTTTCTTGCAGCTAAAGGTTCGTGCATTTAATTGATTTTTTTCAAAGAGCCAACTTTTGGTTTTGTTGATACTTCTCTATTGTTTTCTAGCCCCTAGTTTATTTCCACTTTAGTGTTTATTATCTCTTTCCTTCTGCTTCTTTTGGGTTTAGTTCTTTTTTTTTTTGTTAAGCTATAAGGTTAATTTATGAATTTGAGATATTCCTTCTTTTTTATTGACATATATTTGATCATCTTTTTTAATATGACTTTTATAACCATAATTTCTTTGTAAGTAATGCATTCACTGCGTCCTGTAAGTTTTGGTATGTTTTCATTGGCCTTAAAATATTTTTAAATTTTCTTCAGGATTTCTTCTTTAACTCATTTGTTACTTATGTGTGTTGTTTAATTTCCACATATATTAATGAATCCCTCAAATTTCCTTCTATTATTGATTTCTAGGAGTTTCCCAGGTGGCACTAGTGATAAAGAACACACCTGCCAATGAAGGAGACCTAAGAGATGCCAGTTTGGTCCCTGGGTTGGGAAGATCCCCTGGAGAAGAGTGTGGCAACCCACTCCAGTATTCTTGCCTGGAGAATCCCATGGACAGAGGAGCCTGGCGGGCTATAGTTCATAGAGTTGCAAAGAGCTGGACACCACTGAAACGACTTAGCCTGCATGCATAGCATACATGCATTGATTTCTATTTTAATTCCATTGTAGTTGGAGAAAATATTTTGTATCATTCCAGCCATTCTAAATTGAGGCTTGATGGCTTGGCCAGTGGTCTCTCCTGGAGCCCGCGCCGTGTGCGCTTGTGAATGATGTGTGCTCTGTCCTCAGGTTGGGTAGAGGAGCGTCTGGTTGGGTTTGTAGTGCCGTCAGCTCTCCTCTTTCCTTATTCCTCTGTCTAGTTGTTACGTCAGTTACTAAAAATATGTATTGAAATCTCCAACTACCTTATTTGTTGCTCTTTTCACTTCTGTCAGTTTTTGCTTTTTATATTTTGGGGCACTGTTGTTAGGTGTGTATGTTTATAGTTTTATGTTAATGATAGATTGGCCCTTTTATCATTATAAAATTTTCCTTTATTTCTAGTGATCATTTTGTTTTAAAGTCTGTTTCTCTCTGATAGCAGTATAGCCACTGTAGATCTCCTGACTGCTCTTTGTATGGTATATCTTCTTCCATTGTGCTTTTGACTTATTTTTTATATCTTTGAATCTAAAGTATGTCTCTTGTAGAAAGTATATGCTGCTGCTGCTGCTGCTGCTGCTGCTAAGTCGCTTCAGTCATGTCCGACTCTGTGTGACCCCATAAATGGCAGCCCACCAGGCTCCCCCGTCCCTCGGATTCCACAGGCAAGAACACTAGAGTGGGTTGCCATTGCCTTCTCCATAGAAAGCATATAGTGGATCTTTAAAAAAATTCATTCTGGCAGTTCTGGCCTTTGATTGGATTGTTTACTTCACTCACATTTCATGTCACTATGTTTGAATTTATACTCACCATTTCACTTTCTGCTCTCTGTCCTCCCATCTACCCTAACCTCCACCTGTTCCTTCTTTATTACTTTCTTTTGTATTAAGTGAACACTTTTAGTGTAATATTTTAATTCCTTCCTATATATATATATATATACACACATATGTATATATAATAGTATACTACATTGTATCACGTTATATTATGATATTTGCTTGGTGTTTGACTGAAACACCAAAGCTTATGATGTGCATCTTACCAAACTCAACTTTAAATTTATACTAACTTGATTTTTTAATCAATTAAAAGAGAAAAAGAGAAGAAACATGCACTTTTACTGCCTTCTACCTAAATGATCATCATTACCTATAATTTTTGTTTTTCTCAAAAGTGAAAGTGAAAGTGAAGTCGCTCAGTCGTGTCCGACTCTTTGCGACCCTGTGGACTCTAGCCCACCAAGCTCCTCTGTCCATGGGATTCTCCAGGCAAGAGTAGTGGAGTGGGTTGCCATTTCCTTCTCCAGGGGATCTTCCCAACCCAGGGATCGAAGCCAAGTCTCCCGCATTGCAGGCAGATACAGTTACTGCCTGAGGTCCCTTTCTTTCAGAATGAATAATTTATTTTTAGTATATCCCTATAAGATGGGTCTGCTAACAAGAAATTCTCCCAGATCTTTTTTATCTGGAAATGTCTTTTTTTGCCCTTTCTTAAAAAATGTTTTGCGGGAATCCCCTGGTGGTCCAGTGGTTAGGACTCTGCTCTCACTGCCCAGGGCCTGGAGCCTGGGTTCAGTCCTTAATCAAGGAACTAAGATCCCATAAGCTGTATGGCCAGCAAAAAAAGAGTTTTGCTGAATGTAAGAATTTTGGTTGACAGGGTTTGTTTGTTTGATTGTTTTGCTGCATTTCAAATGTGTTTTTCATTTTCTCCTGCTAATTTCTCTTTCAGCCATGCCATATGACTTACGGGATCTTGGTTCCCTGATCAGGGAGTGAACCTGAGCCCTCGGCAGTGAGAGTGTGGAGTCCTACTGGACTACCACTGGACTGCCAGGGAAGTCCTTCTCTTGCTGATTTCAAGGGTTTCTCCTTTGGCATTCGGCAGGTTGACTATAATATGTGAAGGTGTGGATCCCTTTGCATTACCCTTTTTGGAATTTGTTAGGCTGCTTGGGTGTGTAGACTGATATTTCCATCATATCTGGGAGTTTTTAGTCATCGTGTCTTTGGCTGTTTTCCTCTCCTTTCTCCCCTCCTCTCCTCCCAGGTACACATCACATACTTGTGCACTGACGGCTGTCCCATGTGTCTCTGAGGTCTTGTTCAGTTTTCGGAATTCTGTTTTCTCATTCTCATTGCATGATCTTTATCAATCTGCCCTCACGTTTGCTGGTTCTTCTGCCAGCTCAGCTCTGCTGATGTGCACCAAGATTGTGTCTTTTGACCTCAGTTTCTGGACTTTGCAATTCCAGAATTTTCATTTGGTTCTTTTTAGTAATTTCTGCCTATTGATAGTCTCTATTTGATAAAACATTGTCAGTATACTCCCTTTAATTCTGTTTTACAAAGCATTTATTTGTGGCTGCACAGGTTCTTCGTTGCTTTGTGCAGGCTTTCTCTAGTTGTGGTGTGTGGGCTTCACACTGCAGTGGCTTGTCTAGTTGTGAAGCGCAGACTCGGTAGCTGTGGTTCACCGGCTTAGTTGCTTTGTGGCATGTGGGATCTTCCCTGATCGGGGATTGAACCCGTGTCCTATGCATTGGCAGGCCAGTTCTTATCCACTGAACCACCAGGGAAGCCTTTCCTTCTATTCTTTATGTGTGGTTTCCTTTAATTTTTTTTTAATGGAACATTTACGGACTGCTTTGAAGTCTTTTCTGCCAAGTCTAATGGTTCTTCTGTCTCTTAAAAAGTAATTTGTTTCCTTTTTTTTTTCTTCTCTGTATGGGCCACTTGCCATACTTTGTTGAAAACTGGCTATTTTAGGTAAAATACTGTAGCAACTCCAGATACCGGTTCCTCTGTGCTTGGGGGTTTGTTTGCTTGTCTCTGTTTAGTGACCTGGCCTAAGGGTGCGAGGAGCTGACCTTGACTCTCCTTTGTCCCCCTGTTAAGCTCCTGGGGAGTGGTGGGGTCTGACACTGATCA
>SJYF01002196.1:381800-394813 GCA_006410515.1 Procapra przewalskii
TCCCTCCCCATCCCATCCCATCCCTCAGGGTCATCCCAGTGCACCGGCCCTGAGGGCCCTGTCTCACGCATCAAACCTGGACTGGCGATCTGTTTCACATACGATAATATACATGTTTCAATGCTATTCTCTCAAATCATCCCACCCTCACTTTCTCCCACAGAGTCCAACAGACTGTTCTTCACATCTGTGTCTCTTTTGCTGTCTTGCATACAGGGTCATCATTACTATCTTTCTAAATTCCATATATATGTGTTTCTTACCCATTCATCTGCCGATGGACATCTAGGTTGCTTCCATGTCCTAGCTAACAAAGTGGTTTTTGAACCATTTTCACAAACTGCAGCCTCCATGGCCTGGCACTCCCGTGGCACCAACACTGCCTCAATTTTCTAGTAGAATAAGCAGGCACCCTGACTAGCTTCCTCAGTAACCTGGGCCGTGGGGCAGCCAGCATTCTGGGTGCAATTAGGAGAGGCCTGGCCTGGCTGCACTACCAATCCCGGCTTTGTTCTCTTTTCAGAGCATCGAAAATTGTGGTGTCCATTCTGCTAAGGAGCCTCCTGATGCCCAAGTGCCATTGCTCCTCAAGGATAAACACAGGTGTGAGGGTGACGAGACGGACAGGTCAGGGTGGACTGCTCACCACAAGGACAGCGCTGAGCTTGGCTGCCGCCTGCCGCCTGGCATGAGGCCCCCAGTGCCAGGAGCACTTCACAGCAGACCTCAAGGCAGCTAGACTCTGCCTGTGTTTATCCAGGGTAATCAGACTCTGAAAACATGTGTCCCCTTGCTCCCCACGTTGTGTTCTGGACACCGATTCGCACCCTTCTGTTGATCCAGCGTGGACCCTGTGTCCAGCAGAGGAGCCGGTCTGAGCTATTGTCTGCAGCCGGGAACACGCCGGCGTGTGGCACAATGTTGAGAAGGGTGAAGGCTCTGTCCTTACTAATTTATCCACTCATTAACGGCTTTGTGTGAGATTTTCTCTTTGCCTCCCATGAGCACTTAAAGGAAAATATTTATTAACTCAATTTACTAACATTCATAATAACTTGCCTTGGAACTTAGTTGAGGTTTATTTTTTCCAATTATCTGTGATAAAAGACTCGTAGTACAAATAGATAATCAGGAGAAGGAATATTAAATCCACTTAGGAGAACAAATTGTATAAAAAGATCAAACAGTCATTTACATAGAAGTCATGGATGTGCTCACTTGAAATTACCTGCCCTGAAGCAGAGCCGTCAGTTCACTTTCCTGTCAACGTCCTGTGGACTAGCTTTATGGGGTAACACGGAGAGAAA
Source organism: Procapra przewalskii (assembly GCA_006410515.1). Lineage (NCBI taxonomy): Eukaryota > Metazoa > Chordata > Mammalia > Artiodactyla > Bovidae > Procapra > Procapra przewalskii. The sequence continues at coordinate 383,108 of SJYF01002196.1, forward strand.
TGAAGACACCTTGCTGTGAAGTCCTCCACCCTCTGCCTGCCCTGGCTGGAAGGAGCCTGTCTTCCAGTTGGCCCCATCGACCTCCATGGTCCCTCCTGAGCGCGATGCGGCAGCTTGAACCCAGCAGGGGTTCAGGAATCAGACAGAACTGCCGTTGCCAGCATCTCACACTTTGGTGCCCTGAGGAGCAGACCCCCAGGGCCCCAACGTCCCTGTGGAAGTGACCAGTGTGAGCTGAGACGGACACAGACAGCAAGCTGGTGACGGCACTGCCCACAGATCAGCAAGCGGGGCGTCTGTCTCGGGGGAGAACGGTTCCCCACCACCAATCTGAATGCTTCCTGCGCCACAGACAAGGACACAAAGCCTAAAGCCACTGCTCCTCGTTTGTTTCCCAGTCTCAGTCCCTGGTCCTGGGCTGCATCCACAGCAGTGGCTGTGCTCTTGCCAAGTGCACCAATGTGCTTTCTCCTCTCTTCTGTGCTGCGTTTGTCCCAATCTATCCGTGCACGTGCCCCCATCGCACAGCTGCATGAGTTTCCCTGAGAACCTTTGGTAGCACCGACGTAACCTCACCTTCCTGGCTGCCTGGGTTCAGACGTGGCTTCTCTACGAGGGCAGAGACTCCCAAGCTGGACAGCTGGTCCTGTGACGCTTCCTGGCTCCCACGACCCGGGCAGGAGGGGCCCTGGCTCCTGCGCCCAGTGCTGACTGGGTTCATCGGGAGGTGATATTTTCCAGGAAGGCGGCCCTCCCTGCCAACTGTGTCTGCACATCCAGCCTGCAGCCAAGAGTAGAGACACATGGGCAGGGCACAGCTCCTCAAGGGTGGGACCGGGGCCGTGGCCAGCACTGAACGGATGTCCTGGGGGCGAAGGATGGAGGGACAGGCGGGCAGGGAAGGCTGCACGGGGCAGATGTGGTGAGGGGCCCCGTGAGGCTGCCTGCTTGTCTCCCACTGAAAAATCTTGAGATCCTCATAGGGAACTGAGAACAGACCACACAGGGCAGGTGGACAAAGACGATGGCACTGTTGGAAGTACAAATGGAGGTGAAGACGTGAGATGTCGGCTTCTAGGGGTGATTGAACAGAAATTTAAAAAGCAGGAGGTGAATTTTTTTCTAAGAACCAGGCAAATTGTTACCAGGCCACCCAGCACTAGTAGGCCAGGGTCCGGGGAACTCGAGCTCACAAAGGCATGGCAAGGCCTCCTCGGGGCAGTACCTGGAGCATGGGTTTGCAGGCCCCAGATGGGCACAGCCCCCAATGGGCACAGCCCCCCAGATGGGCACAGCTGAGGACCTGATCAGGTCGAGTGGTGGAAGCTGGGTGAGCAAGTGTTCATCCCAGCAGGGCTCGTGACAGGAAGGGCTGGAAGCAGGAGGGGACGCGTAAAACGACAGAACAGGACTGCCTGGCTGCTACTGTTAGGGGGCCAAGTGGCTACAAGACGCTGCCTGCGCTCTTCTCCAGTCTCACAAGAGGCTCCTGCGCAGAGGCAGTGAGGTGCACTCAGGCTTCAGTAATTACCCGCAGTTTATTTTCACTTTGTTCTGCATATGGCTTTGTACCTGCCCAGCCTCTGTGAAGAGCAGGCATCGTGTTTACAACCAGGACACTCTCTGAGGGGCGTGTTCCTTGGGCCGCTGGGAGAGCAGAGGGACAGGCTGTCCGGGCAGGCAGGGGGCCTGGCTGACCGTCCAGGCAGGATCTGAGCTCTGGTGGCTGGTTTCTCCCCGCTCTGCACCCAGCTGCACCCACAGGGCAGTTCCCGCAGGCGCGCGGGTTTACTTCTCCAGATGCTCATTTCTAGGTTGTATCAGGAGAAGCAAGTCTTCCAGGACCCCCTCACCGTGCTCCTCAGAGCGCCGCCCCCTCCCCAGGAACTTCCAACGCAGGGGTGTCCCAAGCACACCCTGACCCTGACCCTCACCAAACTTCTGACGGGTGTCAATAAGTTAGTATTTGTGGTAAAATAAACAGCATGAGCTCTTCATTTGGGAACAGCCAATTTGATGAATTACAGCAGGCAATGTCTTCTCATTAAAAATGTACATTCATGTTATAATTAACATCTAGGGCTTGAAAAGTCGCTCGGTCATGTCTGAGTCTGTGATCCCGTGGACTGAAGCCTACCAGGCTCCTCTGTCCAAGGGATTCTCCAGGCCGGAATACTGGAGTGGGTAGCCGTTCCCTTCTCCAGGGGATCTTTCTGACTTGGGGATTGAACCCAGGTCTCCAGCATTGCAGGCAGACTCTTCACCAGCTGAGTCACCAGGGCAGCCCCATCGAGGGCTTCAGTGGAGCCTCGAGTCACCTGAACGTGCAGGTCTGTTCCCACCAACGCCTGGCGCGGATAATCGCCCTGCCTTAAACGTGTGGCTTTTAAAGAAAAAGCTGCAGGCCTGGGGGGAGGGGAGGAAGCAGAGGTCAGGGCTCGGGGGCACCTAGAGGCCCCGGGACCCCCACCCACATCCGCTCCATGTTCAGCGTTCTCACAGCTGCTCCCATGCCGCAGGCCACAGGGCAGGGGGACCCCAAGTTCTCCTGCAACACAAGGTGACTCCTGTCCCTCCCCCTCAAGCCCCAGCTGCCCAGCACGTCCTCGTCACCACACATCAGGGCCACCCAGGAGGATGGGCGCAGCGGCCTGGGGGGCCCTGGGGGCCGGCCAGGTGGTTGCGGGCTGCAGGGACCTGCAGGCCCCACCACCTCCTCCCCAGGTCGCATCCACCCGTCTGCCCGCCGTCCTGGATCTGGAGCAAGTGACTATCCCTCCTGATCTAGGCGGTTGTATGGAGAGCAGGACCCTGGCCTCCCCAGCGAGTCGGCTGAGACAGGAAGGTTCTTGAAGCCGAGGGCAGTGGCCAGAGGGGGTCAGTGCAGACTTGGATGCAGGGAATCCCGCAGGGACTCCTCGTGGCTGCAGGAGGGAGGTCGGGAGGTGACCAGGGGGTTGCCCCGCCCCCGCCTCCCAGCCACCCCGCCAGCCACCTCCACCACCGCTGAGGCACAGGCCTCGCCACAGGCTCTGCTTGTACCCTGGGTGTGGCGGGGCACCTGTGGACAGCCTCTCCAGCTGTGCCTGCGGACTGGCTTCCCCCATCCGACCCCCACCCTCCGCAGACCAGCAGGTCCCACTGTGTCCCCCACAGAAGCCGGAGCCTGGACACGGCCTCCTTGCCTCCACCTGCCCCGTGGCCCACGCGTGCTGCAGCGCCTTGTGTGCAAAAGGGTGAAAGCTGTCACTTAATTCTCTGTGCAAAGCACTGTCGAAAGCTGTTTCAGAAGCATTATTCAATTCAATCTCAACAACTCTGAAGTATCCTCATTTTATAGATGAGAAAACAGGCTCAGAAAGGAGACCACATGTTTTTGGGTCTTCAGCGGTCTGTACAGGGGCTGGGGTGGGAGCCCTGGTCTGCGTTTAAGTCTGAGAACTTAACCAGCACTTGTCTGCCTCTTGCGTGACAGAGAAGGTGAACCCACAGCCTTGGCTGTATCATGGTGGAGTCTTGGGACCGGTCTCCAGTTCTGCACTTCAGGGGCTTGGCAGCTGCCACACCCTCCGAACAACTGCTAAAAATCTGAACAGACTGCAAAACACACTCTTCTCAGGTCTGTAAGAGAAGGGAGGGCACAGAGCAAACCACTGCCCCCAAGACTGGAGCGACAGATGGGTGAACGCAGGGAGCCAGGCTTCCAGGGCGAGACTCAAAGCCGCCTGGAAGCAGTGCTGGTAGGAAAGCCTGAACTGTGAGTTTCAGTTGCTAGAGGCTCAGTGTGAATAAGTCTGAGAGCTGTAAGCTCCAGGGTACCTGTTGAGATTTACCGAGAAATTTGCTGCCAGGGCCCGCCAAGGTTCTCAGTAAACATGGGAGAAAAGAAGATATGCAGATGGCAAGCAGCACATGAAAAGACTGCCCACTCATATGTCGTTAGGGAGATACAAGGGAAAACAGCACAGAGACACCACGCCTGTCAGAAAGGCCCATGTCCAGAGCACCGGCAGCGCAGAAGCTGGCGGCAGGGGAGCAGCGGGGCCTCAGTCAGCGTCGCTGGGGAGGCAAGTGGGGCAGGCACTCTGGGAGACAGTTTGGTGCTTTCATAAAAACTATGTCTATTTTACCTAGTGATATAGCAACCACACTCCTTGGTATTTACCCAAAGGAATCAAAAACTTATGTTCACACAAAAACCTGCACAGAGGTACTTATAGCAGCTCTGTTCATAACTGTCAAACCTGGAAGCAGCCAAGAGGTCCTGCAGTCAGCGGTGGGTAAACCAACTCCAGAACATCCAAACAATGGGGTATTATTAAGGCCAAAAAGAAACAAGCTATCAAGTCATGAAAAAATGGATAAAACTTAAATGCATATTGCTAACTGAAAGAGGTTAATCTGCAAAGGATTTCAACTATAGGACATTCTGAAAAAGGCAAAACTATAGATAAAGTGAAAGGATCAGTGATGCCAGGGCCTGGGGAAGGGGAGGGGTTAGGAGAGGCACAAAGGGTTTTTAGGGCAGGAAAATGGTTCTGAGCGATACCGTTATGGTGGATACAGGTCATTGAACTTGTATCTAAACCCACAGAAGGAGGTGGAGCCCTAATGTAAACCATAGGCTTTGGACAGTTGCCAACAGAGGTTCATCACTCTCAGGGAGGCTGATGATGCGCGATGCTGTGTAAGGGTGGGGCGGGGGTGCACAGGAACTCTCTGCACCTTCCTCTCAATTTTGCTGTGAATTTAAAACTGCTTGAAAAACTTGTCTTAAAAAAAAAAAAAGAACCTTGTAGCTTCTATTCTAGGCATTTGAGCACAAGTCTTTTTTTCCCTCAGACTAAAGCACAAATCCAAAACAGAAATCCCCTATTTTTTTCTGCCAAATTTACGTGGAAAGTGGAGGAAAATGCCCCAAGCTCCATGTTTATCCCCTGGCACATGTGGCTCTGTTTCCAGAGCCTTTCAGAGTCTGGCAGGAGGGTCCCCCTTGAAAACAGCCAGTGTTCCCGCCAACGCAGTGGCAGATGACTGCTGGGGCTTGGCCTGCAGTTCTTGGGGCTGGCGGGGGTGCCAGGCCAGAATGGGGGCTGCAGACAAGACTCCCCATGGGGAGGGGCTGCCACTTCACCTTCCTCGCAGCCCTGGGGCCCCCCTCATTTAACAGAAAAGCACGACGATCAGGGCTGGACCTATACCAGACCCAGCTTCGCCTGCAGCGGAGTATCTGCCACCAGGTCGTGTCAGTTCCTGGATCAGACCTTTGCAAATAAGAAATCCAACCGGCCAGACCCATGGTCCAGCCCAGGGCCCTGGGAGCCTCTGTTCCCAGCTCGGTGCTGGGGCTCGGGGGCAGGGCCCTCCCTGGGGTCGGTGACTGAGCCGGCAGCTGGCTGGGGTCCATCCTCCCTTCCTCCTTTGAGCTTCTTGGGCCTGACCGTGGCAGGGAGCACCAAGCCCGTTGGCACGGTGCAACGACGGGATGCAGATGGCCCCTGCTGGGTGGGACTGTAGCCTCCCAGATGCGGGGCCCAGTGTCTGGCTGACATGCGTGGGAGGCCCCCATGGTCCTGCCCTGCTGCAGCGGCCCCAGTACAGCATTCTTAGCCCTCGTGAACAGGAAACAAGACATCAGGGGCTGGGCCAAAGCCCAAGTCCCTGCACTCAGGGGCTCCTTTGCCACTCGCTCAAGCCCTGCTGCTGTTAGCGCTGAAAGAGCAGCTCACCGCTCACGGCCCTGGAGCTGGACGTCCGTGGTCCAGACACCAACAGGCCTGGTGTCTAGTGGTTCCCTGCCTCCTGGTTTACGGAAGCACCTTCTTACTGTGTCTGCTCCAGAGGAACGGGTGGGCAGCTCTGGGTGGTCACTGTTGTAGGAGACTAATCCCAATCACGAGGCTCGACTTTTGTGACTCTGTCACCCCCAGAAGCCTCACTCCTGACATACTGGGCTTGGGATTCAGCCTGCGGATTCTGGGACACTTGACATTCAGATGGCAGCATTCTATCCCCAGTTCAGTTCAGTCGCTCAGTCGTGTCTGACTCTTTGGGACCCCATGAATCGCAGCACGCCAGGCCTCCCTGTCCATCACCATCTCCCGGAGTTCACTCAGACTCACATTCACCGAGTCCATGATGCCATCCAGCCATCTCATCCTCGGTCGTCCCCTTCTCCTCCTGCCCCCAATCCTTCCCAGCATCAGAGTCTTTTCCAATGAGTCAACTCTTAGCATGAGGTGGCCAAAGTACTGGAGTTTCAGGTGTAGCATCATTCCTTCCAAAGAAATCCCAGGGCTAATCTCCTTCAGAATGGACTGGTTGGATCTCCTTGCAGTCCAAGAGACTCTCAAGAGTCTTCTCTAACACCACAGTGCACAAGTATCAGTTCTTCGGCGCTCAGCCTTCTTCACAGTCCAACTCTCACATCCATACATGACCACAGGAAAAACAATAGCCTTGACTACACGGACCTTAGTCAGCAAACTGATGTCTCTGCTTTTGAATATACTTTCTAGGTTGGTCATAAGTTTTCTTTCAAGGAGCAAGCTCTTTTAATTTCATGGCTGCAGTCACCATCTGCAGTGATTTTGGAGCCCCCCAAAATAAAGTCTGACACTGTTTCCACTGTTTCCCCATCTATTTCCCATGAAGTGATGGGACCGGATGTCCTTCTCACCTGTATTCCATCCTGCAGCCCCCAAAGTCTAAGAAACTTTGCTATCAACTCTAAGGCCTGATGTTATCCAAGTCAAGGGTTGGGGGGACTCCAGTTCGAGTCATCAGAGGCAAAGCCCCTGAGCCTGTGTGCAGACGGTGATGTGCTTTCTCACAATGCAGCGGGCCATAACCCGTGCCCCACGGAACAGGCTGTAAGCCCGCTGCACCGGTTCTGTTTGTGCGCTGGGGAGCCCTGACTGACAGCTTGGAGCAGTGAAGCCCTCAGCCCAGCTCAGGCTGTTAAGCTCAACGAGCTTGTCTGTGCCCACACGCAGCAGCAGCTCTGTCACCAGCTTCCGATGCTGTTGCCAAATGTCTTCGTGAATTTGGTGCTCGAAGTTGCACTCATGAAATCCATAACTAATTATGTCGGTCTTGATTTAATCATATGAGCTTAGAGTTAAAAATCGACTTGCAAGCCAAACACCAGCCTCCGTGAAAAGGAAGTAATGGGTTGAGCACAGCCTCTGAGGACGCGCTGTTCCCCAGGCCGACGTGTGCACCCGGGCCTCACTACCGGCAGGCCCAGCACCGTCTCCAGGCAACGCCCTGCAGGGAGGAATCCGAGAGCCGACTGCCAGAACAAAGGCCTCTCTGGTTCCAAAGGCCTGTCCTCAGCATCTGATCGCTGCAACATCCAGCAGGGTGGGTGCCAGTGTGCACACCCGTTCCCGGGGTTGCCTAACCACGCTGGACACACCTCTCACAGAACCGAGTATCCAGCAGGGACGGGGTGCTCTGGGCGCACCTGAGGTCTGCGTGTTACCCGAGAGCAAGGTATTGGGGGAATGGCTAGAAACATGCTCTGTCTCCTTCACTGAGCCCCCAACACCCTAGGAGTGAGGCCAGAGGGGCTGCAGACCCCAAGGCAGCAGAATGGGGAGCTCACCTCCCTCTAGCTTGGGGCTCCTAGAGTGACATGCAAGAGGGAGGTCGGGGCCAGCCCTGGAGGGGATCTCGGCAGGAGGGGACCTCGGCAGGAGAGGAGAGCCCGCTGAGGGGCCCTGGAACGAGGGAGGGAGTCCCCTGGAGGATCCAGCCCTGCAGGGGGCCCGGCCCCAGCAGGACCGCGAGGCAGAGACTGGCAGTTTGAGGAGGCCGTTGGTGGAGGTTTGTTTCGTGGCAGCGGGGACACACGCAGGTCTACGACGGAGCCGGAATCAAGCCCTGACCCTGAATGAGTCCCCAAGAAGCAGGCCTCAGTGCTCGCTGAGCCAGCTTCAGACAGCGGGGGCCAGAGAAGGGGCCTGGGGGTCATGCAGGGCGGGCACTCAGGCCGAGCCCAGCCCTCAGCGGCCCCGCGGCCCCCGCCTGCTCTGACCTGGACCCTGAGGCAAGGACCATGGAGTTGGGGACCCCCACCCCCTGCATCTCATTGAATGGGGCAGGAAGCAGCAAGGGCTGGGGCTGCGTGCCCCTCAGCCCGGGGCCCCTTTCGGCCTGGCGCCCCCCCCCCAAGCCTGGGGCCCCCCTCGGCCCTGGGGCCCACTGGTCTCTCGCTGAGTGTGGGGGCCGAGGGTCCTTAGCACCTTGTGAGGCGCAGGATGCAGTGGAACCCTGGCTGCTCCCCCCTGGCGGTCTGCGCCCTGCCAGCCCCCAGAGCCCCATCGGCCCCCGCCCAGCCCTTCCACCTCCGTCTCCAAGGGTCTGCTGACTCCAAACGCCTCAGGGGGGTGGAGTCACACAGGCTCTGTCCTGACAGTTGGCTTGTTTCCCTCAGCACAGCGTCTTCAAGGTTCGTCCCACAAGTATGCTTTTCCCATCACCCATCCTATAAACAACGAAAAGCAGAGACCAGCTCTCATTCAGTTACGACGTGTGAAAGCAGATTCCTGACAGAGCCACCACTGGCCATAGGGGCTGCCCGGGCATCGAGGAAACACGGGCACGGCCACAGCCTGGACTCTGGCAGGGCAGACTGCCCAGAAGCCCCCAAGAAACACACAGGCCCCGCCCAGCCTCAGGCAGCAGCAGGGCCTCTTCCCACTGCTCTCAGCTGCCCTGAGCAGTCTGGCTGCAGAAACCTCCCTGGCGCAGCGAAGGCGCCCCAAGGCAACACGAGAGACTCCGTGACATCAACAGTGAGACATGCCCGGGGCCAAGGCAGAGGGAGACGTCCCTGTGCCCAAAGGCCACACCCCAGCCGCCCCAAAGCCAGGGTCTCTGTGCACTGGGGGCTTCCTTCAGTGCCATAGAGTTCCCACTCACTCAAAGGGGCATCTCATGGGCAGGCAGCAGGAACCACGGAACTGTTTTCCTCTGATTCACTGAATAATGGAGGATAATAATCTTTCCTCTCCCTCCATGCTTTTCTTCACCAACACATAAAACTAATCACCGAACACTAACACTGACAGAGATGATGAGCAACATCCCCAGACTGATGATAAGGGAGCCGCCCCAGCCACCTGATTCCTGAGGACACTCCCTGCTCCCCAAGATCCTTCTCCAGGAGGAAGTTGGATGCATTGATCTGGACCATCCACTAGAGTGTGGGTGCCCCGTGGAAGCATCCTTGCTAGTGGAAGACAGGACCTCAGGCTCAAGGGATGGTCGGTGCTGAGCCTCTCAGAGGACGCTTTCTGGAGCTTTCAAGAGAAGACTTGAAAATTTAAAAAGAAATTACTTAGCTACTTAATTAAAACCAGAGATCACATACAGATAATATTTTAGCCCAGGCTAAATTCTACTGGGGAAAAAAATCCAGCAATCAAGAAAATAATGAAGGGTTTCATGTTCTCTCGGCCGTACATCTCCAACACCTTGTGCCTGGAAACTTCCCTGGTAAGTCAAGGCTGCAGCAGCAGGGGAGACAGCAGAAGCTCCCCGGAAACATAAACACAGAATCATCACAGACGCCAGCTGGCCCACTGCTGGGACAAGCCCCAGACCCGAGGGCAGGACTTACCAGACACAGGCACACGTGTCCACAGCAATGCGTGTTACAACAGCAAGAGGGGGAAGCAACCCAGGTGTCACGGATGGATAACGGGTGAGTAAGGAGAGGAGACATATGTGAGGGGACGCTACTCAGCCCTAAGAAGGAGTCTGACACCTGCCACAGTGCCGTGAACCTGGAGGACACAGCGCCGGCATGACTCCTCTTAAACAAGTCCCTAAAGTTGTTAGATCCACAGAGGCAGAAGGTCCAAGGCGAGTTCTGGGGACTGTGGAGTCAGTGTTTAATGGGAAGAGTTTCAGTCTGGGAAGATGAGAGATTTCTAGCAATGGATGGCGCACATGTGACTGTAGTTAACGCTACTGAACTGCGCATAAAAACAGCTCAGCTGGTGAATTTCATGTGTATTTTGCCTCACACACTCAGTGTTGATGAAACATAAAAATTTTTCCTTCCTGTGGCAGCGACACCACCTACTGTGACTTGGCACCTACTGTGTGCGGGACTCTGGCACACTTATACACAGGTATAAGTCCATGGATTCACCAACACATGGACACACAGTGTTGGGTGGCAGGAAATGATGTTTCTGGAAATGAGGAAGAGGTGGGTGATGGATGTGAATGGTGGCTGACATGGGGACCAGCAAGGAGACTCAAGGCTGGCTCAGTCTCTGGTGACACAGCCCTGACTTCTGTTCTCTGATTCTTGCGTAAATGGTTCCTCCTCAGATTGTATGGAGTTATTGCTACTTAGAAAGTCCAAACACGTCTTTAGAAGCAGAATCCAAAACCTGGGTATAGTTAAGACAACTGGAAATGACAGCCTAGGAATCAGACACCCAAACAATGAAGGAAGCGAAACCAATTTCCTAAAATTTACATTTAAATTTGATCTGCAGTCAGGGTCACCAGGCTCCCAGTGGAGCCCACTCATAGCTGTTACCAGAGGATCAGGCTCTGCATCTCTGAATAATGAGCTGACCACATCGGGTGAACTTGGACATGACCCCAGACAGCGAGGGGCTCTCAGGGAGGGGCTATAGGAGCTCTGACCTGCTCCACCTGGATAGGGATGGGGGTGTTCAAGTCCAATGCCCACCCCTGGAAGCTGGAGCTGGAGAGCAGGCAGGCAGCGAAACCCACGCCACTCCGTGAGGAAATGCAGGGGACGCTGCAGGGCGACACAGTCACATCATCAGACACGCAGCAGCTCCTCTTTCCTGACCCCAGCCCCGACGGCATCCACTCCGGCCTCCCCCAACACATCTGAGACCTTCGGGAACGAGTCCAGCACACAAACACCCTTGCGCTCTGGGTGACACCCCAACCCATGGAGGACACTTCCACCTGCGCCTCTCAGGTCAACAAGGGGGCGGGAAGTCCATCAGCTACTCAGACACCAGCCCCAGCACCTCCACAGAGCCAGCGCGGGAGCTGCGCGCCTGAAAGAATTCCCGGGTTCCCTTCTGGTCCAGGGTGACGGGACTTGAGTTCACAGCACAGTACTCTAGAGCGGGCACTTGAGCTCCGAACTGTCCAAGCTTCTGGGCCTGGCTGGCAGATAGGATGGGTGAGAAGGCTGCTGACCTGCGGACTCACTGAGTTCTCAGAACTGGCAGGAATGTGGAGCCTCTGCCAGCAGCGGACAGCCTGGTGTCCCCGCTGTGCTAGCAGCTCTCTCCCCGAACCGGAGCTGGTGCGGTGGTTCCAGGGCCCATGGTTTCAACCAACGGGGCAGGGGTGCCTAAGGCCACCAGGCCGTGGGTGCCCCTCCCTTCCCTGGCCCGGCTGCCTCCAGGCCGCCACTCCAGTCCAGCCCTAGGTCCCTGCTGACCCCCACCACCCGGGCCGGTTCCGTCTCCGCCACCCCCAGCCCTGCCCAGTCCAGCCCGGGTGCCCTGCCAGCTGCCCCGGCCCGCGCTTACCCGCTCCTCTTCGGCGCGGATGTCCGGCATGGTGCTGAGGCAGAGGCCGACCGCCGTGACGGCCACGAAGGCCACGGACACGCAGGCGAAGAGCTTGCCGGCCGGGCCTGAGCGCGGGTCATCCACCACGTCGCGCAGGCGCCACCGGCCGCGCGCCAGC
>SJYF01002196.1:394937-417324 GCA_006410515.1 Procapra przewalskii
GCAGGCAGCAACGCTCCAGGCGTGCCTCGTCGATGCCCCAGTAGGCCAGCTCGTCACGGAAGGCCAGGGCGCACGGGCCGCGCAGCAGCCTCAGCTTCCCGGCGCGCAGCAGCGCCACGATGGCACGGAAGGCGCACGGGCTGCGGTCGAAAAAGAACTCGTCGCGGCTCACGTCATAGTCGTCGCACACGCGCAGCAGCTCGTCGTGGCCGCGGCAGGCGCGCAGGCGCTCGAGGCGCGCGAGGGGACAGCGAGCCAGGGCGGCCCACGCCAGGCGCACGCGGCAGCCGCCCACGTTGATGATGACGTGCCGGGCACGGGCCCTGCCGCCGCCGCCCCGCCGCTCCGCGGGCCCGGGCAGCAGGGCCATGGCCCCATGCGCCGCGCAGGGGTCAGGAGGCTGGGCCTGCAAAGGAACGGAGCACGTGTTAGGCCGCAGGCAGGATGGAGCTGGGGGCACCCTGCCTGCGCGCGACCCTGAGATCTGGGACCAAACGGAACCCAGGGCTCCACCAGCCTGGGCGCTCAGTTCTCCGCTGCATCCCTGAGCCCCGCCCCCTTACATCTGCGTATCTGTTTGGAAAGAGTCTCTGACTCAGGAGCCACACCACAGAAGTTGCATGGACTCCTGTGGGCTCTTTTCCACACTGCTGAAGGGAGGTTCCGGTCCTCCCCGATCCTGCCGGATGGGCCCCCAGTGCTTGTTAACACTATGGGGCCTCGCTCGGGCACCAGGCGCTTCCCTGCACTGTAGCCACAGGGACGGAACACAGGAAACAAACAAGTACCAGCCCGGAGCCTCTTTACTGGGGAGTATGAGCAAGGACATGGGCCGGCAGTCCTCTGGAGGGCAGAGAGACAGTTCTCGGAGTGTGGACTGAGGGCTGACAGCACCGAAATTATCAGGAGAACCTGCAAAATATATATATTCCTGGCTCTCCACTTAAAATTCAGAGTGACTGGAAAACTGCATAGTAAGGACCTCCAAATATCCTCCTGTTAAAGCAAGGATGGGGAAAAAAAAATCAGAATTGACTTTTTTGGAACTGCAGACACTAACCAAAGGGTAGCAGCAGCCGGGGGAACACTTGAGAAAGAACCCCTGAATCTCGGTAACAATGTTAATTCAGCATTTTAACCTGCCCCTAGCTTTGTGATAGCCTTGAAGGTGACACCCTGCATTCCTGGCACCACGACTGGCGCTGGGAGGGGGAGAGTGCACCCCATTCAGGGGGAACCATAACTGTTGGGACCTTTCTGGTGGCCCATCAGAGGGCCTGCATGTACCTCCCCTGACTCAGGGCTCTCCCAGGGCAGAGGTGGCCGCCTGAGCAGCTTGTGGAAATCACATGAAAATGTTTGCTGAGACAAGGGATGAACTTTGTGTCACGACAAACAACAGGCTAACCCAGAAGGCTAGGGAGAAAAGGCTGGGGAATGAGACGCTTTGAAAAGCTCTGACGAATTCCTGGAAACCTAGAATGTGGCTCACATGCCTGGGGCCGTGGGCATGTTCTGGAAAGACCTGAGAAGCCTCCACCTTCCCCTACACCCCCCTGCAGGCTCTGCACCAGCAAGACGTGAAGGTGGGGGCGTGCGGTGAGGGACAGCCTGCTGGTGTTGAAGTTCCTGGACACACACAACTAATCTGCAGAAACTGGTTTTTGTTTCTGTTCCAGGCATTTGAGATGCTCTGTCCAATCACTTTCTGACCATTAAGCTAATGCAACAGAGACATCTGCAAGACAAAGACAAAAAATACAGACTTTGCATAATTTATTCAGGAGACAACAGCCCTGAAATGCTTCCCCATCCACCATGTGGGTTATAGGAGGCATTTAAGCACTGTAGATTTTTTTTTAAAAAAAGACTTAATAGAAAAAAATGGGCAAACTATCACTGAGTTTATAGTAAAGGGGGAAAAATAGACTTTAAATCTATGAAAAGATGCTCCAGTTCATTCCTAACAGCAAAAGTAAGCATTTCAAGTTGCCACAGGTATTGCGTTGTAGGGTGGGAGAGGTTGAGTTCATTGCATTCACTTTTGACAGGTAGTAACTGGTAAGCCATTGTGACAGGAGGTGGAAGGTTTGAACTCACCCTGTAGGAAGCAGGGATGTTTGTCCCTACACACTAGGGAAATGCCTATACCCTAGTGAAAGAAATCTGCCCTGGGAAGAGGATTAAAAGATTTCTCTGCCTGGCTTTTTGAGAATACATGTCTAAAAATCCCACCTGCACAGTAGGTATGAGGTTGAAACTTCTGTCTCAATTACAGTAACCTAAGAAATTATCACCCGTTAGATGAGGTCTCCTGTTGGCCACATCCAGAGACTCTGGTTAGACCACACACAGAATCACCTGGGGCAACTCTGCCCCCAGAGGCATCAGGGAGGCCTGGAATGATTTTGGTTGTCATGACCAGATACGACAATTCCCCACTGGTGTCCGGTGGGAAGAAGTCGGGGGTGCCATGAGACCACACAGTGCACGTGCATGATACCCCGGAACAGGGCAAACCCAGCCCAACGCCAACAGCACCTCGGGTCAGCAGGGACGGGCTTGCCACAGAAGCCTCATAGGTTCCCACTGGTGAAGCCCTGACAGATGAATTTACAAACTGAAATTATAAAATACACAGGGCAGAATCCCACCTGAGCAAATACCGGCAGACACAGGAGTAATAGGGTTGGACTCCGGTGGTAGGATTATCAAAAATAATTCAATACATCAAAGAAGGAATTAAAAACCCCAGAGGAAGAAAGATATTATCAAAAAGACTAGGAGAATCTGATAATGAAATCCAGCTTCCAGAAGTAAATAGATAAGACTGAAAATAGAGATGGTCAGTTTGGGGTCAGGCTGGATCAGGTTGAGGTCAGGCTGAGTCAGGTGAGGCCAGGTTGGGGTCACATTGGGTCAGGTTGAGGGCAGGCTCGGTCAGGTTGAGGTCAGGTTGGGTCTGGTTGAAGTCAGTTTGGGACAGGTAGAGGTCATGCTGAGTCTGACTGAAGTCAGGTTGGGTCAGGCTGAGGTCAGGTTGGGTCAGGTAGAGGTCATGCTGAATCTTGTTGAGGTCAGGTTGGGGTCAGGTTGAGGTCTGGTTGAGGTCAGGTTGGGGTCAGGTTGGGTCAGGTTGAGGTCATGTGGGATCTGGTTGAGGTCAGGTTAGGTCTGGTTGAGGTCAGGTTGGGTCAGGTAGGGGTCATGTTTGGTCTGGTTGAGGTCAGGTTGGGTCAGGTAGGGGTCAGGTTGAGGTCAGCTAGGTCAGGTTCTCTCCCAGGAACCCTCCAAAAGGAGTCAACAGAAGACAGACAACACAGACAAGAACACACATGGAAGATAAAGTGAAGTTATCAATACTGTTTAGTAGGAATCCCAAGGGAAGGAAACAAGATAGGTGACATCCGGCCACAGATTGGAGTACCACAGGAGGGCGAACACCCCCACCAGGCACTTTTTGGAGAGACCTGGGGACCTCAGTCGATAGGACCTGACTTTGCGGTACTTTTGGGGGGACATCACCCCATTCCTGGATCCTGGGAGCTGCAGGCTGGGCAGTGACCATTAGGGATGCTGCCTCGGGGGGGTCTGTGAGGGGGGCATCAGAGGAGTGTGTGTGTGTGAAATGAAAAAGGGGAAAATCACACAAGATTAGACAGGGGTCTCAAATAGAAGGCCAACCCACAGCTGGAGAAATGTTTATTCTGTAGCTGAATTTACCAATTTGTATTTAGGCTTAGACACATGAACTGAAGCAGATTAAAACCTGTTTAGTAGAAGTGAAACTTTGGATCTCACAAGAGAACTGAACTATTCTTCTCTAGGAAAAATGTCTTTCCTTGTGCAAAACAGATAGCTTCCTATATGGAGGAGGTGACCTTTAAAATGAGCAAATTTGGAAAACTCAGCAGTGGCCACAGGACTGGAAAAGGTCAGTTTTCATTCCAGTCCCTAAGAAAGGTAATACCAAAGAATGCTCAAACTACCGCACAATAGCACTCATCTCACACGCTAGCAAAGTAATGCTCAAGATTCTCCAAGCCAGGCTTCAACAATACATGAACTATGAACTTCCAGACGTTCAAGATGATTTTAGAAAAAGCAGAAGAACCAGAGATCAAATTGCCAACATCCACTGGATCATAGAAAAAGCAAGAGAGCTCCAGAAAAACATCTATTTCTGCTTTATTGACTATGCCAATGCCTTTGACTGTGTAAATCACAATAAATTGTGGAAAATTCTTCAACAAATGAGAATCCCAGACCACCTGACCTGCCTCTTGAGCAATCTGTATGCAGGTCAGGAAGCAACAGTTAGAACTGGACATGGAACAACAGACTGGTTCCAAATAGGAAAAGGAATACATCAAGTCTGTATATTGTCACCCTGCTTATTTAACTTATTTGCAGAATACATCATGAGAAACACTGGGATGAAATGCAAGCTGGAATCAAGATTGCTGGGAGAAATATCAATAACCCTCCAGAGGACACCACCCTTATGGCAGAAAGTGAAGAGGAACTAAAGCACCTCTTAATGAAAGTGAAAGAGGAGTGTGAAAAAGTTGGCTTAAAGCTCAACAATCAGAAAACTAAGATCATGGCATCTGGTCCTGTCACTTCACGGAAAATAGATGGAGAAACAGTGGAAACAGTGGCAGACTTTATTTTCTTGGGCTCCAAAATCACTGCAGATGGTGACTGCAGCCATGAAATTAAAAGACACTTGCTCCTTGGAAGAAAAGGTATGACCAACCTAGACAGCATATTAAAAAGTAGAGACATTACTTTGCCAACAAAGATCCGTCCAGTCAAGGCTATGGTTTTTACAGTAGTCGTGTATGGATGTGAGAGTTGGACTATAAAGAAAGCTGAGGGGTGAAGAATTGATGCTTTTGAACTGTGGTGTTGGAGAAGACTCTTTGAGAGTCCCTTGGACTGCAAGGAGATTCAACTAGTCCATCCTAAAGGAAGTCAGTCCTGAATGTTCATTGGAAGGACTGATGTTGAAGCTGAAACTCCAATACTTTGGCCACTTGAATAACTGACTCTTTTGAATAGACACTGATGCTGGGAAAGATTGAAGGCAAGAGGAGAAGGGGACGACAGAGGATGAGGTGGCTGGATGGCATCACCGACTCTATGGACATGAGTTTGGGTAAACTCCGGGAGTTGATGATGGACAGGAAGGCCTCATGTGCTGCAGTCCATGGGGTTGCAAAGAGTCGGACACGACTGAGTGACTGAACTGAACTGAAATGTACCTGGGTGGGGATCCACGCTGCTGGGCCCCCGGGGGCCCACCTCCTCCCAAGGGTTCATGTACTGATGAACTCCCAGGCGTTAGCACCTGCATCTTTCGTGGGGATGTTCTCGGGCTCCGGGGTCCACCTGCCTGCCCAGCACAGGCCAAGCGGGAGTGAATGGTGAGGGAGGCTCCTGCCCCAGGAGGAGCAGGGCAGGGTCGGGGGGAGCTCTCAGTGGGGACAGCATGCCCCAGAGACGGGCCACTGCAGAGCGCCTCCAGCCCGCCCACTGCTGTGGGCTTGGAGAGGGCTTTGTCTTCTCGCTTAAGAGCCAAGCTCGGTCAGGGAAGCACAGCGGGGGGCACTCAGGAGATGAGGTGCGGAACACCTTCCCACACAGCTTCTGCCATCAGCCCCCAGGTCTGTGGGGAGGGGGCGGTGCTTGCCCCCCTACTGAGGCCACTCCAATCCTCGCCTGGCCTGGTGCCCCTCCAGACGCTCACTTTCGTTACAGCCGAAGTGCTTCACCTCTGAGTAGACCTGGGTTCATGAGAACGAACACGAGACCAGCCGCGTGACAATCGGAAAATGTGATCTAAATGAGAAAAGCTTTTCTCCAGTCAATCAACTAGCACATGACTGTGGCTGAGGTAGTTTAAAATGAAAATGCGCCCAACCTCCGGACAATAAGGACACAGGTTAATATTTGGTGAGACACTGCATTGTTTTTCAATTCTTATTGTCCTACTGAGACAAACATCACATGAATTAACATAAAAATCATCCACGTGTTAAAGAACTAATTTTAAATAAAACATGATTGTTAGGAAATTTCAGTCTTAAAGTACTGTTAGGATCATTCCCGTAATTTCTGTCCAATTGTTAAGCTCCAATGTGTTCAACCGTTTTTTTTCCTGGAATGCACTTCTTTTCTATATGTCAAAATTACACAAATTGCAAATTACACTTCTAAAGTGTATATATGAACAGAACAAAAAACACGCTAATTAGATCTATTTTTAGCCATGCTGTTGACAGAAAGATTGATGATTATTTTTCAGCTATGATTTATGATAACTTCATATGGTCTCCAAATCTGTAAGGCATATAGAAATTTGATAACTAATAACTCTTATCCATAAAGCATGATGTATATAGGAGAACTGCATATAATTGCCCCAAAGGTTTTTTAAAATTAAACTTTCAGTTTTGAGATTGTAGAGATCCTTCTACCCAACTTGTGCAGTGGTAACATCTCGCAAACCTGCAGGGTGCCGCGTCAGACACAGTCCAGACACGGAGTGTCCATCACACCGGGCCCCCAGCACCTCCATCCCTCCCAGCCCCACTCCGGCCTAACGCGGCCCCAGCAGCCAGTGCTCTGTCCCTGTGCTCCTGTCATCCCAAGCAGGGTGTACAAGAGGACCCTTGCTGGCAGGTAGCCTGTGAGGACTGGGTCTTTTTGCTCAGCGTAACTCTGAAGATTCGCCAGATCGTGGCTGGTGCAGTGCTCACAGTTGAATAACCCTCTCAAGGTGAAGGACAGCTGGCTCATTTCCAGGATTTGGCAATTAAGAGCAAAGCTGCTACAAACATTTCCATAAACGTCCCCTCATCATGTGGTTAAATACCCAGTGGAGCTTAAGTTTTTACTTTTTGATAAAGTCTAATTTACATTCTTTTTCCTGACTGTGCTTTTGGTATAAAGAATAGTGTGCTTGATCCAACATCCCAAAGATATTCCAGTGTTGTTTTCCCAAAGTTAATAGTTCACATTTTACACTTACGTCTGTGATGCACTTTGACATAATTTTTGTACAAGGTGTGACCCTCACAGGAAATGCATGTCAACCCCATTCTTGGAGGTGGGCATCCACAAAGATCTTGAAAGCAAGCCATAAAATGTTTGTTAATCTTGTGATTTATAATAGAGTCATTTTAGAGAAATTCCACTTGCTCTGGAAACAAGCTACAACAAAATAAAACCAATGTAATCTTTTCCTCTAGAAATTTTACCCATTTACATATTGAGTGTCTAATGCGTCTTCATGTTCTCAATGCTCTGTATCTTCCACATTTTTTGTAAACTGTGTACAAGTATAAACATGTAAACAGTAAGATGTTTTAGGTATCCATTGACTCTGATTTCTAAACAAATGCTGTTTCTAAAATTATTCTTAGAATAGCAGCCACTGAAAGTGCTTCTAGTCTCTCCAGGATGACTCGGAATTTTCATACATTCTACCCATTGTAGGCACAAATGGCTGGGAGTCCAGCAGCCTGGGGAAGTACGGTACTCACAGCTGAGAGGCGGCTGCACACCTGGTGTGGGTACCTGGAGCCCTCTGTTCAACCTCTGCCCTTCAGGAGTTTGAATTCAACAAGCCTAGGTGGTAGCGAATCTACCTCTAAGCGTCTGTGAAGCTCCGATGGAGGTACTGAATAAAGAGGAAAGAAACGCCTGATCCGCTCGGAGAGTGGACGTGAGCACGCCAGTGCAGCTCGTAGGTTCCTGAGGCCAGACGAGCTCTCTCCCTACGCGACCACACCTCAGCCCTCAGGACCGCTTCTCCCCAGAGCAGCTCACTTCTGATGGGAAGCAGGACAGGCTCCAGGTGAGCAGACAATAGAAATCACAGCTCCTGTGTGAGAGCGCATGCATCAGTGGTCATCACAGATGGGCTCCTCCAGGCGGACTGGAAAGTCTGAGTACATAGTGACTGGACTGGAAACCTAAGTCAAGCCCCAAGTCTATGGTGCATACACTCTACACAGCCACAGAGAAGGGAAGAGAGAAAGACCACGCAACACCACGGGGAAACAAGATGTCCGTACGGTCTGGTGAGAGGGTGCACACACTTGGCGCCCGGGTAGCAATGGAGGGAGTGGTCAGTCTCAGCAGCATCTGGCTCTGCCCTGGGCAAGATGAGCTCCAGTCAGACGCCCAGACCCAGGTCCCTGCATCCAGAGAAGACAGGAGGCCTGGGGTCTTCAGAGTCTAGGACAAGGAAAGGAACAGGTGGGAGGGACGTCACAGGAGGTGGAGTGAGAGGCTACGAGATGCAACCACACGAAATGCATAGACCTTGGTTAGAGTCTACCAGAAAGCCTACAAAACACAGCTTGGGGACAGCTGGAAAAATCTGAAATATTCGTTATTGTTAATTTTCTTAGGTGTTATAGTGGAATTGGTTACGGAAGAGAATGGCCTTATTTTAAGGGGATGCACACTCAGCTACTCAAGGATAACTGTCTTGGCTTCTGTAAACTACTTCCACTTGCTTCATCCATCTCCCATATATATGGACACACACACATATATACACAAAATCTCATATATATAATACATATGCTTCCACACAGATGGCTAGGTTTTCACTGTACTACTCTTTGGACTTTAATGTATGTTTGAAAATTTTTACTTGAAAAGAGCAAGAAAGAAACAGCGCCCCCACAACCCAACCCAACAAAACACAATTCTGGCGATGTTCCTTTCCTCCTTACGAAGTAAGATGCAAAATAATGTACAACATCCATTTTTATTTATGGAGCTATTAATAATGATTATGTTGTGTGACAGCTAATTTTAGGTGTCAACTTGCCTGGGTCATGGGGTGCCCCAGATATTTGTCAAATATTTTTCTGGGTGTTTCCAGTAAGGTGTTTTTGAATGGGATTAACATTTAATCTGTAGAGTGAAGCCAACTGCCCTCCCAGACGTGGGTGTCATATACGAAGGTTTTTTGAGATAAAAGCCCCAGACGTGTGTGTTGTACATGAAGGTGGTCAAGATAAAAGCCCACTAGGCAGCCAAGCCCGGCCGCCCCCTTAGCTTCCTCGGCCACACAAGGCGCCCCCCACTGCCCACGCTGGATTCTTGGTGCCGCTGCTCTTGGCGTTTCTGTGCAGGACACTCACATCCTGACTGGGCTGAGGGTCACCCCACCTTCCCTGCCTGGCCTCTAGAACAGAGCCTGCCCCAGCCTTGGGCACTGGAGCCCAGGCCAAGGACTCTGATCTGCCTTTGTGCTTTTCCCGGTCACAAGGTCACTCGGAACCAGCACACTGGTGGTGACCACATGGACCACACGACTTGACACACGTCGTTCATTCACATACACAGCATGCTTTGACCTCCTTGTCAATGGTCCGTCTGTGGGGAGTTCTGTGAAAGTTTGTTTCTTTTAAAGAACCAGTCCCAGATTTGGGTTTTTGATCTAAAAACTTGTAGTTACTGATTTCTCACTTTGCACACGTGGGCGTCAAAAGGAGAACAACTAGAGCGACAACGGAAATTCCTAGCGACCGTAACATCACATCCAGCTGCACAGGAGAGACTTGGGCCCAGCTGCGAGAGGGCCTCCATTCACTGCAAGGCTGAGAAATACAGAACAGCCCATCCTGGCTGCTGCAAGGGGAGTGAGGCCTCTGTCTTGCCTGCTGACGGCAGGTGCTGGCTGGCAGCAGGCGGGCAGGGGAGGGGGACGTCCCAGATCTCGGCAGGTCAGCATGTGTGGTGCTGAGGGGACAAGGCCAAGACGCTGTTTCTCTGAAAACAGTGCAGGGTGTGTGCCAGGTGCTGTGCAGGCTGGGTTCTCACCTGTAGGTGCAAAGTCTCGGATGGAGCCGAAGCTGGGAACCTCGGTGCTGCTGCTCCGGCCAGCTCCTTGAAAGCTGCTGAAATCTCTCCAGATCTCAGGCTCCAGCTGGTGAATCAAGGGAGTGGATGAGATGATCCCAAGGCCTCCTCCAGACTCAAGGTTCATAAATAGCAGGTAAGAGTGGAGAAGACAGAAGGCCTGGTCTCTTGGAAAAAAGCCAGAGAGAGCGGGAGGATGGACGAGGAAATAAGCAGCTTCAGTCTGGGTCCTGGACTCAGCCTTTAAGAACAAAGGCCTCCCCGAGGTTTCCTCAGTGACCCTTGTGCTCCTGGGGTAAGACATCCCAAGAAGGATGAGGCTGGACCCTGGCGCCCAGGGGACAGGACGGGAGGGCACAGCGCCACAGGCTCTGCAGGGCCCGAGCTCACCGTCTTGCCAGCAGTCCCCTCCCACCCCAGAGCTCCTCATGGCCGTCTCTCTGTCCCCGCACTCTGTCTGTCTCAGTCTCTCCTGCCTTCCTCCCCAGCGAGGCCTCATATGCTCCAGGCGGCTGTCCTGTGGGGACAGGCATCCAAGTGGCCAGTCCATCCGGTCGGTTCTTGCTCCAAAGCTCTCTCCATCTCTCGTTGGGCATGAACCTCTGAGGAAATCACTGTTTTCTCAGGCCCCCTCATGTTGAGATTTCCTGGGCCATGGTTTGATTCAACAACTCCGTTTTCCCCATGGGAAGCAGGGCCGCACGCAGGACCCCTCACCTCCGGCTGGCTTCCCCGCATCGGGCTCACTTTGGGGGGGCCCTTCCTCTGCTGGGGCTCCTCTGGCCCTGAGATGACAAGTCTCCCTCCTGCAGGCACTGTGTCTAGACCCTGGTCAGCCACGGGCTTCTTGGAGAGTCCAGGACACGTGGCTCATCGCCTCACAGACACATGGGGGGTCTGGGGTCCTGAAGACTCTGAGGTCAGCTGTGGTCACAGGACCCCGGGAAGAACCTGTATTTCGGGGGACATTTATGTCTACCCCAAGCACCCACGTGGTTACATCGTAATGGTCACTGTATTTTCCTCAAACGCTGTTCTCACTCCAGTCTACACGGTGTTGGACGCTCTGAGGACAGGGTTTTGAGTGGAAACTTGGCAGCTTCTCAGAACCTGCTCCTTGCCTCGGCTTCTCTGTCTCCATCAGTGAACTAGACAGACAGCCGTGGCGTCACACAATAAACATACAACTGCCACCTTCAGGCTCAAATGTGAGGCCCTGACCATGTCTCCCCTACTTCAGGGGAGATTTCTTTCTTCGTGGAGGCCAATCTGTGTCCCGTGTCCTCACCCAACCTCCCAGAGTATTCCCTGTTTCAGCCCCCAGCCCCAGCTGCAGGGATTCTTCATAATCAGCAAATGAGCAACTCAGGGATGGACGCGCCCTCCAGCCCCAGGCAGCCCCCAGCACAGCCCACTCCTCGCCCTCTCTCCTGGACGAGGGTCTCCACGGTGCTCCACCCCCCCATCCACTTCACGGGGCTCTCAGGGGACCAACAGCACATCCCTCTACAGCCCTCCCCTCTCTGGCCCACCTGGGGCTCCTCTGCCTCCCCACCTGCTCCCCCAAAGGCCTGATTCCCTCCTGGACGTCTCCAAGCTGCCCCAGAGCCCAGGAGTTACTGGGGCTTAGGCCAATGCCCACCCAGCTCAGGGCCCTGCTGACCCCATGTGAGTCCCACGGCCCCTCCAAGAACAATTGTCTCCGAGGTGGGTTGGGCCCCCTCACCCTCAGCTGAGTTCGGGTCCCTAGACTTAGAGCATGAACCTCCTCTTGGATTTAAGGATGTCTCTCAGTGACTAAGCGCCTACGGGTTGGAAAAAGCAATTATGTTCCAGGACAATCGTAACTGCTGTGTTTCAATGTACAGGTTGAGGACTATAATTAGCACATCTGTATGCAAACGTCTTCTGCATCAGTTTCCTCTGAAATCTCTGTTCACACGGTGCTTCTGCTCCTGTGCCCAGAGGAGCAAGGCTGCCCCAGAGCCCGGGCTCTGCGAGAGGCTTCGGAGCTTCCAGGGCCTGGGGGGCAGCCGCCCCACTCCCGGGGGTGGCTCACGGCTGACAGTTGGAGGAGGCCTCACTGAGGGGGCTTCCACTGGAGTGTGTCCCTCTGCAGCGTCCTGCAAATCCCCCCAGAGCGTCTCTTGGGGATAGGGGACAGACCCTCAATGTGTCAAGGGCCCCACACCTGGGCCCCCAGTCGGCTTGTCCCCCCAGTCAGCTTCTAAGCCCACATAACAGAAGCTCTTTGATGCCTAAGAAAGACCGAGAAGTTACAGAGCCGCTGTCCAGAGCTCATCCCCCGCCCCTCTGGAGGGGGCCCCGGGGGCTTCCTGAGCTAAGAGGCCGAGGCTCTGGTCCAGCCTGGCCCTGGACGCTGACCTTTGTACAGGACGGAGTGACAGAAACTGCAGCGAACGGAAAAGGGAAAGAGTCACGGCCACCACCTCTCCTGCCCTCTGCCGTCTCTGGCAGGGCGGTGGGGGGTCTTGTGTGGACTAGCGTGTCCCATCCTGAGTCGGGGGGCTGCAGCCTGAGGGCACAGGGCTGGCCGAGACCCGCCGCAGACCCTCTGTGCTCCGGGGCCTGAAGTGCGGGTCCCCAGGCTGGCCCCCAGAAGGAGGCCTGAGGCCCCCCTGCCTCCCCATGAAGACTGAAAGACCCCCATGACCCCGGGAGAGTAGCAGCCTCCTCGCGGCCTGGACTCCCTTAGCATCCTGAGCAGGAAGTAGACAGTTTCTAGATCACTGAATTTTTACTTTACAGTCAGGACAGTTCTTAATTGGTAATTTCTTTCTTAAATCAATTTTATTAAGCAAGTGATGAATCATTCCCACACCGTCTGCTGCAGAATGTGATGTATGTAAGCCACTTCCATGCGACCCCCGTGGCGCTGTAGGTCCTGGCCGGCTGTCGCGACGGGGACGCGGGGACAAGGGGGACCCGGCCACCTGCTCCAGGGACGAGGAGGAGACCTGCCTGAGCTCCGCCAATGGCCAGACCCAGGTCAGAGAGAAAGCAGGACGGGCCGGAAGAGGACAAACCAGCCTGAGAAGCCGTGGGAAGCAGCTCTGACGGCTGTGGGGCGACAGACAGACTGATTGACTGAAAAACGAGCGAAGTCTGTCAAGTCGGCAAATTCTCACAGGCTGAAAACATGCTTCTGAAGTGCCAGCAACTTGAGAGGCAAAGCAAGCCTGGAGAGATGTGCTGCCTCAGAGACAGAGGAGAAACACGACCCAGACGTGGGCCTGAGAGGCTGGGCGCCAGGGGGTTGGCTGCAGCCTGGTCCCCATGCAGGACAGGGTTCATGTCACGGAGCTTTTTGTTAAGATCTTAACATGAGGGGAAGCTGGGTGCAGATACAGGAAAAGTCTGTGCTAATTTTGCAGCTTTTCTGTAAGTTTAAAATAGTTCAAATAAAAAGTTCCTTTTTATCTAACTTTTTCGGTTTCAACCCTGAGGCACTGGAGTGAAAAGCATCTTGGATCTGAATTTGATGCATTTCAGTGATGCCTTCACACCCCTCTCCCCAAATATTAGCACTAGGATTTCGTCAGAGGCAAGAGCTGCTGGCATGCTCAGGCCACTTCTACCTGTGTGGGTTGATTGCTTAGTCGTGTCTGACTCTGCAGCTTTATGGACTGTAGTCTGCCAGGTTCCTCTGTCCATGCAATTCTCCAGGCAAGACTACCAGAGTGGGTTGCCATTCCCTTCTCCAGGGGAATCTTCCTGACTCAGGGATGGAACCCATATCTCCTGCATTGCAAGCAGATTCTTTACCATTGCCTTCTCCGTTTGAACCACCAGTATGACACAAAAAACATACACAACAAAATTTAAAAATAGATCAGTTGGACTTGAATAAAATTAGACTTCTGTGCATTGAAAAACTATCAAGAGATAGAAAAGACAATACACAGAACAGGAAGAAATATTTGCAAATCATATACCTGATCAGAATTTAGTATCAAGAAGATACAAAGACCTCCTACAGCTAAATAAAAAGAGAGGCAACTCAGCTTAAAAATGGGGTAAGGACTTGAATAGACATTTCTCCAAAGAAGGCAAACAGCCAACAAGCACCTGAAAATATGCCCCATAGCACTGGAATCTCAGGAAAACCAATCAGACCAGTCTCGCCCAGCATCCCTCCAGAGGCTTCTCCGATGCACGCTGTCCTACGGGCGTTCAGCCTTCTCTGCTGGCCTCTTCATGTGGCCGCACCCCCTCACCAGCCTCGGAGTCAAGGGGGTCCAGCCATGCCTCTCCTCAACCAGTACTGTGACTTCTGGGCTCTTCTTATTTTTCTCCTCTCATCTCTTGATTTGCAGACGCCTCAGGTTTTCAGTGGGCTTCCCTGGTGACGCAGTGGTAAAGCATCTGTCTGCCAGTGCAGGAAACACAGGTTCGATCCCTGGGTCGGGAAGATCCCCTGGAGGAGGAAATGGCAACCCACTCCAGTATTCTTGCTTGGGAAATCCTATGGACAGAGGAGCCTGGAGGGCTACAGACCATTGGGTGGCAAAGAGTCAAATACAACTTAGCAACTGAACAACAAGTTTCATTCTGGCTTCCCCAGTGGCTCAGCACTAAAAGAATCCACGTGCAATGCAGGAGACACGGCAGGAGCCTTGGGTTTGATCCTTCAGTCGAGAAGATTCCTTGGAGAAGGAAACGGCAACCCACTTCAGTATTCTTACCTGGAGAATCCCATGGGCAGAGGAGCCTGGCGGGTTATGGTTCATGGGATAGCTGAGGACACTGCTGAGCAACTAAGCAACAAACGAAAACCCAACAATTTCTCACTCAGTACTCGTGTTCACTGAGCTGCCAGCCCAGCCAGGCAACAAGCCAGACCCTGGGCTCTGAGGGGCTGGACCGAGAGTCACTGGGATCCTGGCAGCCTGGCCGGACCTCGGGCTGCCGGACACCCAGCTCTGCCACCCAGGGGCAGGTCACCCTGGCTCCAGGACGAGGTTCTGTCTGGGGCACCGGGGTCCCTGCAGGTCTGGGCTGCTCCAGCACCGCAGGTCTCCAGTGTGACACCGCAGTTGCTCTGACAGCAGCTCCACAGTCTCCATAATTAGGACCTCTGAGGAGATGCCTTCGCAGCCCCTAAGTGATGGGGGGAGCTGTGACTTCAGCAAACAGCATTTTTAGAAGCAATGCTGCTTCCTGTTGGTCAGTGGGAAGACTTCTTCCCTTCTCCTTGCATCCACAGGTCAAAATAAGGAAAAACACATCCTGCTCCTGCAGTCTCAGCGCCCCTTGCCATGTGAGTCCCCGAGGTCCCCTTTAAAGGGGGGGCACAGCTGTGTGGCTCCTGCAGGGACCAGGCATGAATCAGTGACAGGAGACCCTTCCTGGGAAGCACCTGTGTCGGCTACACTTCTCCTCCGGGAGGTTGGTCCCTCGGAGGCAGGGTGGTCCCAGCCGTGGTCCTGCTGCGCTGGACAGGCTCACTGGGGCAGGGCTAGACCAGAGGTGGAGGGCGCTCCATCCATGAAGCTGGGAGGACCTCCAGGCAGAAGCAGTGGGAAGGTTTGGCAGCAGGCCCTGGATGGGAAGCCGGGGGCTCGGTGGCGGGGCAGAGCCTGCAAGGGCTGCTGGTGTCGTCCCTGCTGCACAGCTGGGCTGACAAAAGGCGATCCCACAGACACGGTATCTCACTTCCCGATTTCATCACTCACCCAGGAGTTCCTTGGGCGTCTCGTGGTTACTGGTTCGGACTCTGCACTCTCAAGGCTATGGCCCAGTTCAGTCCCTGGTCGGGGACCTGAGATTCCACAAGCCATACACACAGCAGAAAAATGAAATAAGAAGACCTTACAAAACTGTAGCAAACAAAAGTGTCACTGGCATAAAGATGGCTTTATGACCAATGGAATGGAACTGAGAGCCAGGAAATAAACCCTTAAATACACGGGTAAATGGTGCCAATTTCCATTCAAAGTGGAAAACCATCTTTGCAACAGATGGTGTTGGGAAAACTGCATATCTGTATGCAAAAAAGGAAGCGGGATCCTTATACTGTTACATAGGATACAGGATATAAGCTGAGATCCTATATCTTACACTATATTAAAAAATTAACTCAAAACAGATCAAAGACTTAAACATAAGAGCTAAAGCCACAAAACTCTTAGAAGAAAAAATAAGACCAAAATTTCATGACACTGGATTTGGTAGTGATTTCTTGGATATGACACCAAGTGTGTGCTGAGTCCCTCAGTCGTGTCCGACTCTTTGCAACGCCATGGACTGTAGCCCAGCAGGATCCTCCGTCCATGGGGATTCTCCAGGCAAGAATGCTGGAGTGGGTTACCACACAGGGTGGTAGCCTCAAGGGGATTTTCCCAATCTAGGGATTGAACACAGGCCTCCCATATTACAGGCAGATTCTTTACCATCTGAGCCACTAGGGAAGTCCAAGAACACTAGAGTGGGTAGCCTATCCCTTCTCTAGGGGATCTTCCTGCCCCAGGAATCGAACTGGGGTCTCCTGCACTGCAGGCGGATTTGTAACCAGCTGAGCTACAAAAGCAGAAGTAAAATAAGGAAAAGTAGATTAACTGGATTTTATCAACATTAAATAATTTTGTTCATGAAAGAACACTATCCACAGAGTGGAAAGATAGCCCACAGATCAGAATATAAGGAGAAAATATTTTCAAGTCATATCAAGGATTGATATCTAGAACACATGGAGAAATCCTGAAACTCAAAAACAACAACAGCAACAAAACGATTTTTAAAAAGGACAAAGGGCTTGAATAGATATTTCTCCAAAAAAAAAAAAAAAGCACATGAAAAGATGCTGTAATAACACTGGTCATTAGAGACATGAACATCAAAACCACAGTAAGATACCACTTCACATCCATTAGGGTGGCTATTATAAAGAAAAACAAAGAGAAAAAGAGGAGTGGTGAAGATGTAGAGAAATTTGAACACTTGGGCATTGGTGGTGGCTGTTCAGTCGCTAAGTTGTGCCCCCCTCTTTGCGCCCCCAGGGACTGCAGCCCACCAGGCTTCCCTGTCCTTCACCATCTCCCTGAGTTTGCTCAAACTCACGACCACGAGTCAGTGATGCCATCCAACCATCTCGTCCTCTGCTCCCTTGGAGGTGGGAATATAGAATGGTACAGTCACTACGGAGAACAGTATGGTGGTCCCGCAAAAAATTAAAAACAGAATCACTGTGTGGTCCAGTAATTCCACCCTGTGTGTCCACCCAGAACTGAAAGCACCCGCGCTCACAACAGTGAAAGTGGGAGCAACCCAAGTGTCCCCGAAGAGTGGGTGGGTCAGCGACACGTGTGAAAGACATGGGAATGTTATCATGTGTCATAAAGGGGAAGAAATTCCAGCACACGCTGCAGCGTGGGCCAACCTTGAGGACATCGAGCTGAGTGAGAGAAGCCAGCCACAAAAGAGCACATGCCCTGTGAAGTCCCTGCAGGAGTCAAGTTCACAGACAGGATGCAGGGTGGGCGGGGTTGGGGAGGGGAGCGATGGCTTCATCAGGACAGAATTTCAACAGGAAAATGAGAACGTTCTGGAGACGGAGGATGGGGGTGGGGTAGGAACTCAAATGCTTCTGATGCCACTAAACTGTACGCTTTAAAACGGTTAAAATGGCCACTTCTATGTTATGCTGTCAATTTACCTGCTAAGTCATGTCCGACTCTTTGTGACCCTATGGACTGTTGCCCACCAGGTTCCTGCGTCTGTTGGTTCTCTAGGCAAGAATGCAGAAGTGGGTTGCCCTGCCCTCCTCCCGGGGATCTTCCC
This sequence comes from Procapra przewalskii, assembly GCA_006410515.1. NCBI lineage: Eukaryota > Metazoa > Chordata > Mammalia > Artiodactyla > Bovidae > Procapra > Procapra przewalskii. Next base: position 412,626 of record SJYF01002196.1, read on the forward strand.
AACCCAGGGATCTTACGTCTCCTGTGCTGGCAGGCATGCTCTTTACGACTGAGCCACCAGGGAAGCCACATGGTATACGTAGTTTACTGCAATTAAAGAAAACAACAACTCTCAAAACCACACAGCTGCTTAGACCTGACTGCTGATCAGTTTTCAGATTACAGGGATCGAGAAGAAAGCACTGTTTTTATGTCTGAAACAGGAAACTTGGGTCCCTTAAGGAACTCGGCCTCTGCCTCGTGCACTTTCCTCCCGGCACACACAGTGGCTCCTCAGGGCTCCCATTTCTGTTCTTTCCTCTTGGCTACAATGTCCCTCTCAGAAGGCCACTGAGAGGGTACAGAGCAGGCCGTGCAGAGCTCGCACTAGACTAGACATGCACTAGGCTTGCTGGAAACATCCGCTGAGTTTTGTGTTGTGAGCTCAGAAGCAGAGACTCTGTGGCTTCTCAGAAACTGACAGCTGCACACCCCCAGGGGCCCCTCCTGCCTGCCCTCCTGGGGCATCACAAGTGTGCGGCCTCTGGGGAACGGGGGTGCTCCCCCAGGCCATGGCTAACGGCTCTGGGTTCTCCCCGGAGGAGGGAGGATAGGCTGCAGTCTGACCCAGACTGAGCATCACGGAGGTGATTCTGCAAGGACTGGCCTGCAAGGGTCTCAGCTCCAGCCCCTGGCTCCCTCCTCGGTATGCCCCTGTGACCCCCTCCTTCCACTCCCGGCTGCGTCCCCTCCGCAGGTCACAGTCCTGCCTCAGAGAGGCCAGCTCAGGGGTGCACGGTGGGCGGCCAGGCTCAGGCCCCTGCCCAAGACCAAGCTTCAGCCTGCTGGATCAGCCACCGATGGACATGTCAGCCACTTCTCCACGATCCCTGCCATCTAAGTAGTGATAAGACCACGCACGCCCTACTCCTTTGAAATTATTCAGGATAAAGAATAAAGGAACCACAGAAACCAGAGGCCACTTGTCCGCTCCCTGAGCCGGGCTTTTCCAGCTCTGCAGGGACCGCACCTGGGGCCCTGCACATCGTCAGCACCTGCCTCCCAGCCCAGAAACCCCTCCAGGAGGGGCTCATGGGCTTCTCCTCAAGCCGGTGGCCCAGGGCCAGGCCTGCCCCTGAGAGCCATGTGACATTCGCCGTCGGCCTGCTGTCTGCCTCCCCATTTCTCTGCCAAGATGGCCAAAGAGATGGGGTCGTGGAGAGGACCTGGTGGGGCGGTGCATGGAGCACAGCTGTCACTTGAGTGCAGGCCAGACGTGACCATTTCTACGATGACAACACACACGCGTGGGCTGCAGGGCTGGAGGCAGGGCCGGGGCCCAGGGTGCACAGGCATCAGGGCCAGCCCAGGTCCGCGGGGCTCGTGTGGAGCTTGGTGGACAGGGAGGGCCTGCCATGGCGATCGAGTTGGGATGAATTGGTGTCATTTATCTACACCTTGACATTAACGGTGAGAGTTCCAAAAGTAAACAGTTGGGCCACTTACTTCAGGAATACTTCTCTTCAGTTCAAATAGTTTCCTAACTTACGAATGCACATGTGCTGTCAGAGGGTGGGAGAGCTGGCCAGGGTGTGAGGAGGAGGAGGAGGGAGGGCTGGCCAGGCCCAGGGCGGGGAAGCCGTGCCCCTGGGGGCCTCTCCTGCTGGTTCCGCCCTGCGGGTTCTGTCCGTGCCTTCAGAGGGCAGTCCAAGCGACCTGGGGCAGGAGAGAGAACGAGGACCCACTCACGTTCCTGCCTGGACTGACGGCCAAGCAGAGCCAAGTCTTCCTGGGGGCGAGAAGGGGCAAGCAGCCCGCTGTGGGTGGCAGGAGCAGGCAGGCAGGGAGGGGGTCAGGGAGCGCCCTCAGCCACCACCAGGGGCACTCATGGTGCCAGACCCCACCTGGGGTATGTGACCCCCTGAGTGTCCCAGGGTCCTAAGGAGGTTTTCACGGGAGGATGTAAATGTACATGGTTGCCAGCAGCCTGGGTTACCAGGGGACACGCCCCAAGCCCTGGCTCCGCCCAACGGTCCGCACTCAGTCCTCTCACTCCCCTCACCCATGCAGTCAAGCTTCCCTGACGCAACTAGAGGATCAGCTTAGCCCCAAAGGATCCCCTGTTATCCCGCTAAGGTCCAGCTCCCAGCGCTATGCCCTGTCCATCCTGCTAGTACCCAGGTGTCCCTGGCCAGCTGCCAGCGCGGAGGAGGTGGTTTGCTGTGAAGGTGTGGGAGGAGGCTTCCCACACGGACGCAACACTTCCCTCTGAGTCACAAGAGGATATGTGTTGATGTTTCTCATTCTTCTCTACATCAATTTGCATAAATGAGTCTTGGAGGTTCTTCTTCATGAAAAATAATGTTCCAATTCTAAAACTAAGCCATGGGAAAAGTGGAAAATCTGACAGTGCAATCAAATAGAAGAACCTTTAATGCAACCACTGCTGATGACCATCACAGACTGGGGGCTTCCCACCCCTTTACGTGCATGTTCTAACAGGTTGGCTGAATTCACACTCCAGCTGGAGCAGCAGGGGGTGGGTGGGGAGGGCAAAGGACAGAGGGACACCTGCAGGACGAATGTCCACAGCAGGGAGGCAAGGAGCTCCCCAGGGCAGCCCTAGAGTTCAGGGGTCCTGAGTCCCCTCAGTTCTCTCCTCTCCATCTCTGCGAATTCGACAGAAGTCTGAGAAGTCTCACACAAAGAGGTCCGGCTGGCTGTGTGGGGGTCAGTGGACCCTGGGGCCTTAAGGAAATGCCCATGTATTTGCTAAATCCTGGTTTTCTCACTGATGCTGGGAATCCAGTGGAAATATGACCTTGGCTACTCTTGGGTGCCAGCGGAGCTGCTCGTAAGAGCATCCCTCAGCCCTTCCCTACCACTGGACGCTATTCTAATATTAATTTAGTTAGACAATTGCATGAATGCTGCAGAGAACACCCTTTTGTATTTTAAAGTCACTTTCTCTGGGAAGCCTTCCCTACCCCCAATGTAAATATATTTTACAGTATATTATTAACACAAAAATAAATTTTCATTGTAAAAAGTGTCTCTACTCAGCAAATGCCCTGGAGATTCATTCAAAGTTCTGGGTGTACCAAAAGCTCAGTCCTCTTTTATTCCAAGTAGTACTTCGTGGTGTAGATGGACCACAGTTAACCATTCACCGATAGAAAGAATCTGGGTTGTGTCCAGTTTTTGACTATTGCAAACAGAATGGCTATAAACAGTCACGTACAGGTTTTTATGTGAGCATAAACTGTCATTTCTCTGGGATAAATGCCCAGGAATACAATTGTTGGGTCACACTGCAATTGCATCGCTGATTTCATAAGAATCTGCCAAACTAATTTCCATAGTGATTGTTCCATTTTACGTCTCCATCAGCGATACACAAGAGCAGGTCTCCACATCCCTGTCAGCGCTTTGGTGTCTCTTTTTTATTTTCATCACTTTGATTAGTGTGTAGCGGTATCTTTTCGTGCTTTTGATTTGCATTTCTCTGATGGCTAACGATGTTGAACATCTTTTCATGTGCTTATTTACCATCTGTATATCCTCTTTGGTGAAATATCTGTTCATATATTTTGCTCATTTTTAATTGCATATTTTTGATTTTGTTGCTGTTGTTGGCAATTGAGTTTTGAGAATTCTTTATGTATTACAGATTTGGGTCCTTTACTGGATATGTGGTTTGCAAATATTATGTCTCCCTCTGTAGCTTTTCCTTTAATGCTCTGAAAAGGGTTTCTGAAAAAGCAGTTTTTCTTTCTGATGAGATTCAGTCTTTTATGGAACATGGTTTTGGTGTCGAGTCTATGAACTTTTTGCATGTGTATCCTCAGTCACTCAGTCATGTCCTACTCTGTGTGACCTCTTGGACTGCAGCCCACCAGGCTCCTCTCTCCATGGGGTTCGCAGGCAAAAATACTAGAGTGGGTTCCATGTCCTACTCTACTGCTACTGCTGCTGCTGTTAAGTCATTTCAGTCGTGTCTGACTCTGTGTGACCCCATAGACGGCAGCCCACTAGGCTCCTCTGTCCATGGGGTTTGCAGGCAAAAATACTGGAGTGGGTTCCATATCCTACTCTAGGGGATCCCAAACCCAGATGATTCTGTTTTTTTTTTTTTTTTTCCTAAAAGTCTTACAGTTTTACATTAAAGTCTGTGGTCCATTTCTGAGTAATTTTTGAACATTTATTTCATTAAAAGTATAGCTATTTACAATATAAGGTATGAGGTTACAGATGAATTCTTCTTTTCTCCTAGGATGAGCAATTAAACAGCCTCTTGTTGAAAAGGCTACGCTTCCTCCACTGAACTGCTTTTGTGCCTTTGTTGACAGGCAATCAGGTGTGCCTGCGGGGGCACCATTGGGTTCTGAGCTCCATCTTCTGCCCTCTGCCTGCATCACAGGGTCTCATTACTGCAGCCACACAGGCAGCATTAATGCTGGGCAGAGTCCTCATCCACTTTGCCCTTCTTCTCAAGACTGTTTCAGCTATGTTAGAGCCTGCGCCTTCCCATATGAATTCTGGAATAAGCTGTGATTTTATATCTGGTCTGTTGATACAGTGAATTATACTGACTGATGTTTTAACTTTAGAGTGAAGTAAGCCAGAAAGAAAAACACCAATACAGTATACTGACACATATATATGGAATTTAGAAAGATAGTAATGATGACCCGCTATGTGAGATAACAGAAGAGACACAG
>SJYF01002196.1:425109-435328 GCA_006410515.1 Procapra przewalskii
CGCGGCGTCTCTAGAGCCCGCTGCCCGCGGAGTCCGGCACCGCCCCGCGCGCCGCCCCCAGCCCGGCCTGGCCCTGGCGATCCGCCGGCTGCGGTGGCGTGGCGCCCCCTCGCGCCCGGCCGCGGGTCCCCAGGGCGAGCGGACCCCTGGTTTGCCCGGCCGGGAGCCAGGAGCCAGGGTCGTGTTGCCCCAGGAGGAACTCTCGGGGGCATAGGAGGTGCAGACTCCCCTCTCTGCGCACTGCGCCCACCGACGCGACAGGCACACGCACCCACCCTCACGCACAGTGGCGGCTCCAGAGGCGCAGACGGCGCCCACCGTAACCACACACCGAAGAGGCCCTTAGGGTAAAGGGACAGACGAGGGGCTCTCCACGTGGGTGTGGTCGCCAGAGCCGGAGGAAGGCCGCTTGTGGGGTCTGGAGACTCTCGGTCGGTCACCGGAAGAGCCTCCTCTCCGGGCCGGCATTGCCAGATGCCTACGAACTGCGCCCTGAAAGCCTCTGTGAGGGGCTCTCATCGTGGACACGGGATGTTCCTCTCAGGCTTGAGCCTGGACCCTGAGGCCTTGGACGGGTTTTTGCTTGTGCGTGCGTGCTAAGCTCCTTCAGTCATGTCTGACTCTTTCAGACCCTGTGGACTGTAGCCTGCCAAGCTCCTCTTAGAGCCAGAGAGGGCTGGCCACCTCTCTACCCCAAAAGGCCACCTCTCCTACAGGAAGTGGTGGCTGACTGTCCCAGGTTTGGGGCAGTTCCATCTGTTAGCAGAGTCTGCCCAGCTGAGCAGAATCTGTTGGGGGAGGGGGCAGCATTTGTCCACCAGGAATGGATGTTGTAGCTGCTGAGGCAGAACTCCATGGAGGATCCCTGTAACAGAGACCCCTCCAACCCTGCGGGACACTAAAAAGTAACTAATCAAACACGGTAGTTCATGGCAGTCTGGGACCATGTCCGGCCACAACGAGTGCCCTGCAGCTGGGTTACATAGGTGTGTGTGTGGCTGGGTATGTATGATTTCTAAGACCCTTGCCCTTCATGGGGGGAAATTTCCAGACCCAGTGCCACCTGGCTGCCTCTTCAGACCCTGTGCCTGTTTCCAGCCCTGGGTAATTGTGAGGAGCAGAGTCAAATGAACTGTCCCCTCCCTCCTCAGAAACCACACCTCTGTTCATCTAGCCTAAGCACCTGCTAGCCTGTCTCGGCACCATGTCGTATTCTCAGCCAACTCTGGGCTTTTAGTCCATGAAAATCTCCATCTCCCCAGCGTCTGTTGATGCCATTGTTCCTGGTTTCTGACCTATGGTTTCAGTTATACAGTTCTTTAAAATCTAGGTTCAATATATTTGTCTCTTTTAAATTTGTTTGTCAGCTTTTACTAACCTCTTTGGTGAGCCTGTCAGGTGTTTTAGAAGCTTCATCCCATCATACCGCACAATCGTTATTTCCTCACCTTGAGCTTCCCCGGTGGCTCAGTGGTAAAAACCCGTCTGCGGAACAGGAGATGCAGGTTCAATCCCTGGGTCGGGAAGATCCCCTGGAGGAGGGCAAGGCAACCCACCCCAGCATTCTTGCCTGGGAAATCCCATGGACAGAGGAGATGGGCAGCCTATAGTCTATGGGGTCAGCAAAGAGCCGGTCATGACTTAGTGACTAAACAGCACCTTGAGCCAGTGGAAAAGAGGTAATTCAACATTGTCCAAAGAGGTGAGCTCAAAGGCTAGCTCCACGGAACTCTGTCTGTTTGGTGCCAGCCACAGTGACCTTGCCTGATCACAGTGCCAGGGACTCTACCCAGCCCTGACTATTCTGGCAGCACACATTTTCTATTTTCTTTGGGACACTGCCATGCCGTGTCTCGCTGTTCAATGAACCCGGGGCAGGATACGGGCGTTTGGCCCTCCAATGGCCACGTGTCTGGGGATCCAGCTCTGCTGGTGTTTTATAAAGTGCCTGCTGGTCCACAGGAAGGGACCAGAGGCAAAGCTGAAAAACATGGTGCGTCATTACTTTTCCTGCATGTTTGTTCAGTCATGTCTGACTCTGTGACTCTACGGACTGTAGCCCATCAGGCTCCTCTGTCCATGGGGATTCTCCAGGCAAGAATACTGGAGTGGATTGCCGTGTCCTCCTTGCAGAACATGGTGCATCACTACTTTTCTTAAATAATATTAAATTCATTGCTGGTTGATGCATTTGCATTTTTGTGTGGCTTCTGTTTTAGGAAAGGAGCAAACATTTACAAAATGTTTTTGGAACGTAACACATGCCCATTGTAGAAAATGAGTAACCCTCTGTGAAAAACACAAAAGAGAAAATGAGAAATCTGTACACCTCTCAGCTCCATCACCCACACTTTATCACTGTTAGTATTTGGAACCTATTTTGGCACCAAAACATTTTGTACCCTTTAAATGTAAGAATGTTTTTGTTTGTTTCTATACAAAAATAACATCATAACAGCTCCTGGATTTTCACTGTATTTAACAGGATATGAGCATCTTCAATGTTTTCCAGGATCCAACATAATTTTAAATGATTATCATGTGGCTGGTACCATACTGTAACTCAGACTCTATTGTGTGATATCTATGTTTTCTCCAGTTTTCTACTGTTACAAAATAGTTTGGCCAAAATGGCTTTCATATATATTTTAACCCACTTGACTATAGTTGCATATGGTTGCATATACTGACTGCATACCAGTCAGTAAATACTGACTGGTATGTTATTAGTGGAAAATCCTTGGTGTGAATGTAACTGAAATAATTTCTTTGAAGAAATAGAAAGTTGACATGCATTTCCTTGTCTCTGTCTCAGCAGGCAGTAAGGCCCTTGCACAGGGCCTTATCTTTGCTTCCTTGTCCTCCACACTGGGTGGGGCCTGGCACCCACATATGTTTGGAAAGTGTTTACTGTGAGGGTGGAAGTGACGAGGGGAATGAAAGCTGTTAAAACGTAGATGTCTAATTCCCTTCTTTACCAATATTTTCTAAATTAGTTATTTTCTTCTAGCAATTTATATTTAACTTTCATGAATTTTCATTTATTGGCTCCTTTTCAAAACAAGATGACACAATCAGTCTGCTTTTTTTGGTAACAGCTTTATTGAGAAGAATTCCGACACCACACAATTTATCCCTGTAAAGTGTGCGATCCAGTGGGCTTTAGGTTGTTCACAGAATTATAGAGACGTCACAACCGATGGTAGAACATGACTACCTTCGCCTAAAGAATCCCGGCCCCTAGTGGCATGGACCCTCTTTCAGTCCATCTGTCCATGTGTCCATCTGTCCCCCTGTCCGCATGTCCCCTCTGCATTTAGCAGAGCTCCTGGACCCTGTCAGCCTTCTAGGCACGTGACTCTTGGTCTTCCTGCTCTTGGCTTTCTTTTTCACTCTCTCTTCCTGTCCGTGTGCGTCTCCGGCCTGCGTCAGCTCCCCGCCTGAGCATGGAGGGGAGCCAGTCCTCTCGCCGTCATGGTCCCCAGCCGGAGTCGCCTTTCCCTGGTTCACTCGGCTGCTACCTGGAAGCCATTCTCTTCCCGCCTCTCTCGCCTCTGATGTCTCTTTCTCCAGAGCACTTGCTGCAATGCACGTGTTCTCTTCTCTGCAGTTCCCACAGACAGCCCTGATCTGTGCTCCCGCTCCCCACCCCCAGCTGCGGGTGGCCGTCTGGCTCCCGTGTCCGCTCCGTGCTCTGCTTTGATGATCAGATGCTGCCGCCACAGGAGGATGGGCCTCTGAGCCGCCTCAGCTTTCCTCCCTTGTTCACCCCTTTCATCCCCCGCCTGCCGCCCCTGCTCTGTGCTTCTCTTCTTCCATTTCCTCATCTCACTTTGAGCTCCACGCAGGGGCTCCATCTGCCTAAGGGATGCCGTCTGCTTCAGCCCTTCATCTAGGAAGGCCTGAATCTCCTTGAACCTGTGATTCACAAACAGGGTGGGGTTCACCCAGGAAACAGAGGTCCTTCCAAAACGTGTGCACCATACAGTTTTGCCAGTCAGCTCGAAAATCAGAGATACCAAGGGAACATTTCATGCAAAGATGGGCACAATAAAGGACAAAGCAGTATGGACCTAAAAGCAGCAGAAGATATTAAGAAGAGGTGGCAAGAATACACAGAAGAGCTATACAAAAAAGATTTTCATGAACCAGATAACCACAATAGTGTGATCACTCACCTAGAGCCAGACATCTTGGAATGTGAAGTCAAGTGGGCCTTAGGAAGCATTACTGTGAACAAAGCTAGTGGAGGTGATGGAATTCCAGCTGAGCTATTTCAAGTCCTAAAAAATGATGCTGTTAAAGTGCTTCACTCAATCTGCCAATAAATTTGGAAAACTCAGCCATGGTCACAGGACTGGAAAAGATCAGTTTTCATTGCAATTGTAAAGAAAGACAAATCCCAAAGAATGTTCAAACCACCGTACAACTCACTCATCTCACATGCTAGCAAAATAATGCTCAAAATTCTCCAAGCCAGGCTTCAATAGTACCTAAACTGAGAACTTGCAGATGTTCAAGCTGGATTTAGAAAAGGCAGAGGAACTGAGATCAAATTGCCAACATCCACTGGATCATCGAAAAAGCAAGATAGTTCTAGAAAAACATCTACTTCTGCTGACTACACTGAAGCCTTTGCCCATGTGGATCACAATAAACTGAAAAACTCTTAGAGATGGGGATACCAGACCACCTGACCTGCCTCCTGAGAAATCTGTATGCAGGTCAAGAAGCAAAAATTAGAACCAGACATGGAACAACTGACTGGTTCCAAATTGGGAAAGGAGTATGTCAAGGCTGTGTATTGCCATCCTGCTTATTTAACTTATATGTAGAGTACATCATGTGAAATCCCAGGCTGGATGAAGCACAAGTTGGAATCAAGATTGCCAGAAGAAATACCAATAACTTCAGATATGCAGATGACACCACCCTTATGGCAGAAAGAGAAGAAGAATTAAAGAGCCTCTTGATGAAAGTGAAAGAGGAGAGTGAAAAAGTTGCTTTAAAATGCAAAATTCAAAAAAAGAAGATCATGGCATCTGGTCCCATCACTTCATGGCAAATAGATGGGGAAACAATGGAAACAGTGAGAGACTTTATTTTTTGGGCTCCAAAATCACTGCAGATGGTGACTACAGTCATGAAATTAAAAGACATTTTGCTCCTTGGAAGAAAAGGTATGACTAACCTAGACAGCATATTAAAAAACAGAGACATTTACTTTGCCAACAAAAGTCTGTCTAGTCAAAGCTATGGTTTTTACAGTAGTCATGTATGGATGTGAGAGTTGGACTATAAAGAAAGCTGAGCATCGAAGAATTTATGCTTTTGAACTGTGGTGTTGGGGAAGACTCTTGAGAGTCCCTTGGACTGCAAGGAGATCCAACCAGTCCATCCTAAAGGAAATCAGTCCTGAATATTCATTGGAAGGACTGATGCTGAAGCTGAAACTCCAATACTTTGGCCACCTGATGTGAAGAACTGATTCATTGGAAAAGACCCTGATGCTGGGAAAGATTGAGGGCAGGAGGAGAAGAGGATGACAGAGGGATGAGATGGTTGGATGGCATCACTGACTCGATGGACATGAGTTTGAGCAAGCTCTGGGAGTTGGAGATGGACAGGGAAGCCTGGTGTGCTGCAGTCCGTGGGGTCGCAAAGAGTCGGACATCAGTTAGGAGGTGGGGCCCACATATTTGAATTCTGTTAACCCCGTGCATCTAAGGAGCCAGGCCCTTGGAGACCCAGGTCCTCCTCTCCTGACCCGTGTGTCTTCCAGGCTGTGGGCCCTGCTTGGCTGCATTTTGTGTGTAAGCTTCTGAATCTGTTCTCGGTGGGCAATTCTCATGACACTCCTCAGCATTCTCTCACTGTGAGAGCCTGTGGCCCCAGGACACCTTGGGGTCTCCTCAGGAGCCCCTCATCATTTAATTTAAACCTACGGTGGCACCGGCATCTTTCTGCCTCTGTCGGTTTTGTGCTTGTGAATTTAATATTTAATTTCACTCATGTCATACTTCTTGGAAGCAGCCTCAGACTGGATGCAGTACCATTTTAAATGATTTGATTTGCTTAACCCTGTACAGAATACTGAGTGAGAGTCTGACCAAATGGGACTTGCTTTCCTCCTGAGCCATTGAACATGCGTGACTCTCACCTTAGTGAACAGGGCAGAGACCTGGGCTAGTCCCGTGCACGGACATGCCACTCATGTTCACCCGAGTCACAAGTCCTTGTTCACGCCTGCACCCTGCAGCCAGGGTGGACACCCCGTTCTGCGGTAGCCACGTGCGGGGGCATCTCAGAGAGCAGAGACTGAGATGGGAAGAGCCTGAATACTGATACTTGGGGCTTTTCTGTCTTGACTCAGCTTTTAAATGAGCTTTAAATTCTTCCTCTCAAAACATGAACAAACCATTGTGCCCCCCGCACCCTCCGCCACACACACCAATCTCTATAGAACAGTGGTGGCTGAGGTCATAGAACAGCAGTGAGGAGAAGAGAGTCACAGGGGGAAACTGCAGTCTGCCCCGAGCCCCACCACATGCACTCGCACACACACAGACGCATGCACACACGCACACACAACAGAACAAAGAGCTGTTCTGGATGGACTAGCAACAGGCAGCAGGTGGCCCTCAGCCTGGGGTGAAAGTGGCCTCCCTCCTGAATAACAGTGAATGAATCAGGAACGGCCAGGAGAGACAGAGATTTCCAGCAAGCAATGGGAGCGGCACAGGAGACGCAGAGGAGGGTCAGCAGGGTGGATAAGACAAACATAAACACAGTTGCCAGAGCAGTGACTTCCCAGCCGCCCTTGACCGCGCTTTCCTCACCCTCAGAGGGCAGTGGCCGCTGCCATCAGGCCAGGCTGCAACCGCCCCCACACCCTCCGCGGCTGCTCCGGCCGCCTCCTCACCGGGATAGTGCTTAGAGCTTCGGAACTGAAAGCCAGGCAAGCAAATATGGAAAGTGCAGCCACCTTCAGCGCTGTGGCCCTTGTCTGTGTGTAAATTCTGCTGCTATCAGTGCCTCTCCTAAGCTGGCTCCTCAAGTCCACCCACGTGCCCAGGTGTCTAGGCACCCAGGTGCTGTTTTTGCTGAGATCAGACCCGCCTGTGGCCTCACCTGGACTCTCACTCCCGCCTTCAGAGGACTGACTGCCATTCATCTTGCATGTGGGCTGTTTTCCTGTATTTTCCTCTTAAATGTCTGCTCCATTGCCCCCAACACTCAGCATGATCATGGCCTGTGAGGAGGTGCTGTATTTCAGGCAGAAGTGCCTGTCCGTTGGACTTTTCCCTGGATAAGTGTTCAGCTTCGCACGGTTGCTGTCGGTTCCCTTGCGCACATTCATCCTCACAGCCTCTGAGGTGGGTGCCTCAGCCTGTCTGGTCTTTAATTATTGACCAGCGACATGGGGTCCACAAAGACCCCCGTGGGGATGCAAGGTTTGTGCTCTGTGCTGGCTTTGGGCTTTTTCTTTGCTGAGGAATAACAAGTCCCAATACTAATTACAAGGAGTTCCCACAGTTCTGACAACACTTCCATCTGTGGCTGTCCTGCTCACATCTGCCACCAGGGAACAGGCCGCCCACGGTGGTTACACGGCCGGGGCGCAGTGCCTACCCTGGGGACGAAACGCGCCGAGTCATCTAGCAGGAAGCACAGTCCGTGCTTCCTGGGGGCCAGGAGTCTGGTCAGCTTCCTATGAGTGTCAAGGACAGGCGTAGAGCTCTAGGGACAGCCCGTGCACCTGTGCATGGGTGAGATGGGTATGTGAGTGTGTGTGAGCCTCGAGTGGCAGGCACCGGCGTGTGTGTTCAGAGAACAGACACGGTACTTCTCTCGGGAACTGCTGGGGCTCCTCTGTCCCAAGCTGCTCCCCCCCTCACACCTCCTTGCCCCCCTCTGCTGTCCCAGGGGAGGACCCTCCCAGATTCAGAAATGTGCGCCATTGTGGGTGGGTTGGGGCCGGCCCCTGGGTGTGAGCACCTGGCAGACAGTGTGTCTGGGAGCAGCTGGGACAGGAGGAGCCCTCCAGGAGGGTGGCCCCAGTGAGCCCCAAAGCAGAGAAGCGCCAGGCTGATGGGCGATGCGCTTCCCCAGCTTCGGGGGAGAGTCTGTGTCTGCCCGGCCGGCTCAGGGCCCTGGGGCCTCGTGGTAGGGGAGTGGGGACAAGGGTGGAGGCTGAAGGGCTGGTGAGGGGCTCAGCCTCCAGGTTTCCTCCCTCCATGGAGCGGGGGCACTGTGGGGAGGACCCGCCTGCCACCCTGAGGGACAGCCCCGCTGTCGGGGAGACCCCATGCCCTGTGTGAAGGACGGGCAGGGCTGCGTGCCCTAGGCTGGACTGGCTCGCGCTGTGGCCCTGGGGCTGGAGGCCCTGGCTCCCAGTTTCCCATCTGAAAGTTGAGCTGGGGGCTTTTCGCAGTTTCCCACTCAAAAGTGGTCGACCAGCTCTCTTCTCATCACAAGGGCTATATCCCTTACCTCTCAAAGCAGACAGGCCTTCAGTGTGAATTTCTAGAAAGTCACATTTCCAACCTCAAATCCTTTGAGGGAGTTATGATCGTGTTTCCAGCTTCAGATCTGATCAGAGAATATGGGCTTGGACTGAACACGCAGTGTCCCCTTAGAGCGCTGTTAAACACTGAGGCCTTGATGTTTCATTTACTCAGGCAGCCCCTTCCCCAGACACAGCTGTTGCATTAGCAGGTGGGCCGGCATAGACCCATACCCTGCTTCTCACAGCCAAGGACCTGAGCTGAGGCTGTGTGCAATGCGGTTGAGCCCTGTGTCCCTGTCCCACCCCTCCACTTGTTCTTGGCAAGACTGTGCCTGGACTGAGGCCACTCAGGGCTCCGAGGGGAAAGAAAGTCCTGGCAACACTCTCAGGGGGGTCTGGCCCTGTGTCTGCCCTGAAACGGGTCGCTGTGTCCAGAGGCACGCGCTCTTGGGACATCAGGCTGGGGTCACGGGAAGGCAGTCCAGGCCATGCTCCCTCAGCATCTGCGGAGGCTCTCCATGGGGCTCTGTGCCCGAGGGGGCTCAGCACGTTCCTCCCCCGCGAGATCCCAGGGCCCCCCAGTGGTTTAACCAAGGCCAAGTGTCCCCAAGTGAGCAACATCGTGGTGAACAGTGTCCACATCCCAAATTCTCCATTAAACCAAGAAAGGAAATTGCTTTCAGGGCCAGAATGGGCTGTGAGTCGCTTGGATTTCATCTCAGAGCTTGTCTGGTCTCATTTCATTCACAGGAGAGGAAAGGTTACCGAAGTCTCACACAGCTTAGAGCAGGAGAAGCCGCAAAGTTTGGTTTGTTTTCCTAGTTTCAGGGCTGACCGAGAGGAATGAAGATGGACACGGAAGAAAACAGGGAAGGATGCATCACCACGTCAGGGGCCGCCCTGGGAGCCTGCCCAGCTGCACACGGCCCACAGTGGTCCTCCAAAGCCCCGAACCTCAAGAACGGGAACTGCAGGAGCTTTTTAAAATAGATGTGTTCTGGGTGACAAAGGCAGCCGTTTTCTTCCTTCTCCAGCTTGAATATTTCCAGCTCTGTTAAGATCTTTCCTAAGCTGTAGCTGCCAGCACTATACCCTTCTGAGTGTCTGCGGATGAATCGCCCCGAGTCCCCACTCTCACTCCCTGTGGGGTCCAGGGCTGAGACAGTACGTGAAGCGGGGACTGTCAGCTCGAGGCCTGGAAGGCACAGGGAACCTACCACATCCAGGAGCTACAACTGGGCCTCTTGGGGGAAATTCACCACCAGGCAGTGTACTGGGGGATCTACAGATAGGTGTGATGTGCAGGTAGAGAGGTATGACGTTGCAGGTAGACAGGTGTGGCTTTGTGAGCAGACAGGTGTGGCTGTGTGAATAGACAGGTGTGGCTGTGTGAATAGACAGGTGTGGCTGTGTGAGTAGACAGGTGTGACTGTGTGAGCAGACAGGGGTGACTGTGTGAGTAGACAGGGGTGGCTGTGTGAGTAGACAGGTGTGACTGTGTGAGCAGCCAGGTGTGGCTGTGTGAATAGACAGGTGTGGCTGTGTGAGTAGACAGGTGTGGCTGTGTGAGTAGACAGGTGTGACTGTGTGAGCAGCCAGGTGTGGCTGTGTGAATAGACAGGTGTGGCTGTGTGAGTAGACAGGTGTGGCTGTGTGAGTAGACAGGGGTGACTGTGTGAATAGACAGGTGTGGCTGTGTGAGCAGACAGG
>SJYF01002196.1:459381-476323 GCA_006410515.1 Procapra przewalskii
GGAGCTTCAGGCCTCGGGCTCCGCAACGGGCAGGCTGGGGGTGACTCACCGGCCCTTGCGGCGATGAGGTGGGTGGGCCGGGCGGGGTCGTCGGGGTCGAGCACGAGCTGGGTGAGGATGCGCGCGCCCAGCGCCCGGGCATGGTAGTGCTCCCGCGTGCGCTCCACAGGGAAGTTGGTGGGGTGTAGCCCGCTGAAGATGATGGCCACGTCCGCCAGTACCTTGCTGCGCAGCTCGGGGACGATCTTGCGGATGTCGGGGGCCTCGGGGCTCTCGCCGCTGAGGAAGCGGTCGTACTTGGCGTAGTAGTCGGAGTGCACGCGGGCGAGGATCTCCTCCAGGTGCACCAGGTGGTCGTCGTCGTCTGCGTCCTCCTCCTCCTCCTCTTCCATGCTCTGGTCCAGGGACTCGCCCACCGTGATGCCCGACTGCTCGCTGTTCTGGGACTCGGTCTCGGCCTCCTTGCGGTCGGCGCAGCCGCTGCCAAGCACGCACAGCCCATCCCTCTCCCCATCCTCCTGCGCCTCTGCCGGCACGCCGGGGCCAGGCTCCCCACAGTGGTTGGTGCCCGCGAGCCGCTCCCCGGCCAGGCCTGGGGGGCCTCCCTGCGGCATGGCCTTCCCGGCTTCGCGGGCGGCCTGGGGCTTCTTCCGGGTCCGCCTCTCCCCGCTCTCCCCGTCGGAGGGGGCGGGCGAGGGCCGGCCCTCGGACTCGCTGCTGCTCTCGCTGTCGCTGGGCACGTCCAGGTCTGGGTCGGGACCAGCTGGACCCCGCACAGGCCTCTTCTCTGGTGGAGTCTTTCCACGTGGCTGGGTGCCAGCCGAAGTCCCGCGGCCGTCGGCGGAGGAGGTGCGGGCAGTGGATCGGGAGCCCCTCTCCTCCTCCTGGCAAGGCCAGCATCCCCGAGGGCCCGGGCCCCCATTGAGCTCCCGGGCGGGCCTCCCAAGGCCATTACTCTCCACCGCGGACGCTGGCCTTCCTTCCTCGGGGTCCCTGATGGACAGAGGCTGCTCTGCAGCATCGGCACCTTCAGGACGATCGACCAGGTGAGGACACAGGAGACAAGGCCACCATTACTCAGTGAGCGACAGGAAGCCTCCTGTGGACTCGCAGCCCGCCTGCCCGCACCTGCGATTCCAGCCACCTCTGGACGTTGGCACACACCAGGAGGTGGCCAGCGGGTGACTGCTCCAGGCTGGCCGCCTCGTCGGTCACTGTGTTAGGGGCTCCACAGAGTCCGAGACGTGTGGACCGCTCTTGGCTCCCAGGCTGTGGTCAGAACACCCCTGCCTCAGCGGTGCGGGGTGACCTGGGGCCTCCCTCCCCCCGCCAGGCCTCAAAGTTCTGCTTCAGCCACTGCAGCAATAACTGTATTCTCAAAATAATTTAAAAGCTAAAGATTATTCAGACAGTTTAAACTGAAACTTCAAACTTTCTCCAGACTTTGGGATCTACTGCCCTGAGGGGCTCCATGCAGGTCCGGGCAGGGTGCAGTGGCCCCACCTCTGCGGGAGCCCCCAACACTGCACCCCTGGGCCCGGCTGTTCTTTCCAGGGAGAACCAGGAGGAAAGGGAGCATTCGGGCACTTTAAGTCAAGTAGCATTCTTCACTGGACTCAACAGGAAAAAACGCTCAGACTAATACTGTTACACTGAAACCAAATAGTATCAGTGTAACAAACCCACCCAACCTCTCTGACACTGAAACACAAACAAACTGAACAAAACCAAACCGAACCCTGAAGGAGCAATAGCCACAGTTGAGACGGGACCAGGGCTGGCGCACTCCCCGACGGCCGGGGACCACCCACCTCTCTTCCTCGCTGGGGGCTCCCGGGGCGCAGACGGGGCATGGATGTCCCCAATGCCCTGGAAGTAGACGTACTTCTTCACGGTTATCAGGTTGGGGGCGAACTTCCAGACGTCTTCTCGGTCATCGATGATGCAAACCATGGAGTCTCCACAGGGAAAGAGATTTCTGGAAGTAAATATGTATCACTAGTACCCTTTATGGAAGTCAGCCCCCACCAAACATCTAGTGTCTCTCACATGGAACCAGCGGAGAGCAGACTAGCCAGAACCAGGCATGAGCTGCACAGGAGGGCTTGTTTCAAAAAGAAGACTCTCAAGATTTCCAGAGAAAGTGACACTAAGTTTGCTAACACTCCTCCCCTGTCTGGCGCTCCTCGGGGCAGGAGCAGGACAGAGTGAGGCGGCAGGGCTGTGGAGAGACAGCCCTGCCTAGGGGAGCTGGCGTGGACCGATGGGTCCGGCCAGGGCCTGCGCCCTGTGAGAGCTACTGGCTCTGGGCAGGAGGCAGAGCCCCACTTGCGTCTCAGCCGGGCACGTACGTGACGTCAGGACAGAACAGTGACGCTGGGGTGCCAGGGGAGCAAGGGTCCAGAAAGCCCGAGGGACACGGGCCGGCTCTGGGGTCTCATCACCTGGTTTCTGCCCCCAAGGCCAACATTCAGATAAGCAAGTCCAAAGACAGAGCGTCAGAGGATGGTGCTTCCTGCCCGTCTTCCAGGCCTGAGGAACAAACCCAGCAGGAGCACCTGCCACTGCTCAGGTTTTCTAGCTGCCACTAAAGGCAGGAAAAACGTTCACATGTCCAAAATGATTTTCTGTGAGTCTGTTTCCACGGGCACAAGGCACCTACGATGACTTACACTGGTGATGCTTTTAGCACCTCTAACTCCAGCGGGACCAGGGAAGAGCTCACAGCCAGAAACCTGCCCCACCAAGCACCACCGACTGGAGCTGCCAGGAGCCCTGTCCCTGGACGCCCCGTCCTCGGGCAGCTTCTCCCTTGACAAGCATCACACCTTCCCTCGTGCCTGTATCTGCTCATCCAGATGCTCAACCTGGAAACATGAGCGCTGTTTCCGGACGAGTACTCCCAGGCTCTCTTATGTACTATAGATGTGAACAGGACATCCTAAACCTGAAACTTGAAATGTCAGCTAAGGGTGGCCAACACCAGCCAAAAGACCACACCCGAGACAAGGGTATGTACCTCCTTATTGGGGAGAGGCTGCCTCTTTCTAGGTAGAAAACGGGGAAATTCTGTATACAAGATGAGCAAGAAATTCGCAATATGAAACGGGCCTTCAGTGAGGGGTAGGAGGCCAGGATGGGAGGGGCCTGTGGGGTGGAAGGAGGCAGGACACTGACGGCAGGGTCAGCACACACGAGGCCCTGAAGGAACGAGGCCCTGGGGGCAACCGGGGTCTGCAGGCGCTCCGCCCCAGGTGCTCGCCATGCACCCTCACCCTGCACTCACTCCCACACGTGCGATCCCGGGCTCCGGCCCGAGCCGCCCAGGAGCTACCGCTGCCTGGACATTCAGAGAAAGCAGGGAAGGGAGGGGTCTAGTTGGAAGACTGTGGCCATCCACATGCCAGAGTGGATGCTGGGGACCGGGAGCGGATACGGAACCAGCAGCCGATGCTTCAGACGCAGACTGTACGACGGCAGGTGCACAGCCAGGCACCTACCTGAGGTTCCCTGTTTTGGAAAACGGGTCAATACATTCATCCCTCGATAATATTCGATGAGAAAATAGCTTCTTCTCAGGATCTAAAAAGCCTGTGAAAAGAAAACAGGACATGGTCATGTGTCTGAGATGCACTGCCATCCCACTGTGTGTGAGATGGGGAGACACGGAGCCCATCCCCCTTCGGGGAAGGGGATCGGTCCAGATGCTGACAGCGCCTCCCCCCCACCCTGATCCCGCTGGCTCAGCAGACGGGGTGAGCACAGCTCAGTGCTGCCCCAGGAGCCCAGGGCCAGCAAGTAACCAGCACGGGGACCCCACACAAGCCACGGCTCCCAGGAGGGGCCTGTGGCCTGTGCACGTCCCTGGGCCGTTGTGTTTGTACAGCAGAGGGGAGAGCAGGGCATGCAGGCAGCACTTTGAAACTCGCCCCGACAGCAGAACCGCGTGGACATGGACAAGGAAGCACCTGCCCAGCCATGCACAGTGCCAGTGCTCAGCTGTTCCCGGGCTCACTGAGCGCCCACCAGAGCCCTCGCCCTTTGACAGGACCCCGAGGTCACAGACTCGACACCCACGCTGACTGCTGTCTACCGACTGTCCATCAACTGAGACATACACGTCCCCGATGACCAGGCCGGCAGCCCCGAGGGTCTCTGCCTGTAAAAGAAAGCCCTTACAGAGAGCGCCTACTTCCCCATGGGTCCGTGATCCTGACTAGCCTCTCCAGTGGCCTGCAGCATGCAGCTGACAGAGGGGCAGGGGCTTGCACTCGGGACTGGAGCGCGACTGCCACCAAGCAGAGAGGAGGTTCTGGAGGAACCTGGCACCTGCCCGCGCCCCAGCCACCACCGCGGGGCCAAGGCCGAGGCAGGCAGAGCCTCTGATTTTCCTTCCATCTGCAGGACCCACTGTTGAGAAAGAGAGGAGCTAAACCCACATGCCGGCCATTGAGTGTCCAGAGCGGGACAGAACCCCATGAGCTGCTCACCTGCGATGGTGTGCGCGTACAGCCGGCTGCCGAACGTGAACACGTGCAACTCATACAGCCGGGCCACCTTCTCCAGGAACTCCTTGCAGTGGGGACGCAGGCGTGTGTGCAGCATGGGCTCGCCCCGGCCCAGCTGGAAGTGGAAGATGCCCTGCAGAGAACAGGCCCGGTCAGAGGGCGGCACTAACATGCGGCAGGCGACAGCCACCAGGCTGGGGGTTACAGGGGGCTCACGGCAGCACAGCCTGCCGCGCCACACAAATGCCTTCCTCTCTCACACTCTGTAAGGGGGCTCAGCCTTTTTCTGCAGTAACCGCCCGGGTGAGCACTCCAGCTAATCACAGCGACTGCCCAGAACAGCCAGGTGACCTGCGATAGCTTCCTGTGACAACTATGGCACCTTAGCTGTCTGAGGACCGGGCACCAAGGGCCTCACGAAGTCTCAGGACTCCAGTGGACACTCACGTCCCAACCATTTCACGAGCACCCTGGGCAGGCAGCCAACCACCGCAGGTCTATCCACGGTGCCTCCTGGAGCCAGAGAGGAAGGTAAGCTAAGAGCCCCACACAACTCAGCCTAACTTCCTTACGGTTATAAAATGCAGCTCCACTGACCTACAGCACAAAATCAGGTTCATCTTTAGGAGACAGACGAGACCAGCAACTCCAACCTGCTCACAAGTGGCCAACACGCACGTTAAGTCTACTCTCCCTAGAAAGTTAAACTCTGATCCTTTTAATTCTGTTTATCACTCATTTTCCTGTAATAAATTCAAAAAGGAAATGACCTGAGGCATTGTTAAGTTTTCACTGGCTATAAACCTGTCACACTGTTCACGAGGGGGCTACTCTGGTAAAACACTTGGGAGTCGAGATGGTACAACCACAACCCAGGCCCACCCCAGCCCCGCGTCAGCGGTAAATCGTCTGGACGCTGCAACAGAAAAATCCTCAAATCCCAAGTGAGGGTATCCGAGGTTAAGGGTTCAACCCGCCTCTCTAAGTGCTGCCCGCAGGTCTGGGAGCTGTGGTGGTGGGGAATCGGGGGGCATAGGGAAGCCCCCGGCAGTGGGCATGGTCCCCGTGGCCCCAAGGACACCTTGCTACCACACGTGCTCACACCGGGCGTGATGCAACCACTCAAACTCTTATGAAACGAATGGAAATGTCCAGCTCTACAGTGGACAAGCCCCAAGTGGCTGCAGTCGCCACCACGGCGCCCCACCCCTGCCACCTGTGAACGCGGTGGTCACAATGCAGGAAACCCTGAGACCCATCCACAGGTGACGGCACAGACGGCATGGAGAGCTGTCCCGGGACAGAAGGTCCCACGACACAGAAACACTAGCCATCTGAAAACCTGCACTGCTCTTCGGGAGAGAGGGTGCACTCCAGCCTCCACCAGCTCTTCACTGTCCCCCCACCACAGCCACGAGCTCAGGGGCAGAGCCTGAACACTCAGGCTCCCTCTGGGGACGGCCGCGCCCGCCCGCACTCACCTTGTTGGACATCTGCGGGCAGTGCTGCTCTGTGGTGTGGATCAGCGTCTGGTCCAAGTCCACCATGAGCACCAGCTTCCTGTTGCGGTGCAGTCGCTGCTGGTCTTCCCTCCCCAGCTTTTCCGCTTGCTACAGCCAGGGAAGCGAAGAGAGATGACTGAGGAAGGCCTGGTGCCTGAAGCCCATTCCATTTGCTTGAATGTCCTCAAGCCAGTCTGACCGCGAGTCTGACCGCGACCGCTTCTAGCTACGTGTGCACCAGTGATCGGGGGCGGAGAGGCAAGAGGCTGAGTCTACAGAGACTCGCTCAGGGCAAGGCGCGGGAGGACTGAGATGCTGTGAGCCGCAGCGGCCGGGGCTGATGAGCAACAGAAATCCCACCCTGTGCTCCCGAAAGAGTTTATGCAGAAAGGCCAAGAGCTACTCTGTTACAACAGAAACAGCGGGAACACTTCCTTCTCTTGCTTCTCTTTTCTACCTCAGACTTCCTTGTTTTGCCTTAAACATACTTATGTACTTATGCTTAGATTTCAGTGATTCAGAGAAGTCAGAACCACACCTCTGGCATTGTCTTTTCCACGAAACACAAAGTAGGTGTATGTCATTTACAAACACAGAGCTTTGACTGACAGCTTACAGAGACCCAGAGCTCCAGGGCGCCCTCAACAAGACAAGAAGCCAGTCCTCACGGGGCCTGTGCTGGTGCCCTGTCCTGGCGAGGCTCGCACCCGTGTGGGCCCTGACCCAGCATCAGGAGGCCTCTGGCCAGCACAGCCACGTGACTCTCGCAATGTGTAAGAGCAAGCTTTCCGTTCCCAAACCTCCCTGCAGCACGCGCACGTCTGCTAGTGAAAGCACGCACTGGGCCCCCACGCCCCCGTGGCCAGCACCACTCAGCCAACAGCGCTTACTTCCTGCACAGCCCTGCTCCCAGGCAGGGGCCTTCCGGTGCCCCCTGCTCACGACCCTGCCTGGCCGGGGCTCGCCGCCCAAGGCTGTCTTCCCCTCTGAGCCCAGGCTCTGGAGGCAGCATCCCGGAGAGCTCCCACCCCAAAGGCAGGGAGATAACAGGAGAGGCACAGCCCCTGTCCCGTGGGCAGGCTGCTTGCTTCACACGGACCATCCGTGCACTATGCTCACTTGGGACAGTGACAAGAACAGGCCTGCCCTCTCTGCGCCCACCTCTACCCTGACTGAGGAGTGCCCCCAGGACCACCTTCCCAGCCCCGGTCCCCCAGGACACCTACCTCGGAGCTCACCATGAGCTCAGGGACACTGTGCACCATGGACACGGTGGCCGTGGACAGCGGCACCTGCTGCCGCCCGTTCTTGCTCTGCAGCCTGCGGAGAGAGGGGCGCTGAGGCCAGGGCTCTAGCTCGCTAACTCACGGGAACTTCAGCTTGGTCTAATTCTAGTGGACATGCACTGCGGGCCTAGTGCTAAAGTGTCCTCCCCATCTGGAAACACAGAAGCACTGAAGAAGAAACTAAATCACACTCACAAAGTTTCCTTTGAAAATAAAGATGGTCCCAGAGGCCCACAGCAGAGAAACAGAAGGGTCCACACCGCTCCACACACGCAAACCAGGGAAACCCTCGACCATGGGGGCAAACTCGCCCAGGCCGAGACACGCCCGGGCGGGAAGTCCAGGCCAGGTCTGGGACGGCTGTCCCAAAGGGACGAGAAGGAGGGCTTGTCACAGCTGCTTCCACCACACTGGGGTGCGCGCCTCCCAAGGAGGCAGCCCGGCCCAAGGCGTGTGGGGGACAGTGGCGCCACTGCCTACACCCCAGCCCTCGGCCCTCGCCCCCACAGGCCCCACCGCTCCCGAGCCGCCAGCACTTACTGGGTCAGGTCCTGGCCACACTCGGCGCACAGGCCCTTCATGACAACGGGGTGACTACATCCTTCTAAGCGTACCAGGACCGCCCTGGAAACGGGGGAGAACAAGCACGTCAGCAAGAGCTGCAACCCCTGGGCCTATTGGATGCCCCAGGACTGCAGGGGGTCACGCCGCCCCGGCCCTCTCTCTGGCAATAAAATGAAGGGCTTTCCCTTCTGTGTGTCCTTCACGTGAAACACAGCAAAACTACCTACGGAACAACAGAAAGGACTCAGGATGTCCTGTCAGATAACAGAAAACTATCTCAAAATGCATGAGAAGCTTACATGGGATTCTTCTATGGTTTCTGATAAACAGCTTAGAGAAACTGAAACATTAATATGACAAGGAACAACTCGTTAAAATACAGACAAATAATAAATGATTCTTGTTTCCTGTAGTCATTCTCAGTCTGGAGAAAGGCTATGATTAATCTAAATTTTTCTGATAAGACTAATGTTCCTAGTTTTCATAAACACAGAAATTGCTGTTTTCTTTGTACATTCACCTCAAACCCTGGTGGCCTGGCAGCGGTCTCTGAAGGGGGGCTTTCAGGTCTGCAACCTGATGGCTGTGGGTCAGCGTGCCGGGCGGGTCAGCGTGGTCCCACCTCCCAACCCGGTGGGTGAGGGCCTGGGTGCCCGGCATGGGCGCAGACTCTGAGATCTCTCCCACCTCCCGGGCAGCGCCCCCATCCCTGCCGTTCACGACCCAGCTCGCCATGCCCCTGGCCGGGCACCCCCCAAGGCCTGTGCCGGGCGGGTGGCGGGGCCCCTTCCCTGAGGGCCCAGTGTCAGCGCCATCTCAACCCCTCTCAGAAACTGCCCCCTCACCCTGACCCTAGACAGGCTGGGGGAGCGGATGAGCCCCTTCCCTGAGCACACGCAGCTCCTCCAGGTGACCCTGCCTGTTAGCAGTGCCGGCGTGGGGTCTCACCCGCTTCAGTCCTCGGTTCTGGGGTGAGGCCACTGCTGCCACGGCCCCCCACCTTCCCGGATCCCTTCCTGCCAGGGACCCTTCTGCGCACGAGAAGGGGACGGGCCCAGGACGCGCCTGATACAGCGCAGTGGAGCTGGCAGTGGACGGAGGCGCTCCGCTCCAAGTCGAGGGTGCCCTCCAGCATCTACTCGTAGGTCGGGGCGCTGTGGGCCCTGTGGCACCTGCGCACAGCCTGTCGCCTGGGATACCCGCGGGTGGCGGGCGGGGGAGAAACAGTGACTGCTCATCCACCATCTCGCCAGTGCCCCTCACACTGCGGTCACAGGCCCCGCAGACCTGCTGCCTGTGAAGCCACAGGGACACAGCAGCCAGTGGGCTCCCGGGCCGGGGGGACCCACACACTACTCCTCTCGGCAGGCGCGGCTCGGGCTGACACTTGCCAGGTAAGTTGCAGGAACGCCCAGGCCACATTAGAGGGAAGCCGACCAGGACCCACTGGTACCAGAGTCAGAGGACGCTCTAGTCCCTTACCGAAAACGGCCCGGTGTGTGCACACATCCTCCTGTGTACACTTGCCATCTCCCGGTCACTGGTGACACCCACCACAAGGTCAGCACTATCACAGTTGCTGGTATGTGGCAAATTCAAGCTTTGCTTTTTGGAACTTTCTGAATCCCTATCCTCACCGCTCAGATGTTCTGACCCAAAGTCAGCTGAACATACAGGTGGGGAAACTCATGGACAGGGAGGGCCGACTGCATTTTCTGTAAATTACAGGACCACTCAGATCTGTCCCCCAGGGTCAGAGCTGGGTGTGACACTGTCCAGCTGACTTTGGCATCTCTGCCTGGGCTTAAAAAATATCCACCCAAAGAGATGTAGTCCCCAGAGAGGGAAAGGAGGTCAGACAGGAGCAACAGTCATGCCCTCCCTCTTCAGCTCTGCAGACCTTGCCATGGGTAGGGTCGTTTTCCCCTCAACCCACCGCACAGTCAAGGGACTGACGTGCTGTGAACTCTAGAAACACTTCGACCAAGGGACTGACGTGCTGTGAACTCTAGAAACATTTCAAGCCTCAGAATGGCAAGCCAGCCACCAACACAGGCCCCCCTCCCCGGCCAGTGCCTGAAGAGAGGCCATGGGACAGGCCTCAGTGCGGTCCCCACACAAGGTATTCCCCTCAACACCCAAGGACCAAGCCCTCCGGAGGCTTCTGTGCTCAGGAGCATCTGTGTCTGCTCTAACGGGGAGCTCAGAGTGCACCGGCTGTGTCAGAAGCAGCGCAGCGTCAAGGAGCAGGTCCCGGGGCGCTGCCAGGTGCTGGATCTGGGCGGGTCGGATGGGTGAGGGGCGAAGGGAACTCTTTAGAGCAGTAAACGTCTGACTACTGAAGAGCACTGGGGGGAGAGATGTCCAGACCACGGCTGCACTGAAAGGAAGCAGGATTTCTTTGAGAAAGGCTGATTCCAGGGCTGTTCCAGGAAACAGGACCTGGAACCGTGCCTGCTGCCTAGTCCAGGATAATCTGAGTGTTGAGAAAGTAACTGGAAAGGGACTATAATCCACTGAATAAGAACCCATGAGTCCACACCAATAAATTAGTTTTTCTTACAGTAGAAAGCCAACCAAGAAAGGAAGAAGAAACGAAGGAATTAAAAACATCACCACTGTACAATCCTGATACAAACAGCAGATTCAGACAGACAGGCTACCGGGCACAGATAGTGCTAGTTGGACGTCAAGAAAAGACGCAAGCACGCACCTACACAGCCTCCTCCTGTGCCGGTCCTTATCCATCACCAGGCTTGTTTTCTGATTATTTTATGTGTATATTTTCCTTTCCTTTGGAGACTTCAATGTATCCACATGAATTGAAAAAAAAAAGTAGACAAGTGAAAAGAAAGGACAAATAATTAACAGAAATACTTTCTGCTAACAATGCCTTGTCAGAGTATTTCCAAATCAAAATAATGTCAATCCACATACGCAATACGAGGACAGAAACAGACTCTTCTTTCGTCTACTTCCCCCACGGGGATTGCTCTGGGTGAAATGCGGCCTAAGCAGACAGCAGTGTAGAGGAAACCCAGGGAAGCCCAGCAGGGACCCGGCTGGTGTGTCAGAACCTGCTGGGACCCCGTCCCCTCCTCTGTCTAAAAGGTCAGAACAATCCTCTCTCTCTCCAACATTGTGAGCACTACAAAAACACGCAATCCCATCACAGGTCACAAGAGCATCTGCCATTTCCACTACATCCAGAGACAAGGTCTCTAAGTTCCTGGAACTGTTCACTGCCAGAGAATAACCTCTGGTGTGGTTGGGATGAGACCAGCTGACGACAGCGATGATGGACCCAAGGACAACTCTGGCCATAGAGCCTGGCTCTGGGTTGGTGCTTTACACACCCTCTCACACCTGCATTCCAGGAGAAATGCTACCACCGCTCAGAGTCTCAAAAGGTCCCAGGACAAACCACTGCAGTAAGATACTCCAAAATCTGAAACACCAAAAACTCCCAGAAAATTACCCACAGCTGGGAACTCGTCACTAGGCCAGCTGCTGGGCTGACTGGTGGCATTACCTGACTGGGCTCCTCTGCTTTGCAGGATGGCTGCATGTGAAGGTTCACTAGCTGCTGTGATCAGTAACCGGCCTGCCTGGGCCTTGGGGTCGTTTCCATGCAGTCAGAGTAACAGAACAACATGTAACAGAGGTGTTTCCCTCAGGGGTTTTCTACCCAGTGAAACAGCAGCATCAAGCAGCATGTCCATCGTCCAGGTGGTGGGTTTACAGGCTCCTTAGGGCCCAAGCAATGGTCAAGAAGACCTGACTTCAAAGCAACGCTGAAAGCACACCGGGATGTTACACACAGAGAGCCTCTCCTTCGTAAGGCTAGGCGGATGGCTCTGGCAGTGGCAGATGAGAGTGCAGCCCAGCCACCTCCCCTGCACTCTGTGGCAGGTACAGAAGGCTGAAGACCTGGCTCTGCCTCCAAAGAGAAGAGAAGAGAACTGGATTCAAGATGAGGCACCCAGGACTGCAAGGCAGGCAGGCTCTAGCCTTGTGGAACCAGGTGGAAAATGTTCAACAGCCAGAGGATGAACTTGCGCCACCAGGAGAGGAACAGCAGCTGGTGCCCACATCTCCAGGGAAGGGCCAGGGTGGGGAGAAAGGAAACTGAGCGCCCAAGGCACTGGGGCCCCCACAGAGGGAAACTGCACCCCAGCCACTGAACAGGAGGCAGGGATGCTCACCTGCCCCAGGTTTCCGTACCTGCAATGGAAACAACCACACCAGTCATGTGTACACAACTTTGCACACAACACTGGTCAACTTATAAACAAACAAAAAAATCCCTTCACAAGATTAATATAGGGGTACGACAGCAAGAGCCGATGGTAGGAGGATACTACTGCTTGCCCTGACCTACCTATGCCAGAGCCACACCCCCTTCCTGAGCTATGAAGCAGAACTGCCAGGTTTTACAACCGCACTTCACAAGATTTACTAGGACCTGAACAATTGCACGCCTCCCAACAATTAACGCTGCGACAACAAGCAAGGAGCACGCCTGTTTCATCCTGTACGGGCTATGACCCCTAGTTTTCCTAACTTACAAATGTGACGTCTTGGGTGGAGACACCTGTCAGAAAAGAACGCAACTGTCTTTCAAAGAGTGCAACTTCGGTGACACAGGCTTTTTTTTTTTTTTTTAGGTCTGTTGCCTCCGATCAGTAGATGACTACCAGGGACTGTCATCCAGCCTTAGAAAAAACGTAGAGGCGCAGCTGTGCGCCCTACCTTGCAAACTTCTCCCCAAGCGCAGCCCCTTCAGCGGCAGCCCGCGAGACCCGCTCCCACCCAGTGCCCAGCCCAGGACCCGCTCCCGGCCCAGACCCAGAGCTTCCTCCCCCGTTACTACTCACCCGGGGGCCACCACCTGGCCCGGCTGTGCGCAAAGCTCTCGCACCACGCCCGCGCGCTCCGACCTCAGCCTGCGCTCCGCGCGCACGCAGCCTCCGGAGCCGGTGCGGACAGGGGCGGTCCCGGAGGGCTGCGTGGAGGCGGCGGCCTCGCATACAGCCAGCACGGAGCCGATGCGCACGGCAGCGCCAGCCGCTACCCTCCACTCGAGCAGGCGCAGCGGCCCGGGACCGGGGCAGCGCACCTCGGCTACGGCCGGCGGCTGGGAACCCTCGGCGGGAAGGCGGCCGCCGGGCGGCGCCTCCATCGCAGCCAGGCGGAGACGCTGCGGAAGGGCGCCGGCAGACGCTCAGGGCCCGGCGCCCCTCGCCGCGGGCGGGCGACCCCGGCCCAGGAGGGGACAACGGCGGCAACGCTGCGATCCTCAGCCCCGCACCGGCTTCCACCCGCCGCCCGTCCCGCGCCGACTTCCGGGACAGCGTGCGGAGTCACGTGTCGCTGCGCGCGCGCATGCGCCGAGGGCCGTGGCAGACGCACGCCACGCGGAGCCTGAGAGGCCAGGCCGGTCCCCGGAACCGGCCGCTGCCTGTACGGCGCCGTCGGGGCTGGGCCTGCTGGGGGCGGGGCTCCTTAGTCGCGTCCACCTCTTAAGCACCAGCATCCTGGACTGGCGACGGCAGGCTAAGCGGGGCCCCCGGGCCGCAAACCGCGTCAGGTGCTGCGGCTGGACGTCCTGGGACTACGAGTCCCGGCGTCCAGCGCGCCCCACAGGATCCCGAGTGTCTGGCTGGTGCCGGGAGTCCCGGCATGCAACAGGGGTGTCTGTCTCGCAGCCCCTATCGCCGGCTCGGAGCCGGTGCCAGGAGAACTACAAGTACCAGTATGCAGCGCACCCCTCCGCCCTTTCCGCGCTGAGGGCTGGCTGGCGTCTCAGGACGGCGGGGCCGGAGACCCGGCTCTCGGCTCTCGGCAGTCGCCCCGTCTGGCGCCGCGGGCACCGGCACACTGCGGCGGCCGTCGTCCCACGACCCCTCCCATCACCCTCGGAGGCCGGTCCTGGACTCCGAGGCCCGGCATGCCGCTGTCACGGGAATCCCGGGCTGCGTTGTGAACCCCGGCGTGCGGAGCGGGCGTCGTGAACTGCTGGCCCAGCGTACCCCGTGCTGCGCAGGGTTGGGGCTTGGTCGCCAGGTCCCCTCGCCCCGGAGTGCGTGTTCTGGGGTCTTTTCCGGCTGGACCTTCACCGTACTGTCCGCCTCGCCTTGACTCCGCCTTGGGAGACCTGGTGCACTGCCCGCAGACAGCGGGAACCGCCGCGGAGACGAGCTGATCCAGTCCGGGAGCAGTGGGCGAGGTCGTCTGCGGAGGCCTTCAAGGTCTTTCTTGATATGATTTCTGAAGAGCTGCTTTTTCTCTGCTGAGATTTGGACAGAAGCACCTGTCCCAACAGCAAGAGCCCCCCCACCCCTACCCCAGGTGCATGAAGCAAAAACGGACACAGTTAAGGAAGGCAGACAACTCAGTATTCGCATACTTTTGCTTCATTTTATTATGCTTCCCAGATCGTGTTTTTGTTTGTTTGTTTTACCACTTGGAGGTTTGTGGCAAGCCTGCATGGAGCAAGTCTAACTACCTACCAATTTTTGCAACAGCATTTGCTCACTTTGTGTCTGAATGTCACATTTTGGTAATTCTCACAGTATTTCAAACATATTTGTTTTATTTATTACAATTATCTGTGATTCATGGCCTTTGATGTTGGCAGTTGTAATTGTTTTGGGGTGCTGGCAGCTGCGCCCAGGTAAGACGGGGAATTTAACTGATAAACGGTTTTGTGTGTTCTGACTGCTCTACCAACCTGTGTACCCTGTCTCTGTTCCTCTGGCCTCCCTGTTCCCTAAGCCACAACACTATTGATATTAGGCCAATTAATAACTTTACGATGGCCTCTAAGTGTTCAGGCGAAAGGAAGAGTCGCACATCTCTCACTTTAAATCAAAAGCTAGAAATGATTAAGCTGAGTGAGGAAGGCATGTCGAAAGCTGAGATAGGCTGAAAGCTAGGCCTCTTGTGCCAAACAGTTAGCCAAGTTGTGAACGCAAAGGAGAAGTTCTTGCAGGAGGTTAAAAGTGCTACTCCAGTGAACACACGAATGATAAGGAAGCAAAATAGGCTTATTGCTGATATGGAGAAAGTTTTGGTGGTCTGGATAGAAGATCAGGCCAGCCACAACATGCCCTTAATCCAAAGCCTGATCCGGAGCAAGGCCCTAACTCTCTTCAACTCTATGAAGGCTGAGAGAGGTGCGGAAGCTGCAGAAGAAAAGTTTGAAGCTAGTAGAGGTTGGTTTATGAGGTTTAAGGAAAGAAGCCGTCTCCATAATGTGAAAGTGCAAGGTGAAGCAGTGAGTGCTGATGCAGAAGCTACAAGTTACCCAGATCTAGCTAAGATGATTAAGGAAGGTGGCTACACTGCACAACAGATTTTCAATGTTGTTGAAACAGCCTTATATTGGAAGAAAATGCCGTCTAGGACTTTCATAGCTAGAGAGGAGAAGTCAATGCTTGGCTTCAAAGCTTCAAAGGACAGGCTGACTCTATTGTTAGTGGCTAATGCAGCTGGTGACTTGAAGTTGAAGCCAATGCTCATTTACCATTCCGAAAATCCTAGAGCCCTTAAGAATTATGCAAAGTCTACTCTGCCTGTGCTGTATAAATGGAACCACAAAGCCTGGATGACAACACACCTTTTTACGACATGGTTTACTGAATATTTTAAGCCTAGTGTTGAGAACTACTGCTTAGAAAAAAAGATTCCTTTCAAAATATTGCTGCTTATTGACAATTCACCTGGTCACCCAAGAGCTCTAGTGGAGATGTACAATGAGATTAATGTTGTTTTCCTACCTTCTAACACAACGTCCATTCTGCAGCCCATGGATCAAGGAGTAATTTCAACTTTCAAGTCGTATTATTTAAGAAATATGTTTCGAAAGGCTCTAGCTGCCATAGATAGTGATTCCTCAGATGGATCTGGGCACAGTAAACTAAAAACCTTCTGGAAAGGATTCACCATTCTAGATGCCATTAAGAACATTCGTGACTCATGGGAAGAGGTCCAAATATCAACGTTAATAGGAGTTTGGCAGAAGTTGATTCCAACCCTCATAGATGACTGTGAGGGGTTCAAGACTTCAGTGGAGGAAGTCGCTGCAGATGTGGTGGAAATAGCAAGAGAACTAGAATTAGAAGTGGAGCCTGAAGATGTGGCTGAGTTGCTGCAGTCACATGATAAAACTTTAACAGATGAGGAGTTGCTTCTTATGGATGAGCAAAGAAAGTGGTTTCTTGAGACAGAGTCTACTGGTGAGGAAGCTGTGAGGATTGTGGAAATGACCACAAAAGACTTAGAATATTACATAAACTTGGTTGATAAAGCAGCGGCAGGATTTGAGAGGATTGACTCCAATTTTGAAAGAAGTTCTACTGTGGGTAAAATGCTATCAAACAGCATTGCATGCTACAGAGATATTGTTCATGAAAGGAAGAGTCAATTGATGTGGCAAACATCCTTGTTGTCTTATTTTAAGAAATTGCCACACCACCTCCAGCCTTCAGCAATCACCACCCTCATCAGTCAGCAGCCATCAACATCCAGGCGAGACCCTCCACCAGCAAAAAGATTGCGACTCGCTGAAGGTTCGGATGATAGTTAGCATTTTTTAACAATAAAGCATTTTTAAGTTAAGGAATTTACACTCTTTTTTTATAGACACATGTAATGGACTACAGTATAATGTAGAAATGATGTTTATATGTATTGGGAAGCCAAACGTTTGTGAGACTTGGCAATATTCACACTTACTGCAGTGATCTGGAACCAAACCCTTCATATCTCCAAGGTACAACTGTCATGGTCTTTAATTGGATTTCTCTCGTCCTTCATTTAAAAACTGTAAATTATGTATATACCAAAGGTGATATAATCCTAAAATGAACCTATCTGTGGTCTGAAAATGTTGAACATAACCAATATTGTTATAGCTACGTACGTGCTCCTTACAGTCCCATCTCAGCCCCTTGATTCCCCACTGGAGGTATCAGCCATCCTCAAAATTCATGTTTGTCTTTTTCCTGTTGTATGATGTTTTGCTGCATTTGTATAAATGTATGCACAAAGATACTATTTAGTCATGCTTGTTTTTGAT
>SJYF01002196.1:492132-531073 GCA_006410515.1 Procapra przewalskii
GATCCATGGGTGGGAGATGATAGAGGGCTGTAGAGGGCGATGCTGCAAGCGGGCCCAGGAGGCACTCAGAGTCCTTGGAAACCGGGAAAGGCCTGAGGCTGACCCTCCTCCTCCGGCAGAGGCGCGCCTCCGCTGCGGTCCAGGCCCCAGGAAGGCCTGGATCAAGGGTCAGTGTGCTGGCCGTCCTAGGGTCGCTTTCTGTGTCCTGGCACCTCCGGCAGGGTCAAAAGCCAACTCAGTGGTCTGGGGGCTGTTTAGGCCCCTCGGGGGCCAGGGTGCCCGAGATGCTCAGGGGCCCCTCGCGATGAGAGGGCACAGCCCTACAGTCGGATCCTAAGGGGGGTTGCTCCGCTGGCCCCGTGTGCCACAAGCCCTAAAACATCTTTGCCTTCTGGTCAATAATTCTACATCCAGGACTGACTCCCAGGAAAGGTCAGCCACCCTCACGTCGACCCCGTGAGGTATTCTCTGCAGTGGCGTCCATAACCTCATAAGAACCAGTTTCAGAGGACAAGCCTGCTGTGGGAAACAGTGCCTCTGCGAGAGTGTCTGGGAGCCAGCACTCCAGACCGCGAAGGACGTTTCCTTGTTTGGGGCTGGATTCCTGCCCGGGCTGCACTGAGCGGTTGTCCTGCCTCCACACACACACACACACATGCCTGCCTGCCTGCCTGCATGCACATGCACACACACAGTCATGCGCATAGACGCACACATGTACACACATACATGCATGCACGCAGCACATGTGCACACGCATACACATGCACAATTGAGAGGAATCATGCAGGGGCATTGACCCCGGTCCTCTCCGAAGTGAGGCTCTTGGTGATCCCTAGTTCCTTCCATTTTTCTATACTTTCCCATGTTTTTATAATGACTTTGCCTTCTTTTTTTCTGAGAAAAAAAACCCTAGTATTTTAACAAAGACTTCAGTGAGCACTTGGGTTGGATTATTGAGAGGTCTCTTGACCTCATGTCTGAGCACTCGGCCCCAGGGACATCTCGCCAGCGGCTTCTGATTCAGCTAAGCTTTTGGGGTCAGCGCTCGGGTTGGAGTGATCAGTGGGTCACCACGAAGGTTTCCCAAGGCACAGGGACCTGGCCCACCCCCAGCACCCCACCGCCTCTCCGTCACCCACGTCCCCAGCTAGCACCGGGGGCCCCTCAGGCCCGGGAAACCACTGGGCCACCAGATGGGAAGGCCCCGGAGGCTGTGGTTTGTCACTAATGTGACCTTGTTCTCAGGCTGGGATGGTCTGTAGTCCTCAGCTTTTGTTTCTTAATTTTGTGTTCAGTGTTTGAGGACATGGACATTAAAAAAAAGCTAATTCTTTTTCTCCCTAAATGACTGTAACTCAGTATTCTCTTGCGTGAAAAGTCAACAACCAAGGGTTCCACCAAGGCAGCTGGTGCAGATGAGCCCAGACAGTGTGGAGCAGCAGCGGGAGGAGCGCCCTTGGTCCTAGCCCAGCTGGTCTCACAGCCGCGTGGCCCCGCAGCCCTCTGTTGGTCTGGAGGTGCCAGCTGTGCCGGTGGATGTGTGTGCGGTTCTCGTCTCTCACAGCAAAGATGGCCCTGGGACAAGGCCCGAGGGTCCCCCACCGCACTGGCCAGGTGGGCCGCGATCTCGGGCCTTGTCTGGTTGAGTCTCCTGCCCCCCGGCTTGCGTCCTTCCAGGCGAGGCCAGGCAGGACCGTCAGTGTCTGGTCACCACGGGTCCCTGTGTTTCCAGTCTTCCTTTCCGAACGGCTTCCAGGCTGAGATCACAGGTCCCCCTCAGGGTAGCGACGGGCCACCAAGGCTCCAGCAGACGCCTTGTGAAGTCCCCGAAGATGAAGATGTCCAGCTCGATGTGACCGTCCCCTGCTGCTCGCCGGCTGAGGAAGCTGGCCGGGGAGGACATGAGCTGGGCGTGGAGGCCGCGGCCTCGCCTCCCCCGCCCGGCCCGCGGCCACCGTTGGTGGACTCTGGGTCCTTCTCCTCCCTCGGCTCTCCTCCGGTAAGTCAGGTGTTTCCAGGAAGAGAGTACCTGCAGGACCGCATTCCTGGGACACACTCATAGAGAGCCGATGTGCTGAGCCAGCTGTGCAGGAGGAGCTGGCCTTCCACCTGAGGCCCCTCCAGGTCCCACCCTACTTGGCAGTTCTGCCTCGGTCCAGCCCCAAGGTGACAGCTGTGCAGGGGAGACTCCCGAGCGCCTCTGGTATTCTCAGTGGTCCGGGCCCGGCCTCAGACTATGGCCCGAACTAGTCAGCTTTCACTCTAGCTGTCTGTGTGTCACCATGACGCGACACACACATGCACATGCACACACACGTGTAGCAGCTGTGTGACCCCCAGCCGTGTGTCCAGAGCCCGTGTAGTCACAGGACTGACCTCTCGGGGCAGGCTCACAGGCCACACTCCCCTCTTCCTGGGCACTTTTTATTCCATCAGCTTAGCTGCCTGTCCTCACGAGGACAGGATCAGGGGTCCTGCGGCTCACTGAGGGGCTGCCGTGGGACCGGGACCTGGGCCGGCCTGGACGGGTCCCAGCACGGCGCACACGGGGCATGCTGGCTGTGCACAGGTGTTGACACCCCTCTGCTGTGCGTCTCCCATGGGACCCGAGCTGCTCTGCCCACAGACCCAGCCGATGGTGGGCAGCCTGCATGCCCTGGACGTCTGCACACCCTACTGTCCCAGGGTTCCCGGGAGACAGAGCTCAGAGACGCAGCAGATGGATGGTGTTTTCCTGGACCAAGACCTGGGAGGCGATTAGACTTGCAGTGACAGATGAACTTTCCATATCCTCACCAGCATCTTCTCGTCCCTGGGAGATGCACAGAAAGACAATTTGATATTAATTATTAATATACTAATTTGTGGCAAAGGCTCCCTGATGATAACAGTAATGATAACAAAGGGCGCCTTTATTGAGTTACGTGGCGGCACCACCGTTCCAGCTCCGTGAAGTTCAAGGAAAGACTCTGTCTGAGGCAACGCCCCCAGGTCAGCGTTTGCCTAGTTTTATTAAGTGTGTTCTGGAGCAGCAGCCCCTGAATGCGCCCCCCACCCTCCTCCTCTCCAGGGCACTTGCTCCCGGATCTCTGAGCTGACCTTCAGAAGTTCCCGGCCTCTTAGCCGCTGGCTACTATCTCTGTCTTTTAGGCACTAATTGTTGGCCCCTCTGTTCAGCCCTGGGCCTGGCCCGCGTGGCATGCTCCCTACTGGTCACATGAACAACATCACGCCACCTCAGCCTGAGCAAACTGACCACTTGCCCTCAGTGTCCACCCCTTGAGAATTGACACTTATTGCTGGACACCCCGAGGCCCAATCCTGGGGTGCTGCATTGACTTCGAGCCCCTGTGGTTGCTCTGGGGCCCAAGAGCCCCCTGCGTCCTCCTGGCCCCCGGGTCCGTTCCTTCTGGCTGAGTACAGAGTTCATGGGGGATCGGCAGGGACGGTCTATGCAGGACCCTCAGGGTCTCCACCTGGAAACTCCTGCTCTCAGGTCAGGGAAGATTTCTCCCACTGGGAGAAAGGCTCTGCTGGGAAGCTTTCTCCTACTGACTGATTTCTTTCCATCTGAACTGCTCCTCGTTCCGGGCTCCGGGTGGCCAGTGTCGGCCCTCCGGACGTGCGCTGTGGCTTTCTGATCCTCCCTTTCCCAGTTTTGATCTTGTCTTCTTTCAGCTGTAATTTCTAGTAGACTTTCTTGACATTCGTCACCATATTTCTCATTTCTAGGGCTCCATGTGTTTGCTGTGTGTTTTCTGTTGTAAATACTATTCTGGTTACATTTCCTGCCTTTTGAGGAAATGATGTTAAGCTCTCCTTTCTGCACGGTGTCTATTCATCCACACAAGCTGTTACTGGAAGTTTGTTTCTCGCATTACAGCGTTTGCTCTGCTGTTTGTCTGATTCTGTCTAAAGAGGAGGAATCCGGAGGCGTGATGGGGGGTGTACTTGCTGTGAGCCTCCCTGTTGGTGACAGGGTGGCCGGGCCTGGAGACACGAATCCCTCACGGGTCTCAGTCCTGTGTCCCGCTTGTTAAGCCGAGATTTCCAGACTGACTGCCAAGTGCTCCTGGGTAGAGGTGCCAGGATAAAGTGGGGAATCAGGGTCAGAGAGGACCGAGTGGCTCCTCTGGCTCCACCTCTCTGGCCTCGGTCCAGAGTGCAGGCCGGAGCCCCGGTGGGCGGACGCAAGACCCGCAGGACAGCACCGTCCAGTGGGAAGTGATGGGGCAGTTACCAGGGCCTTCACCACATTCAGGGGCCCCAACAGGAAAGAATGCACCTTTACCTCACTTTGTCTGAAGCCCAGTGATGCAGTGAGGACGAGGCCAGGACTGTGTGGACAGGCTCTGCTGGAACCCCCAAGATCCACAGGGGTAGCCACTGTCTGTCTGCCCAGGGAGCCGTTCTCAAGGCCCAGGGCCATTGGAGTGTCCCCTGCGAGCACCGTCCCAGCACAGAGGCCCTGGCCACCAGCCTGCTTTCTCCCGTCTGGGCTCCTCCTGCTGGACTGGACTCACCAGTTTCCCTGGAGGGTGTTCTGCTGGCTCGGCCTCTCCTCTCACTGAGAGGCTTTCATCTTCTGAGGTCCGAGCCACCTGACCTCCCCTGAACCCCAGCCTGGCTCTGCATCCCTGGGAACTGATTTCACGCAGAAGTTGTTGTTGTTCAGTCGCTCAGTTGTGTGACTCTTTGTGACCCCATGGACTGCAGCACGCCAGGCTTCCCTGTCCTTCACCATCTTCTGGAGTTTACTCAAACTCATGTCCGTTGAGTCGGTGATGCTATCCAACCTTCTCATCCTCTGTCACCCCTTTCTCCTCCTGCCTTCAATCTTTCCCAGTATCAGAGTCTTTTCCAATGAGTTGGCTTTTCTCATCAGGTGGCCAAAGTATTGGAGCTTCAGCTTTAGCATCAGTCCTTCCAGTGAGTATTCAGGGTTGATTTCCTTTAGAATTGACTGGTTTGATTTCCTTGCTGTCCAAGGGACTCTCAATCTCGAGTCTTCTCCAGCACCACAGTTTGAAAGCATCAATTCTTCATTACTCAGCCTTCTTTATAAGAGAGGAGGTTAAATCTCCAGTTTAGAATTCCAGTGGATGCCTGACACCTGCTTATTTGGGTGTTAGAAACAGCAGCTTCACTGACCGGTCACTGCACTGGCTCCTCACAAATTGGCCGTCACCCTGAATGGTGGATCTGCTCTGCACGGCCAGATGGCCAGTGCCGGACCCAACGAGCCTGTCAAGCTGGCTTCACGTTAGGCCGGCCTGTGAGCGTCCACGCTGCCAGCTGTCTGTTAGGGACCTTTAAACACAGGCTTCTCTCAAATGCAGATCCCCAAAGTGGGTGGAAAACTACAGTGATTCTCTGAGGCCTAGTAGCTCCAGGTCGCGGGGCAGTTATACTTAGCTGGGGGCTGACAGCTCTCTCCCCAGGGGTTACGTAAGTGCTAATGGGGACCAGCTGCCACAGGGGAGCCCCTGGGGGACTGGTGTGCCTCAGAGGTTGTGTCATGAGATGAAAGAGCTCCGAGAACTCTCCGGAGTCTGTCCCCAGGCCTCTGTGGCCGGGAGCTCCGTCCACCTGAAGAGGCCTTTCAGAAGGTGAAAGGGACCAGATTTTAAAGAGGCAGCCTTGTTGACTGATTTAAATCCTGCCTGATCCCAGAGAGGGCCGAAGGCAGATCATCTGTCCAGGCCTGGGCTGGGCCCTTACTCCTTCATGGGCTGTGCACGGGCTCAGTTGGGTCCGACTCTGTGCGACCCCATGGACATAGCCCCCAGGCTCCTCTGTCCACGGGATTCTCCAGGCAAGAATACTGGAGTGGGCTGCCATGCCCTCCTCCAGGGGATCTTCCTAACCCAGGGTTCGAACCTGTGTCACTTGTGTCTCCTGCCTTGGCAGGCGGGTTCTTTACCACTAGCTCCAGCTGGGAAGACCCCTTCATGTGCTGCATCTGTGTAAATCTCCGAATGTGCTGGCAGAACCAAGCAGGCCTATAAACAGGGTTTTTTCTTAATCTTGCTTTGCCTCTACTTGTACTTTTCCAAGAGGAAAGACGAACGTTCTCAAGTTCCAGCACAGAGGGGTGGGCTGAGTCAGGGTTTAATCACCGTCTCCCCAGGGTGCACGTGCAGGTTCCTCGCGGGGGCCAGGCGGTGAGTCAAGGGCAGCAGGGCCTCCGCGGGGTGTCTGCTCCCCAGACCCCGGCCCCGTGCCCCCCACCTGCCAGGGTTTCCACGGGAATGCGGAAGGGGGACTTCCGGTTTTTCTCTGAAAGGGGAAGCTTGGATCAATCATGACTATTTTCGGTTGGTTTATTGTTCGTTCTTTCCCCAGAAGCAGCTCTCCGCTGATGAGACATGTTAGCAGAGTGGATACTCACCCTGGAAAGTCCCCTGGGACCCCAGGCCTCCTGGAGTTCCACATTTTAATTAAAAGCTCCTTCATAAGTGTGCGGATTCAACATTTACCAAACATGCTGTTGGCCTCTGGCAGCTGTTTGCTCCCCAAAGCACGATGTTGTTGCTTTTAATATCCTAAATATTCTCTGTAATACTAAGACTGAGGCTGTGGATAGGAATCTCATAAAAAAGGGGTTTCCCACAGTGGATCTGTTGTCCTGAAGTCTGTAATCTCTAGGAGGCGCTGCCGCAGCCTCCCTTTAAAAGCCATCCTCCCGTGACTGCAGAGCAGCGCATCTTTACGGGGCTCTGGGGGAGGGCTTCCCTGACTCGACTCCACCTAGGCGTCACTTGGCTGGGCAGGCTCTTCAACGCTCTGTGAAACTGAGCTCTGCCTTCCGAAGTATACCCACTGCGTCAGTTAGATTGCTGTCAATTCAAGCTCATTTTTATAATAATATTGTTGAGGACTTTGATCAGCCCCTACAGCTGACAGGTCCAGCGGACAGACTTCAGGGATGGCTTGATCCAGCAGCTCAGTGATGACACCAAACATGTGCTTTTTTCAGGCCTCTGGATTCTGCCTCATTCTGAGGCTTGTTCCGCTTGCCATCATGAGGGGGCTTCTGACAGCACCTGGCCTTGAGAGTGCAGGTCTGCCGGTAGTGGAGAGATCTAGTAGGCACTCTCCTGGAAGAGGTTCCATGTGCAGCCTCACTGATGGGAGGGGAGCTTGTGCCCTGGGCTGACTCCCTGCCCAGGGACTGGGCCAAGCCAGGCCAACCTATCCCGTGGGCAGAGTGGGCCCTTCACACCCAGGTCTCACTCTCAGCCCCAGGCAGGGGTCTGCCCTCAGAGCCAAGAGTCTGACAGGGACACAGGCCGGGAACAGGACACCTTTATCCTCTGCACACAGGTGATTCTAGAAAATTCCAGAAGCCAGCGTCTGCCCACCCCCAGGGCTAGGTTCATCTGCACGTGGATGTGGTGGGGGCACTTGGTGCTGCTGAAGGTCACTGAGAAGCCCCACGAGGAGAGATGGGGCTCTTGGACCAGCACCCCCGTCAGCCCCGCCTCCCCTCCCCTCCCACTGCCAAAAGACAAAATCATAAAATCAAGCATATCAGTCATTGCAATGACAATTGCAGTTATCAACCTTTGCTTAAAATAAATAAAAATGTTCCTGAATTTACACTGTAGCAGTGTCTTTTAAAAGACACAGTTTGGAAGTAGAAGTTTGCTAGACTGTCTCGTTTAGCTACAGTCTAACTACACCAGAGACTCTGGGAGGAAGGATGGATGTGTTAGGAAAATAATGAAATTCTCTAATTTCTCTGTTCCGTTCACTGAGATTTTTGAATATGAGACTTCCTTAAAATGAAGTCTTATCGGGCAACGAAAACCAAATTTAACTGATGTTAAAATTAACTGGTGTCCCCAGGAGGGCGTCTGTCTTCTGGTTATGAAAGCAGTCCTTCCAGTTACGAGAGTGTTTAAGACCAGCAGTGGGGCTCCTGTCGGCATCCATCCTGCGGAAGTTCTGGTAACGGTGCAGGTTTCAGATTCTCGTTGGCATTGCATTCCGCCGCAAGATGGGGTCCCATCTACTCGTCAACTTAAAATTTTTTTCCAGATTATGGAAAACACTCTGCCGTACAGCCAGAGGATTCACGTTCCAGACGCGTCCCGTCAGCTGCGGTGTCATCAGAAAGTCACTGGCAGCCTGAGTGGAGAGGGCCGCACTTGCATCGATTCACATAAGATTTTCCACATTACGCGGGTCCTCCTCCAACACCGGCGACACCACGGCCAAGTCCCATCGTGGAGGTGATGAGGGACAAGGCTCTCACAGGCTTGCCCCCTGCGCCCCCCCTCGCTGACTGCAGGCCCCCTTCTAAAGGGCACGCTTGACCCTACAGAGCGGCTGGAGGCTGGATGCCGGGCTGCTCGGGCTCCGGGTCCCCCAGACGGGCCTGCTCCCTGGCCTCGAGCCCTGATCCTCGCACCCTGGTCCCTGAGGTGCTGGTATGTAACGTCCCCGCTGACGCTTGGCCCCAGAGGGAGGGCCTGGGTGCTGAGCAGGCTCGCCTTTGTTGACAGAGGGAGCCAACAATAGATTATTTACTTTTACCCACTTGGGAAATATGAATAACTCCTCTCTCAGGAAGACCAGCCACACCCCGCAGCCTCTGCTCCATCAAAGCCGAGTGCAGACGCCCCAGCCAGCCTT
This sequence comes from Procapra przewalskii, assembly GCA_006410515.1. NCBI lineage: Eukaryota > Metazoa > Chordata > Mammalia > Artiodactyla > Bovidae > Procapra > Procapra przewalskii. The sequence goes on from SJYF01002196.1 coordinate 500,776, forward strand.
TCCCTCATGTCTGAGACCCTGGTCGGGACCCTGACTGCGCCGCTCTGCAGGTGTGGCTTCCTCGCCCACTCAGGAAGGATGGTGACCCCTGGAGCTCTGTGTGGAAGGCCCTGCCTCCAGACCCCTGACTGTGGCCAGCCCCTGCCGCTCTGCTGTTGGTGGTCTAAGAAACTCAGAGTGGAACGGAGTACAGGCCAGGGCCCTGAGGTCAGGGGTCAGGGGTCACAAGGCTTGGCCCTGGTAGTGACCTCTACGGCCGTCTGGGTGAGTGGCTTAACATTCCTGGACCCTTGTTCCTTGTTCATGAAACACGACACCCCAGGTCAGTGCGGGGAGGAGCCCCAAAACCCCATGATGTGTAGAAACCCTCGGCTCTCTCAGGGTTGACCCCCTTTCTGTCGCTGGCCCAGGCCCCGTGCCCCCACTTTCCTGGGACAGCAGGCGCTGAGAACCAGGGGCATTGTCAGAGCTGGGTGTGAAGCACTGCAAACGCCCTTTACTCTCAAGAGGTTGAGACTTTCAGGAGAGTGTCCCGTCTGCTCCCCGGGCCGCTGTGTTTATCCGCATCAGTCCAGGGCCGCTCCCTGCTCGGGGGCTATTCTCCCGTCGTCTGCCTCCCGGCTCCGGTCAGCTCACTGTCTGCCTGCTCCTCCTGGCCCAGCTGCGTCCCCCGCACCCACCCCTCCCCGGCCGGCCCATCTCCTGACTGATCTTGCATCTTCCTCCCCTCAGCACCCTCTCTTTCCTTTCATTCCCGCAGCCATGTCCGTCTCCTGTGCCTGAGGAGGGGCCCATCTGCTGGGCCTGGAGGCTGCGGGACACACAGCCCCTCCTGGGCCCACTGCCCACTCAGGAGCCAGTGGGAGCTGCGGCCCAGGGTGCAAACACCCAGATCCCGCGGTGTCCAGACGCAGGGCTGAGGCTGGTCTTCTCGCTTTCTCGGTCCGTCTGTCCGGTCGCCCGGGTGGTCAGCACCAGTGACCTGCAAGCCTGGTCCTTCGTGCTCCTGCCCGGCGGCCTGGCGCTCCTCCAGAGGGCCGCCTGGCCTCCCCCCATCTGGGCATGACTGAGGACCTAAGACAGCCCTGGCCTCCAGGAGGTGGGGGGTGGGGGGTGCCTATATGTTTCCTCCATGGGTGGATCGTAAGGAGAATCTAGAGTTTTCTCTCGAGACTGAGACCAGTGTCATGGTTACTCGGCGTCACCGGGGAGATGAGAGGCGGCTTCTGACTGTGCTAGGCTCACGGCCTCTTCTTCTTCCAAGTTTCCCAGTTTGATTCTAGTCTGTTCATGGCGCTCAGATTCTCAGGATGAGGTGGCTGACCTGCTCACTCTGTGGGCAGAAAGAGGAGGAGCTGGGTGGTGGCGCTCACTGCAGGGGCGGGGTGGGGACAGGGCGCTCCAAACACCCCTGTGCCCGGTGGTCTGGGACACAACCTGCCACCTGTTTCAGGAAACCTGCTGGTCCCAGGCCTGCCCCTGGCACAGGCAGACACAGGCTTTGGGTCTCAGGTCCGAGGCGGGAGCCTGGAGTGGCCCTTGAAAGGCCCAGAGTCAATTCCTGTACCTTGAAAATCCCACTCTTTGGACAAGATTCTCTCCTGACTTTTTAAATTAAAGGCACTTATTCTAGACAGAGTCTGCATGTGACTTTAACACATGTTGGGAGAAAAACCTTCATGTCATTTGGAATATACTGGAGGCTATTTAGGACAGACTCAGGCCACCTGATGTGAAAAGCCAACCCTTTGGAGAAGACCCTGATGCTGGGAAAGACTGAAGACAGGAAGAGAAGGGGACGACTGAGGATGAGATTGCTGGATGACATCACCGACTCTATAGACACGAGTCTGAGCAAACTCTGGGAGATAGTGAAGGACAGGGAAGCCTGGTGTGCTGCAGTCCATGGGCTCACAGAGTTGAATGTGACTGAGCAACTGAACACCAACAGGCATCCTAGACCCCAGACCGCCGTAGCCTGCAGCCAGCTCTCTGAACCTCTGTCTGAGCTGCAGAGTGGGTGAGGACGTGGGAGGCGTGCCCAGCAGCCCCAGAGCTCCTCTCAGTGTAATGGATGCTGGTTTCCTTTGAAGGAAATAAACCCCCTGCAGATGGGCCCTCAGAGCTCATCTAAGTTCATTAACACACTCTTGCTGTCTTATTATTCGTAGATACAAGGCTAATTTGGAAAGATGCAGTCTTCTTTTAAAGTTGCGTGGTTAAAAGGATTTGGGAGCTGAGCTTAATTAAGAGAGAGCGGCTCTTAGCGTGCGATGGCTGCAGCCAGAAGGGAAATATTAGATTACGGTGTCCGCTCGCTCCCTCCCACAGCTGCTCCTGGACACTGCGAGGCCGAGCATCAACCCCGAGTGACCCCTCTCTGGGCTCCGTGGGCCAGAGGTCCCAAGGCCAGTGTCCACCAGGCACCACTGTGGTAGGCTGCCTCCCTCTGCCTGAGCCCACCTCACTGGTGCCTCTTGGAGGGTNNNNGCTGGGCCTCCCAGCTGGGAAGCCTGGGTGGGGGCGGGGCGGGGATGGGGGAGGCTCGCTTGCCTTCCCTGGGTCAGCCCTGGGGCCTGCTTATCTGAGCAGGAACTCCCTTGTAGGCGGGCATGCAGTGTGTCCCTGGGCTGAGGCCCTGGGGTGAGCAGGCCCCTACCCTCCACTCTGGACCTTCTGGAGCCTCGAACAGTTCTCCTATCAGAGCTTCTGGGGAGATGCCCCGAGGGAGTGGGCAGAGCCCGGGGAGGTCCCGCCCTCCAACTTCTGGGTCCTGGTCAGGCCCCCTTCCCTCAGGATGTGCTCAGCGGGTGGCCCCATCACAGGCTGCAGCTCCTGTTCCCTCGGGGAGTGAAGGCACGTCTCCTGGAGTCACCCACGTCCCTTGTAGTACAGGCTCCTCACTCCGCAGGCTCTGAGTCCTGGGGGTCCTGGCAGGGGTGCCTGGGGTGGCGCGTGCGGTGACCGGTGACCCCGCTTCAGTGAGTAGCACACCTAAGGTGAACTTGTTTTTCTGCATTTTCTGGTAGAAAAAAAATAAATTAGCTTTATGTTTCTAGTGAAGACTACACAATGACTTTCTTAGAAACTTATTATTAAGCCCAAAAGTAAATTTAGGGAGAGAACAGACACATCTCCTGTGCAGAAGGGTTCCAAAGAATTTCCATGGATTCTCCCCACTCCCTCTCAGGAGGGAGAGTGTCCCTCCCACCTGGTCTCTGCTCCCGGAGATGCCTGACAAACGCCACAGTCAGGTGACTCAGGGAGCCTCACCTTTGATACAGTCTGACTAGAACTTGTCCCCAAACCCATCAGCCCAGAGTCACCGCGAGGAAAACAACAGCCAGGTCCCAAGAGAGGGGCATTGTACCAGACAGCTGGCCAACTCTCCCTGAGGCCGGTGGGTCATCGAAAACGGGATGTCTCAGAAATCGTCTCGGCCCAGGTGAGCCGAGGACATGTGAGGACTCAGCGTCCTGCTGTGAGCTGGTCAGGACGCTGGGACTGAGCGAGGACATGAGGGGTCCCTCTGTGACCTGAGTTAGGGGAAGGGGCAGGGGGTTCTCACAGTTCATGGGCCGCCTGGGTTTCCCTGAAGCACCTGGAGTAGCCAGGACCGTTTAGGGCTAGCCTGCCCACACTCTTGGGGTCCTGGCTTCCGTATAGACCCAGGGCCAGGCTGGGGTGTGGACAGTATAGGCTGCTGCAGACCAAGGACCAGAAGGCCTCAGACCTCACAGAGGAAGAGTGCTGTCCCACAGATGAGATTTAATTTGCTGTCATCCGATGGGGCAGCTCCTGGCCCGAAAGCCCACCTGCCACAGAAGGGACCTTGCCCAGAAGTCAGCAGCCGTGACTGGTCCAGGTGGGACAAGCGTCCAGAGATGAGTGTGGCCTGTTGAGTCTTTATTCACCTCCTGCTTGTAACAAAACTGCTTAATTGCAGAGATGTTGACGGGTTTGACCACAGGACTTCCCACCCCCGAGGATGTTGGATAATGAACCCCTCGTGTGTGTCTTCCTGAGCTCTGTGGGCATCCAGCTGGAGATTCACTTGCAGTTAGGGGTCATCTAGGCGCTGAGGAGACAGGCTCCTGTCTGCTGGGACTCAGGGCTAAGGCTTCTCAAGGAAGACAGGCCTGGATGGGTGAACGTCCCTGGGAGCGTGGACCTCCCTGACACAGGGACGGATCTGGGCAGGCAGTGTTGGCCATGGACAGGTGCTGCAGGGCCCGCCTCGAGGGAAGCTGTTTGATGATATGACAATTTGCTCCTGGGGGTTAGTTATGGCTTTATTCACACAAAGGTGCTCAATTCATGCCATAAATCATCCACTGACATGCCACCTCCTGCATCCCATTTTGTTTACCTAAAGCCATTTCACGGAACCGACTTGGAGGTGAGGAATGTGTACATGTTGCTGGGTGTTTAGAGGGAGATTAATAGATTATTAGCAGCTCCTGTAATGAAAACATTACGCAGGCCTTGCAGTTGGCTGTCCTGCTCGTTTGCTGCCTGCTAATTGCTGCGGTACACAGGGTCTGTTGTGAGGTGAGGTGCCATCCATAACCCTGGCCACACTGATTAACGTGTAATTGCTTTAATGAAATTCTTATGGAATAAGGCACAGTTCAAACAAAACATTGGCTTTATAGGGGTTGATTTTCCTGGCCAATTATAGACATGACTATGGAATCTCTAGGTGTTTCTCCTGTTGAATTCACGGAGGGGACATTCCAGGAACTGTACTGGGCTCACTCTGCTGGTTTGAACCCTTCAGTCTGACCGTAGAATCTGCCCAATGGTTTAAAAAATAAAAAACACAAAAAATCCACAAAACTATGCAAACCCTACCCACCCTCTGGCATCCCTGGTAGGCAGGGGCTTTCCTGGGGGTCAGTGTAGAGAAGGGAGGCCTCTGAACCGTGAGTTCCCAGGGCCGGCTGTGCCCTGACCCCTGGCCTAAAGAAGCCGGACGCTCTCCTCCCCGCTTGCAGCTGCAGGCGTTGTGGAAGCTGGGGCCGGAAAGCAGCTGCCTCTCTCATCAGCATGGCCTTTAGAGCAAAGAAATAAGTGGATAAGACAGCTGGGTGCGGTTACAGCACAGGCATTTCACACCTGACAAAGCCCTCTTTTCTTCTCCGCTTCAAGCAGGCACTGGGCTCCTCTGGGACTCAGTCTCCCCATCTGTAAAAAAGGGCCACAACCTGCTCTGCCTTGTGTAAGTGTCTGTCGGCCTTGGCTGCTGCCGGCCTGAGCAGTTGATTGCCTTTGCCGGGGTCCCAGTTCTAAAAATCCGACTCTACTGGTTGGCAGATGAGTGGACCGCCCTGCTCTGGAGATCCCTGCCCTGCTCCTGCTGATGGGTGTGGACCACACGTTCCCTGGCCACCCCCATGCTCGTAGCTCAACTCATGACCCTCCATCTGTCCCTGGGCAGCTGGAAGCCTGTGGACAGGGCCCACCTGGGCAGCCCTGGCTCTGCAAGAGGTAATGGTGGCATCCAAGGCAAGTTCTGGGGTTGGAGCAATGGCCGTGAGCGTCTACCCTGTGAGTTATCTGATGTTCCATAGGAAGAATGTCAAGTTCACGGGTGGGACGTGCGGTTACTAGTGTTTAGTCTATCATGCTGTGGACATGTTGTCCATACAAGTTTTTCCATCTTAGGAAGCCAGGCCTTGCTGGTCCTCGCTGGACCCTAGACACTGGCCTGAGGTGGGGCAGGGAGGCAGGGAGGGCCGGGTGCACAGTCCACTCACTGATGATGGAGCAGGACTCTTCCTGGGAGAACCCGGGATCACTGACCTGGCCAATCTGCTCCTGGAAAATTCCCACTTGTGAACAAGGAGGCCCCCTGCTCTCTGCTCTGTGAAAGGACCTGGTGGGCGTGGGGTGCATCCCTGAGAGCTGCCCACCCAGGCTCTGGATGTGGCGGACACACTGCACACAAGGCCCTCAGCCCTTGTCCACCCTGACCTTGATGCCCCCGGATGCCACATCCATGGGCTGTGCCAGACCCCAAACATCAATTCTGAAGGACATCTTGGGAGCAGGGTGGGCTCTGCACGTGTGGCACTGGGGCCAGGACGGCAGGTGACGTGACCCCCCCCACCCCCATCCCCAGCCTGCTATCCGCTAAGGGTCTGGGGCATCGATTTTTGTGGCCTGAGGCCAGGGCAGAGGCACCGCTTCTTCGAGGACAAACTTGAGGCAAAGAAGGGGTGTCAAGGTCCCCACAAAGGTGTATCGGGGTCTGTGGGCGGGACAGGCAGGTGAGTCTGGAGCTGGGAGCACTGAGTCCTGTCTGAACACAGCTTCTGGGGCCTCAGGTCTGAGTCTGGCCAGGGGTCTGCAGGCCTCACTGGCCCCCAGTGGCTGGCTTGGGGCCACCATTTGCATGAGCAGCTCTGTGAGATGTGTCCGGCGGCCGCATGCGTGTGTCCATCAGCATGTCCCCGTCCTCCTGGGCCAAGGGTCCTGGGGGCTAGCCTCTGACCCCCACACCTGGGTGCTCCTAGCCGGCCACCCCGTCATCCACCCCCTTAGTGGGGAACTGAGGCCTGGGGAAGTTGCCCAAGGTCACAGCTAATTAGCGGCTGAGCGCGCCTGTAGGGCTCCATTACGACACCTGCCTCCCACATGGACAGTAATTGGACAGCTCGCCCGAGGCCCCGCCGGCACCGCTCAGATGTGCCTCCCACCTCCCTCGTTCCCCGCCAGGTGCGGACTCCCCGGCATTTCTGGGCCCTGGTTACACGTCTGAAGGCTGTGTCCCATTCCGGGCTGGTTACCACCCGCCCACCCTGGTCTTGAGGGGCCCCAGCCCCTCAGTGCTCCCTTTCAGAGGCAACAGGGTGGGGGCCCCTCGCTTCTCCTGGCAGAGGTACCTGAGAGGGCATGAATGCTGGCAAGTATGCAGGGTCTCACGCTCTGGGGGTGGCCAGGCCCGCCGCACCACTGACTCAAGGGAAGCCACCCAGCCGGGCCCTGCAGAGGTGCGGGGCAGGCAGAGCCTCCAAGGCGAGGCAGGCCCCCCTGCCAGGCCCGCTCTGCCCCAGACCTCTCAGAGGGCATCTGCGGGGCAGGGGGCAGCCTCCCGGAGCCCAGCTGCCAGGCTGACCCCCCATGCCAATGGGGCCCACAGAGCTGCCTTTGTGTGGCTGCGGGGCAGGGCCTCGGGGGCTGCTGGCGGCTTGCCTGGAGCTGACCTCGTGCCTGCCCTGGGGGGCACAGGGATGAGGGAGGGCCCTGGGGGGTGAGGTGGTCAGCCGCCCTGGCTTCTCTTGCTGTACATCCTCCCCAACTCAGGCCAATTTCTCATGAAATGGTTTGAGATGAGAACCTGGGTCGCTCAACAGATGCCCAGCTCTGTCGTGGGGCCTCAGCCCTTAGTTCGGCCAAGGATGAGGACAGGCAGATGGGGCCCTGTGGACATGAGGCACGGGGACCCGCCGGGGAAGGTGTCACAGGGCTCTCACCCCCGGGGCCCAGGGAAGGTGGTGGCTGAACGAGGACCTGCCTCGGAGCCTGGCCGCCTGGAGTGGCCCTTGAAACCTGTCAGCACGGGTCTGCTCAGGACAGGACAGCACCCCAACTGCCTTGGGCAGCAAGCCTGCCCCCAGGCTGTGGCCCCGCCTCCAGGCTGTGACCCCCGCCCCGGGCTGTGATGTCATAAAGGCTGACCGTCTCCCTCCATCCTGACCTTCAGCAAACAAATTTCAGAGTTGCTTTAGTCCAGGGCCTTTAACAAGTGAGTGTGGGGACAGGCTTTAGTCTTGGATTCACCAGGATAGGATGGACACGGGCATCACATGGGAGGTGGGTGGGGTGAAGCCGGTTCCGGGCTGCTTGTCCGTCAAAGGCAGGAGGATGCCAGAGTCCCATGGGGTCCTGGCTGTGACTTCCTGAAGAGGGGATCCAGTCGGGTTCAGTGGGAGTGCAGTGGGGGACAGGGTGCTGTGGGGTGCAGTGGGTATAGTGGGGTCCAGTGAGGTGCATCGGAGTGCAGGGCGTAGTGGGTACTGGGGTGTTGGGGTACAGTGGGGGTCAGTGAGGTATCTGGGGCATCCCCATGGTGCTTCTCTGTCCCTCTGTGGCTGGCTCGCAGATGCTCTGCCTCACTGCACACACAGTTGGAAGTGGGTCTCATTTCCTCCCTGAGCAGGTGACCGAGCCCCCTTCCAACTCCTTCCTGAGCCAGGCCACAAACCATGAAAGCAGCCAGAGGAGCCCTCGGCGGGGGTTAGGGGTCGTGGGCGCCTCAGAGAAACTGGGACATCACAGACAAGATAGGTTCTGTTCACTGTTCTTTAGGGTTTGTCTTCTATTTTCATATTTCTCTCTAATCTCTTCATCTCTTTTCATGGCGGGTTTGTTTTGCTGACTTTTCCATGTTTTCATCAGCCTAGTTTCCTATTTTCAGCTTCTCTGAGTTCTAACCCTGTGACAGTTTTATTTTCCTTTTGCATATCTTTCCTAAATTCTGCTACTTAATTTTTCCTTTCCTTCAGTGTCTCAGCAGTTCTCCACGAGCTCTTGTATCTCTGCTTGAGCTCTTATTTAAAGTTGAGTGTAGCCCTCATTTCTTTGCATTTATGTCACTAAGTCAACATGATTTCACCCACCCTGGGTATTCTTCGATAGTATGTGTTCCTTGCCGTTGGTTTTTTTAAATCCCTTTTTCCTTGCTTCCTGCAGTATCTTTGAATGGATCCATTTGGATCATTAGTCCTCACTGAACATGGTGAGTTCTCTGCAGACTGTCCATTTGCAAGAGGTCCAGGTGGGAGGGGGTCAAAGCAGTGTCCTAGGACTGATGGGCATGGCCTGATTCTCAGCAGAGCCTCACATCTGTGCACCTGGCAGGACCACTCGGCTGGCTTTACCCGGACTGCCCACCGGCAACAGAGATTAGTCCTGCAGGGGAATCACTGTGCGAGCTCCTCCCTGCTCACCTCCCTGACAGGCCCCTGCATGGGGTTTCCTTGTCAGCCCCACATCCCCGGCATTAAATACGGTCCGGGATGGTCCCTTAGCCAGCCCATGGCCCTGGTTCCATTTTCCATCCCACGATCATGAGCTTTGATGTCAGGGTATCTGCCTACGTGTAGAATTCAGTGTCCTGCATTCTCTGCCTGAGCAATCCGGGTCTCTTCTGAGCCTGTTTGCAATCCTGGTACAGTCTCCATGGTGGTGTCTCCCCATGCGGAAGGTTTAAGATTCCCAGTGCCTGCCATTTGGTCAAACACAGTGTTTGTGTTTTGTCCTTGTTTTCCTTGTTTCCAAGAGATTTCAGTGAGGACAAACAACTGAGACCTACTCTGTTTTAAGCTGAAAGTCAGTACCTAAAGTTTTTTCAGCAGTTACCAATTTATGTCTAATTCAGTCTATGACATGAATTTCATGGTTGTCAACAGAATCTGCATGGTCTGTACAAAATGCTCAAATGAGAGAAACCTGTTTGGGCAGAAGAGTGGACACTGGGGGACTCTGATATGACCACTGCACGAGGCAGTGTGCATACCCCAGTCCCTCGGTCAGGGACTCTGAGTTTGTGGTATTTCTGCATCGTCTCCCTGAGCTGCTGTTTGGGTCAAGTTCCACTTCCCCTGGTGGTGGCTGACCCAATAAACGTGCACTCTCTGCTCAGTTCCTCACCCTTCCCGTGCTCTGCGGGGTGGTCTCCCAAATCCACTTTGGTTCGAACTTGGTCTCACGGTCCAGTCTATGGGGTCCAGATCACAGGCCTTTTGTGGGTTTGTTCCTTCTGAGGTGAACAGATCCCCGCCAGGTACAGGGGATGAGCTCGGTGTTGACCTGTTTGGCGGCCTCAAGTGATATGAGCAGTTGTTCAGAACCTGAATTCCAGGCCCCACAGCCCCGTGATATTGGACCCACAGGCGGTGTAAAGGAGGACATGGTGGCTGCGAGAGTCAGTGGCCAGGTGGATTGGGGCCCTGCTCTGAGGTCTTCAAAGTAAGAAGGATGTGTGCAGCCCCGCCTGGAGATGTCTGGGGAGCTGTCTGGAAGAAAGAGTGCGGCCCGGCCACTTGGGGAACCTCCAGACAGCAGACGGTCCATGCGATCAGAAAGCCGGACTTTCGAGCGAAAGCCACCGGCTTGTACCAGCCCTGTGGGGCCAGCAGGAGGAGCCCGGAGAGGAAGCCCAGGGAGGCGTGGGGCACAGGCGCTGGCGCCCGGCTTGCTTGTGCCTTGACCATAGTCCAGTGCCCGCCAGCCTGCCCTCAGTTGTCAGCGGTTTGGTGTGGCCGTGCCAGGCCTCCCTGCTCCCCTGAGGAAGCCTTCCGGGGCAGAGGAGAGGCAGGAACGAGGCGGCGGCAGTGGCAGCCTCTGGGACGGTTCTCTCTCATCACCTGGCCTGGCACTCCGGAGCAGCGCCTCTGGCCCTCACTCCACGGCCTTCGGGCTGGTGGCTCAGCAGTGTGCGCCCGTGCCCTCGAGCGCGCTGGGCAGCGCCCTCGAGCCACTGGCCTGCAGAGGTGCCTGTGTCCAAGGGGTTGAGGGCCACGAGGCAGGGTGTGGTCAGGCCTCCCAGAGTGTGGGCTGGGGATGGGGCAGGCAGTGCAGCCCACGCCTGCCCGTTTTCCTGGACTCCTCTTCATTCTCCCACTGTCCTCAGCTCAGGACGGAACTCGGGCAGTTAGAGGCCGGGTCCCATGTGAGGTTTCTTGTCCTCAGCTCTCAGAAGTTCTGCTCCGAATCTGAGAGATGACTAAGGAGGGGCCAGAAACAGCCTTCCCATTAGGCCTGGAGGGAGAACAGCCGCTCCTGCTTCTTGGCGTCTTTGCCTCGGAGCCTTGGACGCGCTTCTGGAGGGCCTGGCCTCCTCCCAAGCGGTGCGTCCTTTCCGGGCGGGAGCCGGGCCTCCCAAGGGTCTCCCTCCAGCTTCTAAACTGAAGCCCAGGCAGCCTGCGGTCGAGCGCGGGGCGGGCAGGTTGGCGCACAGACAGAGGGGCCCTGTCGCAGGAGAACAATGCGTTCAAGATGTCGCTGAAAGACGGTGTTTGCAGAGGTTGCTACAGGACACACGGCGCGGAGAATCCAAAATAGAGCGTCTAGACAAACTCCTACTGTCTGACCTTTCCCGTGTTTCCTCATCTGCCCGTCTTGCCAAGCGAATGGGTGACTAAGCAGCGGTTCCGCGGACGCCCTGTCACCGGCCTGACGAGGCCCAGGTCACTGTCATAAATTTCAGTCTGGCTGCCTGGCGACGGGGCTCCTCCACCGGCGGGGCTGCGGTGCGGTTTCCGAGCTGCCCTCTGTGTCTGGATTGTCATGAACTAATTTCAAGCCTGCTGCATCCAAAAGCCACAGGGCGGCCGAAAGCCAGACCTCGCCTCCCGCCAGCAGGACCCCTGAGGAGTACCTGAGATGTGAAGAGGCAGGTGGGCAGGCCAGGGAGATGGAGAGAAGGTCGGGTGGCCGCCAGGCCTGTCCGGGGTTGGGGAGGGACTGCTGGGGCGTGGGGTCCGGGCCTCTGCACACCAGCCTGGAATGCTGTTTCCCTCCCAGGCCTCCGAGAACAGCCGCTTCCGGAGCTCCGAGGCCAGAGAAGAATCAGCTCCACAGGCAAAAGCTCGCCTTGGCGAAACTGGAGCCTGACTGATGCTTTCTGAACCTGAGGCTCGAGGGTCAGGGCTTTTCGGACTGGGGCTGGTGGGCATTCACCGCAGGGTTCCCTGGGGCCGGGGACATGGACGGCAGAGGATGAAGCTTCAGGAAGACAGCCTCAAGCTTCCCATGGACACATAGTCTGGCCACCCCTCGGACCATCTGGCCATTCAGGTGGACGCACGTGCCCTGCAGACACTCCGGTGTTTCCACTGGGACGGGCCTCTGGCTTTAAAAGCGGAAACTGAAGAAAGACTGGCCTTGTTTTGCTGGAAAATTTACCACTTCACTAGAACAAAGCTGGCGCATGAAGCTTGCGTGGGGCAGCCTCATCCCAGCAGTGGCACCGACTGGCCAGATTCTGTGGACCATCCAGAAGGGAAGAGACACTAGACACAGACGGCATCATGTGTGCGGAGGGCGGAGGGCGGAGGCGGTACTCCCGAGCCTTCCTGCCCTACGCCTCAGCGCCAGGGCAGGTGCGATCTCAGCTGCGGGTGTTTGTGGCCAAAGCGTGTCCTGAACAGGTGTGATCTTTACATTGATTTTCTACAGATTCAGGAAAGAGAAATTTCATGGCATCTTGGAGCACTGTGGTGGGAACCCATTAAGAAGTTTAACCCTGACAACAGAGAAGAGAACAACCCTGAACTTCTCACAGGCTGCTGGGGTGAGGCCTGGAGGCCCTGCGGGAGGGGAACGGGAGCCTGCTAACGGGTCACCCGTAGGTAGGGGTGGTCAAAGACCTTGGCGGGGGCCCCCCTGCCTGCCTGCCCTCCCACGGCTCAGGAAAATCAGAGCCACGGGGGCAGTGCTGGCCCCTGGAGCCTGGCTGAGGGGCTGTGGGTCAGAGCTGCTGGGGGGGCTTCTGTCACCAGCAGACCAGTCCCCACATTGCCCTTGAGTCTGCTTCTCCACATGCCTTTCCCAGCCTACCCGGAGGACTGCCCAACTCTGGACACTGCGCTCAATATGCTCCCCAGCTCTGTTCCCTCAGGAGATGGACTTAGCCGCCACACCAAGGTCACATCTCAGTTTCTGAGATAATAGTCCCACCATGGCTTTACAAATGACTATGTAACTTCCTGTTTCCCAAATGCATCCTGAAGCTACAGTCGTCAAAACAGGGTGGTCCTGGCACAAAGCCAGCCATGACAACCTGAGGACAGAACTGAGAGCCCAGAAATAAACCCTCATGTGTGAGGTCAGATGATTCTCAACAAGGAAGCTGAGGCCATTCCGTGGGGAGGACAGTCTTTTCAACAAATGGTGCTGGGAAAATGACATCCACATGGAAAAGAACAAAGTTGAACCCCTACCTCACGCCATATACCGAAATTAACACAAAACAATCAGACCTAAAATCACAAAAATCTTGGAAGAAAACAATACAGAAACTTCATGACAGTGGGTTTGGCTGTAATTCTTGGATATGACACCAAAGGCACAAGCAACAAAGCAAAATGGACAAATTGAAAAAAAATTTTTTAAGTACATCAAAAAAATATTAACAAAATAAAAAGACGATCCACTGAATGGGAGAAAACATTTGAAAATCATACGTCTGAAAAAGGATTAGTATCCAGGACAGAGACAACTCCTAAAACTCACCAACAAAAAACAAGCAACTGGATTCAAAAGGGGAAAAGGACCTGAACAGATTCTTCTCCAAAGAAGTCATACAACTGGCAGTAAGCACATGAAAAGATGCTCAACATCTCTCATCAGGATGAGACACTACTTCACGCCCGTTTAGATGGCTATTATCCTAGAGCTAGAAACCAGTGCTGGCAGGGGTGTGGAGAGATGGAACCTGTGTGCTGTTGGCGGAAGTGTAAAATGGTGTGGCTGCTGTGCAGACAGAATGGCAGTTCCTCAAAAAATTTCCATATGACCCGGAAATCCCACTTCTGGGTTATGCTCAGAAGAATTGAAAAGCAGGGTCTTGAGCACATATTGTATACCCGTGTTGATAGCAGCATTACTCACAACAGCATTACTCACTTGTGGAAGCCAACCAAGTGTCCATCAACAGGTGAATGAATAAACAAGATACGGTAACAGACTCAGTGGAATATTATTCAGCCTAAGAGGAGGAGGAAAGGGACTTTCTTGGTGGACGAGGTGCTGAGACTCCATGTTCCCCAATGCAGAGCCTGGGTTCAGTCCCTGGTCGGGAAACTAGATCCCAGGTGCTGCGACTGAAAGTTCTCACACTGGAACTAAAGACCAGCACAGCCAAACAAACAAACAAAAATAAATGTTTAAAAGAGGAGGAGGAAATTCTGACTCAGGCCACAGCATGGGTGAACCTGGGGGACACTGTGCTCTGTGAAGCAAGCCAGTCACGAATGCACAAATACTGCATGATTCCACCTGTTCAAGGCACTCAGAGTCGCCCAGGCTGTAGACAGAAAGCAAACACAGGGCTGGGGGATGGGGTGGGAGCGAGTGTGTGGCGGGTGCAGAGTTTCAGGTTTATGAGATGAAAAGAGTCGTGGGGACAAAGGCGGTGCTGGCTGCACAGAAGCGTGAAAGTACTTAATTTCTCCGAACTGTGCTCCAAAAATGGAGGTGGTGGTAGATTTTATGTGTCTTTTAAAACAAATTTTTAGATGAGGGGAAATAACCTGTGTGAAAAAAGCAGCTGCTCTTTTTTGTTGTTGACATATTTACAGTCTGGAGAAGACATAAATGTAATGTTTTGCAAGTTTTCGCACATGTTGAAATTTCATAGTTCTGCTTGCCTTTTCCGGTAATATCATTGTGTGTATTATGAGTTATTTGAAAGAAACTGACATTGTCCGCTACAGTCCACGGGGTTGCAGAGTCGGACACGACTTCACTTTCACTTTTGGAAACTTTGAGGCAGGACTTGGACTGCAAAGGGATCATCTTTTTTGCACTGGTCCTTGCTCTGACCAGGAGGGCTGGGCTAGTAGGGTGCTGCGCTGGGGCCAGGGGAGCTCCATCCGTCTGATTTGTATACAAAGCTGTTTCTGCGGAGGAGCTGGGACTGTGGCCGGGGAATGCTTTGTAAAAGTGGACAGGAAGTTCTCCAACTAAAGCTTCTTGGTTCCAAACTTCACTTGTTACCCCTTCTCGGGCTGCACCCATGGCCACTTGGGTGCCCCCCTGAGGCAGGAGGTAGGAGGGGGGTCCAGCTCTCAACCCCATGCCTGACCTCTTCAGCAGAGCCCACTCCAAGAGCTCAGACCAGCATTGTAACTCCTGGCCTTTTTCACACTAATGTGTGAATGACTGATGGATTTCTAATAGTCCGTATAATTTGCATTTTTAGAACAGAATTGTATTTACCCAAATAGGTCTCTAACTGGCTGCATTCCTGGGGCCTTACATGGAAACTTGAGAGGGCAGGCCCTGGAAGAGCGATGGAGCCTCCATCTGCCCTTGCGGTAGCCTAGCTCTGACCCTCACCTGCCCCCTGTACACCTGAGAGAAGGTGGCAGGGACTGCAGAGTGCTCTTGAGGGCTGTTGGAGCAAGGAGTTTAGCACTGAGCATGATGCAGCTCAGGGAGCAGCCATCTGGAGAGCTGAGGCCTTGGAGCCAGGGCCTCGCTCATCCCGACGCCCCACCCCCACCCCCGGGCCTCCCTCCCGGGAGCCCCCACTGAAAGCATGTCCCCCGGGTGCGGGGTCTGTCCTGTGCCCTCTGCTGCAGACGTGCGACTGTCCCAGCTCCACACGCCAACCCCTCTCGTGTCCCAGCCCACCAGTCAGCACACGTCCATCCCAAGCTAGAGGGGCCCTCCGCCCCTTTCTGCCAGTTCCTCAGTTTTCTCCCTGGTCCTCCCGTCCCTGGCCCTCAGCTCCAGTCCACCCCCAGCTGTGGCAACGTGCGCACGTCCGTCTTTCCCTTTCAGCCAGTGTGCCTTGAGCACCTGCCGTGCCGGCAGCGTCCTCAGTCCACGTCCGTGAGCGGAGTGACTGCAGTCCCTGCGCCCAGCCCAGCCTGCTCCTCCCCTGGCAAGCTCCTCCCCGGTGGCCCATGGCTGCCTTGGAAGCTAAATCACTTTAACAGTTTTCAGCAGAAAGAGATCAAAGACAGTCACCAGACGGTCTCGAGGGCAACTCTACGCCAAGTTCCAGGGCTGCCCCCCAGGCACTGAGCAGCCAGGACCCTCACCCAGGGCTGTAACCCCCGAGACCCTATGAGCAGATGTAGGCAGCCTTGCCAGTCCCGGGAAGTGCCCCACATCCTACCCCCAGACCGTTCTCCCAGCCTCCAGAGACCGACCGCAATGTGGCCCAGGTGTGCACGGGCTGGGGAAGAGGCTGGATCCAGGCTGCGTTCCCACCCCACTCTTGCCTGTCTTCACACACCTGATCTTCAGCCATGGAGAGTCTCGTGATTTTTAGAAGTCAGATGCTTGACCACTTGGTGCTCACATCATGTTGGGGAATGCTTCTCCCATGGAAAACTCCTCAACATCCTTGAAAGCCCTGTCCTGCAAGAGTGGGCCTCACTGCCCCCGGAGTGAGCATTCAGGCCAGTAGGGGAGCATGTGGCCAGATGTGTGGACCAGTGCCCTCAGCCCTGGGCCTTCTGGTGGTCCTGCAGATGCTGGAGTCGGCCACACTTGGAATGTGGATGGAATGGGCAGGAGGGGTTCCACCCAGGCTGGGTGCAGGGGTGCCAACCCCTCTGCCACAGGCTGGCCTGAGAGCCCTTGGCGGTCACTTTCTCTGGATGTTCTGGACCCTGCCTGCCCCCGCTCTCTGTTGGCCGCCTGGCAGTCCTGGGAGGACCTGCCCTGGGCAATCAAGTGGGCGGGCAGGGTGCCCAGTAGTCCATGTGGGGATTCCCATCCTGCTGGCCTTGGGGGCTGGGCCCCTCAGTGACCCGACCCCCTCCCTGGCGTCCAGGCCTGACGACGCACCGGGATGTGTTTGTGGGGACATGGCTGCCAAGAGAGGCCGCCAGCTGGAGGTGTCGCTGGCACCCACGTCCCCCAGGCCGGCTCCGGCTCACCAAATACCTGGGCTTAGAGCGATCGCCTTTCTTCCCTCCCGGCAGCGGCCGGCCCCCGGAGCAGCTCTGTTTGGGCGGCTGTCTCCCTGAGTCGTTGAGCACAGATGGGGGAGAAGGCAGAATTGCAAGCTTGGGTTTTTCACCCTCTTCTCATTTCAATTTATGTGAGCGAATGACTTGCAGCTGCTTCAAAGGGATTCCACCCCCCCCATCACTTTATTCGCCATCCGTGCTGGTGGGGGAGCAGGCTGGCCAGCACAGCTGGAGCAAATTAAAACCCACCTATTCAGGCTTGGCATCCGTGAGCCATGCACACCCACCATACACACAGACTCACACAGGGCAGCCAAAAGAGTCTTTTCATGGCAAACCACAGCCGCGTTGTGAAAGGCCTCCCAGTTTAGGCCCAATCCTCAGATCAGCCCCGAACAAGGAGCTCTGTGTTCCTGGGACCTCCCTCCCTCCCTGCTCCCCCCACCTGCCAGGGCCAGCCTCAGTCTGCCGTAGGCATGTGCTGTTTCACTCCCGCTCATTTGAAACCTTTCCCCTGAGTTGTTCCACGTGGAGGAAGCTCCCCACTGGAGCCTCAGCCAAGAGCTCCCCACAGACCCGCCCCGGACACGCCGGGGAGACCAGAAGTGGAGGGCGGCTTCCCTTGGCGGGTCTCGCCCGATGAAGAGAAGCAGGGTGAGACAGTGGAGACACTCAAGTAAACCTTTCAGAGTCGATGTGACGGAGTGCCCGAGGCAAGTTGACTGGGATTTGTTCTCCAGGATCTGAGCAGGACTTTCCTTTTTTAAAAGCTTTTTGCATTTATCATCATCTCTCAGCCAGCACTGAGGTGCCTGGAATGCGTAAGAGAGTATTTTTCCAAACTGAGAATCTGAAGTAGAAGCACCAATAAAAACAATAAAACCAGATCCCAGATTTATGACCATGTTTTTTCACCTTCTTTCTCTGCCTCCCTCTCTGTCTCTCGCTTCTCTTTCTTCCACTTGACTTGGGATGACTGAAAACGAGCGGCTTCCGCCTGGCGGGCTGGGTACCCGGGTGCCGTGCCCCTTTGTCCAGCCCCCGCCCTGCCCCCAGGCAGCCCCGGGAGACCCCTCGGCCTTGCTGTGGGCGTCCGGGCAGGGCTGGGCGGGGGTCCGCCCTCTCCCTGTGAACAGCTGTTTCTGCAGCACTGAGGGAGGTCACTTTGGGAATGAACTCAGACACTGCAGACTGCGGGGGAAGGCGGTTCAGAACCGGGATCCTCACTCTGTTTTTGCACCTTTGCACACAGCTCCTTCCAAAGGCCTGCTTGGCCATGGCAACTGCTCTGTGGCCCCTTGGATTCTTCCAGAAGGCGTCTACGTCTCGGCCTCTGAGCCCCGTGCCCAGAGGGAGGCTCTGGCCTTCATGGTCAGCACGGTGCCCGTGGCCCCCGTGGCCCACCTCGGCCTCCATGGGCCTGTGCCCCTGGACGGGGGCCCGGGAGCCGGAGGCCCTGAGTCATATTTCCTGCCCTCACACCCAGGCTTCTGGGCCCCACGGCGGCAGCAGGCTGGGCATGCTTTGGGGCCCATATTTGCGCCCCCCAACCCTGAGGCTCTTATCTCACTGGCAGGGGTTTTTTGTTTGGGGGTGAAGAATTCCCCACAATGGCCATTTGCTTCATTTAAAAGTACTTCTTTAACTTAACAGACATCGAGGACTCCATTTCACGTATTTTGCATAAGCGATCTGTAGGGCAGACCCACCTCCTCCCGCCGTGAGAAGCCAGAGCAGAACTCTGCTGCCGGAGGTGCCGAGCCTCCAAGTTAAACAGAGCATAGCGTTTGCTTTAATATTATTTTAAGTGAAGGCAATTAGGTCTGCAATTTAGTTTACTCTTTCGCCAGATCCTATTTTTCAGATCCTAACCATTTAGGGGTTAAAACATTCATCCTTCTTTTTCCTTCCACATGGTGGGGAACTGCTCACTATGGGTGGCTGGAGATTGCCCAGCAGGCGGGTCTGTATGGAGAAGCAGGCACAGGCCCCTCTTGAGGCAGGGATGCTGGGCAGGTGTTAAAGGGCAGGCCTGGAAGTCCGGGACCCTGCAAGAGGGCACCTTGTTCCCCGGGCCTCAAGGTCAGCAAGGGCTCAGGGAGAGTGGGTCACTCTGTGGAGCCTGTGCCTGGGGGGGAAGGACTGGGTGCTGGTGTTGGGGGGTTTATGTGCACCCCTGCGTTTTGTTCATTTCTCTTCCTCATACACGGGCTTCCTTTGTGGCTCAGATGGTAAAGAATCTGCCTGCAATGCAGGCCTGGGTTCGATCCCTGGGTTGGGAAGATCCCTTGGAGGAGGGAAAGGCTACCTACTCCATCCAGTATTGTGGACTGTAGAGTACCTGGGGGGAAGGACTGGGTGCTGGTGTTGGGGGGTTTATGTGCACCCCTGTGTTTTATTCACTTCTCTTCCTCATACACACAGTAAGGTCCCCTTGCTTTAGATTATTCTTTAAAAATCAGTGCATTGTTTTCTTTGCTTTTGAATTAAAGTGACCCATTCTTTTACATTTAGATGCATTTTATGCTCAGAGCAACAATAGCCCCAGCAAAAGAGTGCAACGGTCACTTCCCTCACTTTTGCTCACTAAAAACCCCTGCTTCATTTCTTGTAACTTCCTTTTCATTTTACCTCCAGTTTAAAAAAAGACATGTCAACTTTTTGTCATTTCACTGTCAATTTAGGATTTTTAAGATTTAACTTTTAAGATTTCAGCAATCTCTTGTCCTACTATTGAAGGTGAAGGCTCAAGGTTTTGAACCCTCAGTTCCCCACACGGCGAGTAGTGACTCATCATGGGTGTGGCCTTGTTACGTCCACGTGGATGCCACAGGGGACACCTGGCCAGGCAGCTCGGTTGTCACCCCCTGGCATTGCCATCCTTCTAGACAAGAAACATTCTTTGACTTTTTAAGACTTACTTTTAAAGTGAACAAGTTTACATGATACAAATAAACACACTTGGAGTCTGAAACAAATCCCAGTCATCACGTTGTCTCATCCATCAGTACTTGAGTTCCTGCCTCTTTTGCGCAACCTCACCCAACATCACTTTCATACCACCTGAGATAACCGTTACCCTCAACAGCCCACTTCCTCCATTTTTCTCAAGACACCTTTTGCAGCAGTCACTAGGCATGCGGGTAAATCTCCAGGGTCCCCTGGCACCAAGCGTACTGCTGAGTGGGTGGGGAGGGCAGTGGGCTTGGCAGCAGGGGCTGAAGCAACCATTTCAGGCCACAAAGGAGGCCCAGGTGCTTAGGACAGTGAGACCGCAGGGGATGGGCCTGGGTCCCCAGGCAGCGAGATGCCCCACGCTGTTTGCTGGTTCCAGGTTTTCCTGGGGGATGTCCAGCTGAGCCCTCTGCTCTCACACATGAACACGGCCACTGGAGACCCATTGCCCAGGACATCCTCTCCCATGGACCGCGGAGCCCTCAGCCTCCTGCCTGTGCTGGGTGCCCGGTTCCTGGCTCCAGGCTCCCTCTTCCATGCTTCATGCTCTCAGGTGGCCGGAGCGCATTCTCTAGGAGCTTCCACATGCATCTGAAAGTAGCTTTTCCTTTGTGCTTGGTTGATAAAGCAGTTCCTAAAAAGGTAGGAGATGATTTTCCTAGAGAAACAGTCAAGCATTGCTCACCATCTCCTGGGTTCCGTGTTGCTATTTAGGGCTGCAGTGTTATTCTGCGACAACTCTGACTGCTCACCTCCATAATCTGCATAGAACATGTGATGTTCACACGAGCTGTGGCTTCCAGAAGCTGTTGTAAAGACTGGTGGATGGCAGGTGCTCTTTCTAACCTCCAGCATCTGGTGTGAAGGTCTTGCCTGGCGCTCGCCACCCTAACCCTAACCCCTTCTCCAGGGTCCCTGCCGAGGGCTGGGGCTGCTGTGTCTTCGGTGAGTCTGGTTCTGGTCTGGTCGAGCCCAGTCCCCTTGTCTCAGTGGCCTGGCCCAGAACCCTCCCAGGTGTCCAGCTAGAGAGTTGGCAGTGGTTCCTGGACAGCCACCCAGGAGCCATGAGATAGAAGCTGGAAGTCACATCATCAAGATGCCGAATGGGGCTCAAAGATGCCTACTGCTTGTTCACATCCGTTCACCCGTGGCTTCCAATACAAGGAAGATATTCCTCCTCCAACATGTGTGCGCCTACACAGAAGACACAAATGTTGTTTGCCTCAGCAGACTCAGAGGAATTACCTCCTTCCCCAAGGAATTCAGAGTTGCAGGGATTCCTGGGGCAGAAATACGGTGAGCTTCTTATCCAGCCTGTTGGTGCCATTTGGTCAAAACACACCTGAAGATACACCACAAGGTTCACAGCAGATTCCACCACAGACCATGCGGGGGTGGTGTGGCCCCGTGAGCTGGATGCACCCCCCACGCAGGCATGGAGCAGAGTCAGGGACCGCGAGGACCCCATCAGCAGCCTCAACTCTGCAGGGCTTCTAGGTCCCTAATCACGTGGTTTCTGTCATTCTGTTTGGGTTGATTAACTCTGGAGTTGGATTGGACCTTGGAGATGTGTTGGCTTGAATCTTGGTTTGTTAATTACTGAAGAAGTATTCATTTGGGGTTATTTGGAGAAGGGCACAGTTTGAATTTGCAGATTTAGAACACTTCTCAGGGCTGTACTGAAAAAAAGTTATTAGCATAACAAGAAACTGTAAATTAAAATCTCATGCTTTAACTCGGCTTTATGTACACTTTCTAATATTTACTGGGACCCTTTGATCAACTTGATCTGTTAGCCTGTGGAAGCACAGCTGTATCTGGTACCAGGTTTTAAGCAGTGTTTATGCACCATACACGGCAGCAACTGAAGTCTGAACAGAAAAGAAAGCTCTCAGATGGGTTATTTCTTAAGACCTGGTTTTGGACATGTGAGTGAAACAGGAGGTCATTAGGTCATATGACGGGGAAGAATGTGAACTGCCAACTCATGGCAACAAGTCTGACGCCCTGCAGAGAATGAACAATTGAGCAGTTGAAGAAGCAGAGCTTCCTGAGCTCCCGGGGCACCCAGGCCTCCAAGTCTGACCTGTGTTACTCCTCGCAACAGCATCAGAGCCACACGCTGCTGCCGCCCCACTGCCCAGATACGAAGACTCTACAAACATGGGCGCCTGCGTCCCTGTGGACCTGTGCCCATCCCGTGGGGTGTGTGTCGGGGGCCCAGTTCGAGGGCACAGAGCTCTGTGTGCTCGGCTACAGTGGGCGCTGCTCAATGTGGGCGGGCTCCACAGTGGCCCCACTTTATTCTGCATTCACCCTAACCTTCATTTTCTCTGTGGTTTTAAATGGAACTTGAACTTTTGGAGACAACTTGGAAAATGTTGTTTTAAAATTTTTTTCAGAGCTGTCCATAACAGCCGGCAGAGGCTCTGCTGTGCTTTGTCTATGTGCGGTCGGCCCCGAAACTGCCCTCTTGCTTTGGATCTGGGTGAAGTTGGGGGTGCCCCTGTGGGCAGAGCCTGGTCATCTGTCTGGCTGCCCACAAGGGGCTGTCACCTCCCTGCAGACTCCTGGCAGGCCTGGCTCCACCCCAGAGCGGCCCGCCCGCAGGGGTTCCCAGCCCATCCCAGACTCACGAGAGAACCCTCAGGGCCTCCCTGGGGGCTCGGGGAGGCTGTGGTCTGCAGTGCGGGATTGTTTGAGGAGGTTTACGGTGGCCGCCTTGTTCCCCACGTCTTGTCCTAATGGTCTTCGTCCTGTCCACGCAGCCCAGCGTGCATCCCCTTCTCCTTGGTGCCAACCTGTGGCATCCAATGGGGACCACACGTGCTGCGTCCTCACCGCCCCCCACCCCCACCAGAGCAGCGTGCCCTCCAAGGAACATCACCAAACTGTCCGAGGCTGAATGGCCACCACCCACATGGAGGTCAGAGGATGGAACCTGAGGACCGGGAGCAGGATCCGACCCCCAGGGGCCACGCACTCAGCCCTCTGGAGGGAGAGGCGGGCAGCAGCGTCTCTGCTTCACTTTTCTGTAAAGCCAAGTTTGCCTCCTGAGCAGCTGTGTGATGTGCCGCCTTCTGTGAGGCCCTTCCTCGCTCTCAGCCCCGGGGGGTCCCCCACCCAGGGGTCTGTGTGCTGACACCAACCCAAGGCCCCTGGCTGGCCCAGAAGGTGCAGGCCACCGTGCAGAACAGCCGGCGCTGGGGCCTTGGGGCTGGGCTGGACCCGGGCGTGGCCAGACCCCCTCCTGCGGAGGAGGCTCCGCTCTGGGTGCGGCTCTTCCAGAGGCCGGCTCTTCCTGAGGCCTGGCTCCCTTCCCTGCACTCTGCTGTCTTGGCCTTAGCGGGGGTGTGCCCCGGCTGGGGCAGGGGTCAGTATGAGCAGCCCCAACCCGCCCGAGGACGGAGGAGCAGAGGCCCCTTCAGCTCCTGGAGGAATCACTTCTTGAAGTCGTATCTGAAAATAGATCCTCAATTTCACAGACAATTAGGAATGTCCTGTTGAGGCCATTAAGCCTTTCGGGGCCCCGCCCCTGAGCTGCAGGCTGCTCTTCAGTCCTCTCCTGGGCTCATCTCAAACGGCAGGTGCCTGGTCCCTGGTGGGGTGCACTGGGCTGCCCTCTGGGCCCCGGGGACAGCGGCCCAACAGAGCCCGTGTTGTGGTGGCAGGAACCGAACCCACCTCTCTGGGCCCCTGCCCCACTCTCCTCAAGCCGGATCTCATTTCCCAGCAGCGTCAGCCAGCATGGGCCGACCTCACCTTCTGAGCGTTGGCCGGGTGTGGGATCTGCCCTGTGCCCAGGCAACAGTGGTGGTTCCTGGAGTCACTGGCCTGCGCCCAGCGGTCTCACTCGTGTCTGGAGGCCAGTCTCAGCTCCCCTGCAGATGCAGCTCTGGGCCTTCCTTCTAGGGCTGCGTGACACCCTTATCATGGTCAGCTGCTAGCTGTCACCACCAAGGGCCCCCAGACCCCCAAGAAGGATCCTCCTGGCCCCCTCTTTCCAGGCCCTGCAGGGAGTGGCCAGTCTCCCCACGTGCTGGTCACAGAATATCTCCCAGAGATGCGCTGTCTTTTTGAAGCAAAAAATAAGGGATAGAGAAGAAATGAAGGAGGGAGGGGGAGGGAAGGAGAGAGAGGGAAGGGGAGGGCAAGAAGTCACCCTCTCACAGTGCAGGCTCCCCTTGGAAACCCCCGTGACCACACCTCATGGAAGCTTCAAACAGCTGTTGACTCAGGAGCTGGGAATAAATCAAGAAATGTCTCGTCTCAATGTTTGCAGGACTCCCAGTGTCCTGAAATGCGCTTTCCACCTGCCGCTAGCATTTAGGGAGATAAGCAGTGTGTAGTTTAAGCATCAGTTCATACTCAGGACGTTGCACAGAATCTCACCAAGGGCTGGGGTCAGGCCACTGGGCAGGGACGTTCAGGGGTGGGTCTTAGCCCTGGAGCCGCTGGCCAGTCTTCTGAGGTTAGTCAGCGTCATCTGCTGAAGGGCCATGAAGGTGTGCATCTTCCTGGCCAGCCCAGGATCTACAGTTAGACGTGGCCGTGGCTGCACTGGACTGGGGCTCGTTCATCACTTGGTTTCTCGAGCGGAGAGAAGCTTCTGCACAAGCACACAAAACTGATGGGCGATCCTGGGGCAGGAGCGGCCTCTGCCAAAGGTGGGCGGCTGCCGCACTCACGGGGCCACCTTCCTTGGAAGCCAGGGACAGCTTTTGAACAAGATTGATTGTCACCAGGAGAGTCCTCTGTGAGAGTCAGCACATTAGATGATGCTGGAATTTCTAAGGTTCCTCAGAGGTGAAGCCAGCTCTTGGATGGCGTGGTTTCAAGGAGGCTGGCATGGACAATCCTCCAGCGAGGCTCGAAACCCCACCAGCACCTTCCAGCCATTAGCTCCAGTTGGGAAGGCAGAGGCCCCATCTCAGTGTTCGAATGCGGTGGGCGGGCAGTGGTTCCTGGGGCACGGGGCTCAGCGGGGAAGGCCACCAGGATCAGGCAGTCGTGTCCCCCGTGGAGGGAGGAGGGGGTGGGAGCACGCAGGCCCTGGAGACCCAGCTGTGGAGTCGTCAGTTGCTGGGAGGGTTGACAAGTGGGACGGGGACAGTGCCCGAGGCTGGGGCACCGAGGGGCAGAAGGGACCCAAGGTGGCTTGGGGAGTGAGCTGGACTCACGTCCTGGTGCAGGGCCTCGATCTGCCAGGGTCCAGGGCCTCACCTCGCAGCGGGGAGTTACAGGAGTGAGCCTTCCCCCCAGTTAGCACAGAGGACGTGGCCCCTGCAGAGCGGGACCTCCGGACGCTCCTCGTCTCGGGACGCTCCGGACGCGGCTCCTCGTGTTTGTTCACGCCCCTGTCGGTTTACTCATCCACAAGTTCGCTCAAAGGTCAGTAACGTGGGATCGGCTGTTTAAACAGATGTCAAGCCCTTACCTGGTCTGGCTAGGGCGGCACAGGCAGCGGCCACGAGCATCTGTGTCCGTGGGGAGGCGGGCCAGGCCGGTCCACCTGGGAGAAGCTGTTTCCCACGGCCCGGCCGGCGCGGGGCTCAGACGCGGTGACTCAGTGGGTGGCTCCCGGTCACATGAGTCACAGAGCCACCGCCCAGCCGGGCGCTGCAGGTGTCTGCCTGGGTGTGACCGTTGAAACTGGCCCCACCAAACACTGCAGGTACATCTAGCACTTCGTCTGCCTAATTTTGAAGTCACCAGACAAAAGCCTGGATGGCCTTTGGCAAAGTTGACGTGGGTTTCTCTGCTCACTCCACTTCACAGGTGTTGCTGTTAACCCTACAAAAGCGGCTCCTCCGGCCCTGGAGGACCGTCCCGGCCAGGCTCACCTGGGCCCCCAGGGCGCCCGAGGCCCCCGCCCCACCCCCGGGAGGTGGCAGAGCAGAGGCGCCCGGTCGGCACTCACACGTGTGCAGAGGCGATGCCCGCGCCGGCTCCTCGGGGCCAGTGCCAAAGAATACATTCCTGCCAGGCTGAGTCACGGCTGGTCGAGCCCCATGCGCGGCAGCGGGGGTTCGGAGAGCTCTGGGGCAAAGCGGCCCCACAGTCAGGGTGATGGGGAGATGCAGGGGCCCTCAGGGCGGCCGTGGCCCAGCACTTCCCGGGATGCCAGTGTGGGGTCCTTGGGGTCTCAGACGCGGGCACTTGAGCTTCTCTACGTGCTCAGTGAGCCATGGGGACCGGCTCCCCTCCCCTGGGACTCGCGGGCCCCCTGGAGCCGCACATCTCTGGACGGGGGCAGGCAGACCTGCTTGGGACCTGGTGGACACGCAGACTGCGTCTTCCAGGGAACGACACGCGAGAGGGATTTAGCACAAGAGCAACAGGGCGGTGTCTGGCCTCAGGTGATTGGGGACGACTGGCTGCCAACTGTGGAGCCAGAGCGCAGAGCTGGGCGACGAGGACGTCAGAGAAAGTCCCTGTTCCTCCGGCCCAGAGCCTCCCGGCGCGCCGTCATTCCGCATGGCTTCATCCGAGAGGGGTGCGAGAGGCTGGGGCCCAGGCCCAGCGCGGGGACAGGCCTGAGCCCGTCAGCGTGGCTGGCCTTCATTTCTGTAATTTCCTAGAGAGGTCCTGCCTGGCCGTTCACTTTTCTCGGGAGGTTAAATGAAGGCTTGAAAGAAAGAGGGCAGAGCACACTCACGCTCCGTTATCCCCTGTAACTGGAGCGGTTTCAGTGGCAGTGAATAGTCCTGTCACCAAGAAAGGTGCAAATATATTCAGTTTCGGTGAGGAAAAGGAGACAGAGGAGGAGTGGAGGCCTGGCCCAGGTGGAGGGCTGGGGTGGGGTGGGGGGGCAGGAGGCAAGGAGCAGTGTGGAGGCCCGTGGGCCAGGCTGACTGACTGGGCAGCACGTGGGCAGGCCCGGCAGCGGCGTTAGGCGCCCCCAGGGGTGAGGGTGTCTCCCAGACACACACTCAAGTCCAACCCCGGGGTCCCCAAGGGGGCCCTTCTGCACACGTGACTGAGATAAGCTCGTGCTGGAGCAGGGTGGCCTGCGCCCAGCATGAGGGCTGCCCTTGAGGAAAGGGCACATTTGGGCATGGACACACCCAGGAAGAGGCCGAACGACCACAGAGACAGAGAGCAGGGACTCCCTAGATTTCAGGTGGCCACCAGGAGCTGGGGGAGAGGCCAGGATGAGATGCCCCCTCCCAGCTTGGCGGGGCCCAGGCCACCCGGCGCCGACCCGTGAGGCGGGATCTGCGTGGCTAAAGCTGCCCGGCACAGGGATGGGTGAAGGCAGCCCAGGGAGCTAACAGCCTGCGCCAGTGCTTTGAGCCGTGTTCCTACCTCCCCGCCCCCTGGCCCAGCACCTGGGTTGGGGCCTGGTGCCCACGGGTTTACAATCGTACTAATTGGGACCAATTTGCCAGAGTTACTGGGCAGGTCCCAACAGGAGGTACTGAAAGGATTGGCAGGATATTCAGGTGACAAGGAACAGGCAAAGCAGAACCAAAAGTAGATAAAACAAACAATGCTTCTCGAAGGAAAAAATACCCATGTGGGTGGCTGGCCGGCTTGGGGACTCCGGTCAGCAGCCGGAAGGACAGGCCGGGCCGAGGCAGGCGGAGGACTCAAGTGGAGACAGGTGCCTGCCCATGAGGGGCCTGCGGGTGGTTTCAAGGCCAAGGCTGGAGGAACGGGAGGCCGGAGCTGCTCCATTAGCACCGAGGGGCCCTGGGAACTCAGCCCTGGTAGATGTGCTGCGGTCCTGGGGCTGAGCTTGTGTAGGGACCCTGGTTTCCCCTTTGTTTTCCTCCTGCCCCGGCACCCGTGGCTCCTCACCTGACTCAGCCTCCAGAACCATCCCTGCTGGTGGCCTCTGTCCTGTCTCACCCTCCCTGGGGCCTGACCTCCCCTTTCCCCTGGTCATCAGTAACACCCCCTCCTTACCCCCGGGGCCTCTAGGCAGCAGCCTCAGCAGGGTGTGGGGCCCCTATGGCAGTGCTGGGGCTGCGGAGCGGGTCCTGGTGACCGAGGCCAGGCAGCTGGCCGCCTCGGGGGGGCATAGGATGTGAGCGCAGCCCCAAGGCCTCAGCTTCTTCTCTTGAAGAGGAAGACAGGACACTGTGGCCTTGGACACTTCCTGGCCCAGGGCCACCTGCCTGCGGGGCTGCTCTTTCCTTGCAGAGGACAGAGCCCAGAAAGCGTGGCATCAGCTCTGCCCTTAGCCATGTGAGAGGGCCCCTGAGCGGCAGGCTAGACCCCGGCACCCCAGGTCCCTTGTAAGCCAGAGCATGGTTGCGTGACCTTGAGACTCACGCCTATCCTCTCAAGTACAGAGGAGGAGGTGTAGATGCCTAGATGGGTCAGCACAGACGTAAGTTTCATCAGCCTCAAGAGCGTGGGGTCAAGCTGGCTGCCTGGGGGGCCGTTGTCCTCCACCTCCAGCTGCCTTGACTGATGGTATGTGGAGCTTGAGGTTCCTGACACCTCATTCCAGGGCAGTGAACTCAGTCAGGCCACGTGCCCCCATCTTCCACATCATAGTGGCATGCACGGTGGAGACTGAGGCCTTGGCACAGAAGCTTCCAGAGCAGAGCGGAAGCCCCGTTGTGGAGACACCCGCATCGCCCACTGGGTGATGGCCAGTCACTGAGCCTTGTGAGGCGAGGCTGGTGATCCCATCCTCCCACCCCCTCGGCCGTCAGGCTGTGCCAGGAGCGAGGGTCCCCGTTCCTTTGGGCGCCCCGCTCGCCCCCCCGCTCAGTGAGCTGGGCACATTTTCTTCTGTGATAACGCCTTCCCACCCCGGCCCCCGTCGGCCACTCAGATCTGCTGTCTGTGCAGCAACGACAGGTAGGATGACTGTCCGCTGAGCCTACACTCCGGGACCCCTCCCAGCCCCACGTGCAGTCGCCAAGGGCCGGCCAGGAGACCCTTCCCCTGCCAGGAGGAATCCCAAGGGCCGAACAAGACCAGACTCTTCCTTGGAGCCCAGAGGGGCCTGGGCACAAACGTGAATGCGTCTCACGATGCAGCCGGGATGAGACGCCCTTGGACCCAAGAGACACCAGACCTATGCCGACAACGCCTGCAGCCAGAGTCGAGCGACCTCCCGGCTCAGCACGCCCACCGCTGCTCACACTCCGAGGCCAAACTCCCGCCGGGGCCTAGTTGGCTCTGTGTTCACCATCCGGCTTCACCCCCACCACCCTGGCCGGGGCCTCGCTGATCCTTCCAGTCCAGTCCCGAGGCAGGTGGCTCCCCCATTCTCCAGGGAGAGCCCCCCACCTCATTAAAGAAACACTGCCTGGGATTTCATCACAGCCCATCAAAACATAATCCAGAAATTTTTGCTTAATGGAATAATCAGGAAATAAATGATCTGGTTAATGGGTTTCCTGGTTAATGGGGTTTAAAACTCTTCTGTTGGAGGTTTTCCTCAGATATCTCTGTAGACACCACCCCCAGTGCCTGGCACCACAGGATATTTTTCAACCCCCGGCTCCTATCAAACCCACGGACAAAGGCCTGACTCTCACGGCTTTGCCATCAGACGTGGTCCTTTCATTTTCTGGAGCAGCCTGCTGCTTGCAGCCTCACTCCCACCCTGTGGACTGGGGGTGATGGCTCCGCTTGCCTGCTGGGGGTGTTCTGCGGGCGGAAGCAGTGCCCACCCAGGGTCCACACAGCCAGCACTCACTGGAAGCTGGGCTGCATCGGCTGAGGCTGCGGAACGAGGCTTGGGTTGGATCTGCTTGACTCAGAGCCCGTGTGGGTGTTTCAGTTACTGGCCACTGCCTCCTGCAGGCCTGGCCAGCTGGGCAGGGAGAAGCTGGATCTGCCCACCTGCCCTGACTCCCTTCCTGGGGATGGGGGCCCCAGAGCGGATGGGAGGCCTGCAGGCAGGGCTTGAGCCTGAGAGGAGAAGAGACCAGAACACGACAGAGGCCGGCAGAGAAGCTAGCACACGTGGACTTGTCCCTGGACCCATGCAGGACCCATACGGGCCAGCTCTGAATACGCCTCACCTTCGCAGGGCAGGCTTCGGACTCCTGCAAACAGCTTCCGGGTCACTGTGACTGTCCAGTACTACAGCACAGAAACTTAGAAGGCAGTTAAAGTACCATCGCTGCTGTGTGTGTGTGTTCAGTCGCTCAGCTGGGCAACTCAACCTCAAAGCCCCGGGGCTACAAATACCGGGCTTTGACTCGGTCCCTCCCTTCTCAAGCCCCAGCACCACGGTCCCCTCAGCCTCTGCGTTCCAATCACAACCGCACACGTGTCCTGTGCGCGTGCATCCTACGTGTGCACTTGATGGAGTCACCGATACCAGCACACCCCTCCCCCGGGGCCTCTCCCCAGACGGTCGCACCATCCAGAAGGTCCAGGCAGGGGCGGAGAGGTCAGCGGGACCCACAGGCCTGGCCTTCATCTCCTGCTTTGCTCTGACTCCAAGAATAACCAGGAAACCCACGTGAGGGGAATACCAGGCCATCTGTCAGTGGCATCCAGGATGGGGGTGGGGGGGCTGGTGACAGGAGCAGGGCTGGAGGAAACCGACTGCTGGGCCACCGTCCCAGCCGGATGCAGGTCTGCTGGGAAACTGCAACCAACAGATGCAAAGGAACCTGAATCTAGGCACAGTGAGGGGGGCAGCAGGCACGGTCCCTGACCCCAGCAGAGGAGGGTCACCAAACACGGGGTGGGTGGCGAACAGGGCA
>SJYF01002196.1:531154-547558 GCA_006410515.1 Procapra przewalskii
GTTCTTTATCCCCAAAGCAGGAGCACAGGGAGAAAGCCCTGTTGCCCCACAATAACAGAAGCACTTTCCCCTGGGGCCTCAGGAACTTTACTTGTTGACTGGAAGTTTGATTTATCTTGCCCTCTCCCTCACAGGATGGCTTTGAGGAGCAAATGACATAGAACACATTTAAAAACCACTTGGGAAAGTGTCTGAATTGCATACAGAGTCCATGCACTATTTCTTTTTATGTGTTTTTTCATTTATCTAGACCGCACTGTGAGGCTTGTGGGGCCCTAGTTCCCTGATCAGGGATTGAACCCACGCCCCCTGAGGTGGAAGTGCAGGGCCTTAGCCACTGGACAGCCAGGTAATTTCCATGTACGCTTATTACCGAGATTAAATAGAGTACATAGAAGTTAGTGAGAAATTTGGATGAGGGTATACTTCAAAATTTTTTACCTTATTCTTTTCAAGTATATGTAGTTACAGGGGCTGATTGCTAATAGTATATTTTCAAGTCTAAGTCCTGCTGGGCCTACTACAATGAACAGGAAAAAAAATCTCATAATTAGCAGCCTTATTTGCATGCAAACAACAAATGTTCCCAAAGACCTTAACACTGCTTGCATTCATTCTTATTTTCAGGGATTAAATTGCTCACAAACCCCTTTCCCACTAGAAAGTCTAGAAGTGAACTTGAACCAGTCAAATATCATTAATGTCTAATTGCTCCAGATCCCACATTAAGGTAGCCTCAGCTGATATGTGTCCAGGTACAGAACATGAGAACATAGAAGGTGGCTGTATCTGTGAAGTTCAGCAACCGTGATTTCCGGGTGTGATGCTGGATAGACACTCTGACAGCCCTGTCAGTCTTGGGTGTGTGTTGTTTGGGACGAGCCCGACAGCGGCTCTGACCCGGGTGAGGCCATGGCTTTGAGCAGGGACAGCAGGGCGGGGGGCCATGTGTGGCCCGGCCCACGTCACCACCTGAACACAGACACGCTCGTTCTTCTCTGTTGCTTGAGAACCTCTGTTCCATGAAAACCTCTGTCTCTTCCCTGGGATTCCTTTGTTCTTCTTCCAGGTAAAAAGCATATTTGGCAGCAAAAGCCGTTTTTCAGCCTCCGTTTGACGCTTTCCCTTCCGATTAAAATTATATGGGGCCCCAAGGCATATCTGGTGATCGCAAGTCACTCTTGGCTAGACATGCAGCTTTTACGTGAATAGCATTATTGTTATATGATATAAAGCAGGAAAAATGGAAGATTGACTACTTCTCCGACTAAAGTTTGGCCTACCAAAGAGGCTTTGAAAAATCAAGTGTCACAACATCTACTTTCAGCCAAGACGGGCTAACGGACCAAATTTACCCTCCACTGACAAGAGTGAAAAATGGAAAAAATATGTGAAACTTATTAGGCGTTAGCCATCAGGCAGCGAACAGTGGCCCTGATGGGGGACTCTGTGATGGCCTAGCCCGTGGCCTGCAGGGGGCTTCCAGGCCGTGTGTGGGGAGGCGACCACAGCAGGGGCTCGTGGGGTGAGGAGCTGGGGCTGGAGGGACCCCACCACAGCTGCTGGAAGAGTCGAGGCATTACCCTGAGGAGTGAGCTGTCCAGAGGCGGTGTTCAGAGACCCGCACGGCTGAGGCCTCATGCACACACGCGCAGGAGGGAGTCCCCTCAGGTCTGGTGAAGAGCAGAGCCCTAAAGGATCACAGGGAGAAATAATTGGAGCCCACGCCAGGCTGATGCACGGTGTGTACACATCCCCATACTTTGCAGGACGCTAGGGAGTATCCTCAGAGGGCTTTGCTCTGAGAGTGGGAAAAATTAGACACAGACCATGAGTTGCTCTGGTTCCACCAAACATTTATAAGCTGGGAAGACCCAAAAGGATCAAATCTTTCCAAGGGACTTAACTGCTCCCCAGAGGAAGCATTCATAAGAAACAGAACATGACCCATGCCCAGTGATGCAAAAATTTGTTTGATCTCTGACCCTGGAGAGAGCCGGTAGAAGATGTAACCCAGATGAGATAAAAATTGATCAATGAAAATCAACTAAAAATTACACCCATCATGGAGTTATCAAACAAGGATATAAAAGCAGTTTTTATAACTGTCTCCCACACACGCAAGGAGTCAGAGGGCAGAGTGACATGCCCAAAGAAAGCTTGCATTGAAAGCTCTAGCGTCGGGGCAGAAGACACCCTGAGTCACAGCAATTAGATGCTCCGGAAGAGGACGAAGCACAAAAAACTACGGAACATGAAACAGGAAAAGTCTGCAGAAATGAGTGCTGTAAACTGTGGATGACTCTGTGCGGCCCCGGGTGTGTGATCAGAGCTATGGCCGGAGGGGCAGAGACACTGGAATAGGTTGTGGCTGAACTGCCCCACTTAGATGAGAACTGTGAATCCACAGATCCTGAGGCCCAGCTGACCCCAAGCACAGGAGACCCAACACGCATGTGAGGGCAGCGGTGTGGAGGCCCCAGCTCCTGCCTCCCACGTGGGGCTCAATCTTCCCCTAAACAGATGCTCATCAGTGCTTTTCCTCTGGAAAAAAAAGGAGGAATGGCTGCTGAGGACAAACGCCCTGGTTATCAAGACTTGACCATGAGTTGCAGCCCGGCAGCAGCATGGAGGCCGTGACGCTTTAAAACTTGTGGTCACAGCCTCCAATAGACCGCAGCTGCTAGAGACGGAAGGTTCTGCGGGGTGTGTGTGAATGTGAGTGTGGTATGTGTATGTGGATATGAGTGTGTTTGAGTATGTCTGTGTGGCGCGTATGTGTGCGTGTGTGGGTATGTATATGTGTGAGTGAATGAGTGTGTATGTTGTGCGTGTCTGGGTGTACATGTGTCTGGGTATGAGTATATTTGTGTGTGTGTCTGGGAGTGAGTGTGTCTATGAGTGAATGAGTGCGTCTGGGTGTGTGTGCATGTCTCTGTGGGAGTATATGTGTGTGTGTGAGTGTGTGTGTGCGTGTAAGGGTGTGTGAGAGCGTGTGTGTGCAGCTCTGCTGGCAGGCTGGTGCACATCAGCAGGGAGGTCCGTCGTGCGGGACGCCTACAGCAGCTCGGTTCTTTCAGAAACAGGGTGCGGCGGCGTGGCCTCCGCAAGGCTCTCTTCTCGCTCTTGTCTTCTGTACGTGTGAAGTACAGACACGTGTGATCTGAGGCCTGGCTGGCACCACCTCAATGACTCAGATGCACAGCGAGGCCCCAGTTTGCTGGTAGGACCAGGCCGGGTTGACTCCACCCAGGATGCTGGAGGCAGACATGCAGGAGCTGCCTTCTGCTGGGGCATAAACTAGCACTTAGTCATCTTAGCGCTAACTTAATTTTTTTGGCATAAAGAAGTATAAATACGATGTGCTTCACATATGTGATTCCAAATTAGGTTAGTGACCCACAGTCTGTCTCAGGGATGGATAATCTAAAAATTGAGCAAGGGAAAGCAGTTCTTCAAAAAGTGAAACACACAATTGCCAATTTACCAGGAATTCCATTCCTAGGCGTTCCCCTGGAGAACTGAAAACGGATTGGAGCAAAAACTCATGCGAGTGTTCACAACAGTGTTACTCACAGTCACCAAAACGTGGGAACAGCCCAGATGTCTGTTGCCTGATGGACACATGGTGTGGTCTATCCACAGAGTGGACGGTATTCGGCCATAAGGAATGAAGCTCTGATAAAGACCATTACGTGGATGAACTTGAAGTCACTGTGCCCCGTGAAAGAGGCCATGTTGTTCAAGTTGGTTTACAAGAAGTGTCCAGAACACAGATTCACACAGCAGAATTATCGTGGTTCCCAGGGGCTGGAGGAGGGGGTGGGGAGTGGCTGCTCACGGGCGCAGGGTTTCCTTTGGGGTGAAAGTTGAAGTAACTCAGCACTGCGAATGCTCTAAATCCCGGTTGTACGCTTGAAAGCAGCTCATCCCATCTTCTGTGGATTCCCTACATTTAGCCCTGTTTTCCTCAGCTTTATCCGCTCCTGTTTTCTCTCTCCTTTCCAGACAACCCAAATGCAGTTTATTTATAGCAATGTGGAACCTGTTTCTGAAGGAATATGTAATGAGAGGGGTGTGGAGACCTCCCTTGTAGTGGAGTCAGCCCGGGCCCTGCACCCTGGCCATTGGCAGAAGCAGCTGCCCCAAGGGCCCTCCTTGAAACTAGGGTGGGGCCCACATGTCCCGGGGTGGGGTGGGTGGTCTGTGTGACAGGGTGGAGGCTGCAAGGATCAGGGGACACATTCAGACAGAGAGGGGTCTCCCACGGCGACTTCTGCTCGGGTTGCACTGGCTACAAGGAGAAATGGATGTCTATCAGGTTTTTTCACATCATCTCAGGCTGGGGCAAGGCTGGAGCTGTGGGAAGCCTGAGGGGAGGACGGGGAAGTCAGCAGATGCCCCCATTAGGCTGCCCACCGTGTCCCGTCAGTCGCTCCCGGGCTGCACCTGCCCAGGTTCCTGAAGGCCCAAGGTCACCCAGGACAGTGAGGGAGCATCTGGGAGGTGACCTGGCCCCCGGGTCTACACGCCTGAGCAAAGCATGGTAGCTGCCTGCTGGAAACAAGTGGTGGGATGCTTTCCCTCTTCAGAAGCAACAGGAAAGGAGTGAAAACTGAGTACACGGGCATTTGCAGAGGCCCAGCCTCCTTTGAGGGATTCCCTGGTGGCTCAGATGGTAAAGAATCCACCTGCACTGTGGGAGACCCGGGTTCAATCCTTGGATCAGGAAGATCCCCTGGAGAAGGAAATGACTGCCCATTCAAGTATTCTTGCCTGGAGAATCCCATGGACAGAGGAGCCTGGGGGGCTACAGTTCAGTGTTGGAGAGTCTGACATGACCGAGCAACCTCACTTTTACTTTTTCAGCCTCTTTTGCAGAAACCATTGTTATGAAGGTTTTCATTTCTGGAATATAGAATGGCATTTTTGGGAGTGGGGGTGGGCTTACAGAGACTCACTTTGAAATTAACGGTCTCCAGTGCATCCTTCAGAGACGTGGACGTGAGCTGTGACCTCCTGTGTGCCCTGTGGCCTCTGGGATGTGCTTTGGGACCCAGCTCTCCAGCTGAGTCCTAGGCTCAAGGCCACCTCGTGCTGACCGCCAGCCTAGTGCCACCTCCCACGATCCTCCCCCACCTCAGCCTACCCATGCATCTTCGATTCCCTGAGCTCCTGTGGACATTACCGTTGGGCTCCCTTCAGACAACACAGCAACTGGGTGGGACGGACTCTTGCTAACTGCATTGATGAGATTTTTCAAGGATTTTAGAAGATCCCCTGGAAAAGGGAATGGCTACCCACTCCAGTATTCTTGCCTGGAGAATTCCATGGACAGAGGAGGCTGGTGGGCTACAGTCCATGGGGTCGCAGAGCTGGACACGACTGAGTGACTAACACACACGCACACTGCAAACTGTAAACCTTCTGGCCAAAGAAAGAGGAATTTTTGAGTCTGAAAGACCTGAATGCAAAACAGTATTTCTGCAATTCAGTGCACTGAGCCCTGGAGTGCCCCCTGGGAGCTCCCGGTGTCACCCTTGTCTTAGAACAACTTGCTGACAGTCCCCACCCAAGCCCGAAGTAGGGGATGTGTGGGGGGGAGGGGAGGAGACAGCCAAGCCAGGCAGCCACGTGCCTCGTCGTGAAGGTGATGGCAAGTCACGTGTGAGTGTGGGAGGCCTCACCCAGCTTTGCCTCCGGACAGAAATGTTGGCAGAAGTGGAGGTCCTCTCCATGGGACATGGAGAAGCATTTCTGACATGCCATCTAAGCGCTGGGGAGGCCACTCACATCCACGCCTCCCAGAGTGGCCTTCCTGACGTGTAAGGAGGTGAGAACACACCTCACATGTGCAGCTGGACGATGGGAAGTCCTTCTACAAACACAAGCACACGGACCTACAGCAGAAAACACGCTTAAGAACAAAGAGGATTTTTCCATGCATGGAATGAATCACAGTCTGACTAAGATGGTCCAGCAAAAAAAAAAAGAAAAATATTGCTTTATTGGATCTATTTTCTACCCACAAAGAGAGCTAACACAGTATCAAACATCTCCTTTCTGTAGGACGGTCTCCCGAGAAACGTCTCATGCAATTCCTAGGAGGCTAAATGCAGGAAGGGGCTCCAGGCGGGATGAGGGGTGCGGGGCGGTTGGGGGGGTGTTATGTACAGGAAGCCATATACCGTCAGCTCTTCACAGTAATGTGCAAATGTTACAAATATGGCTTTCAGGATTTCGCTTCTGTGACTTAAAAAACAAGTAAGACATAGTTGTACAGAACAACATTTTAAAAATAATTATTTCCGTGGGAGAACGTCTTCCCCACGGAAATGCTTGTTTGGGGACAGGATGCGTCACCTCCCCCGAGGGTGCAATTCGGCCACGTTCCAGCAGGGGGCGTGAGTTCCTAAGGCACAGTTATCAGGTTAAAGGTGTTTTCATTAAACCATGCTTTTTGGTTATGTGAAACAACAGGTCACGGCTAGCAATAAAGCGCAATAAGCTGTTATGGGTACAAAATGCAGTAGTGAAGCTCACACTAACCTATGTTAACAGTAACTAGTCTGGAAACACTACAGTCACCACATAGGAAAACGCTGCTGTTGGTAACGGTTTCCTCAGGTGAAGCAGCTACAAGGCTTTTGTGAAAGAATGATCTTACAGCGGAACAAATACATTACACTCCTGCAACACTATTTACAGTTCCTCTCCAGTTCTGCCATCTGGTAACAGCCGGTATCATGGATGCACCTCTCCTGGTTCTAAAGTGCTTGGTTAACTGCAGGAGACCCGAGACGCAGACCTCCCGGGGTCGGGGGCGCCCCCACGGACGTGGCCGTGGGGAGCTGGATTTTGAGCCTCGGGCGTATTTTCCAAAACGGATACTGGTTATTGCTGACGCAGACGCCCTTGCCGGGTGGAGACTGAATGTCACCACGTTGGTTATGTTCACCATAAATATATGCCTATATATGTACACACATGCAAATGCGAGACCTATCCCAAGACAGAGAGATTTCTCTTTTTGCCCAGTAACCTATCTTGTGCTATTCCACTTACTGTGCTATGTTTGAAGCCAGATTAAAAACAAAATCCTAACATGCTACAATGAGCAACCCTGTGGTCTGCGTAACGCAGGGGAGGGAAGGCAGGCACGAGATCTGAGATGACACTCTGGAGCAGTTCTGAAACACGCCGAGTAAGGCAACAGAATTGTACGTTACAGCCCAGGAAGAGGTGACAAAGTGGGGAACGCGGCAGGGTTTCCTCACAATGCCCAGTCCCCCAGTATTCTTTTAATTTACACAAAGGATAAAGCCTCGTGAAGAAACGTCCTAGAGCTTCTGCTCCTACAAATGCACTCCTGGTAGCCATGTCAGTGCTTGATTCCACAGTGCCCAGCCGCTGTGGCCGGCTGAAATAAGGCACTTCCACTGAAAAATCCAGGGTGCCTGAAGGGCGCGGCTCGGGGGCAGGCCGCCATGTCGGGTTGAGGCCACGAGGGCAGCGTCACGAGGTCTGTCTTCCGTGCTCCCCCCACCCACCCACTTTCGTTTCCTTCTTGAGGTGACTTTCCTTCAGAAGAGGGATCGGTCCTTCCTTCCTTGGGCTACTTCTTTGCACAAGTGACCTGAGCCTTCTCTGCGGTGGAAGCTCCCAGTGGCACCAGGTATGGATTCAGTTTGTTGACTCAGAGTCATCACCGTGGAACAGACAGACAGCACGCAGCCTCTGAGAGTCCACACTGCCAACTATGAGTGGATGTTGGTGCTGGAGAGGTCGTTCCGGATTATCTCATTTACTGTAAGAAAACAAAAGTAGAGACAGCGTCAGAGAGACAGGACTTCACACACAAGTCCACATAAACTTGTGAAACTGACTGAAATCTCATTAGTCAGTTATGTTCAGCCTGTGAAAAGTTGTCCCCTGAGAATGAGTCCCGAGCCGGCAGGACACGGCTGCCCCAGACTCGGGGCTGTGACCGCAGGGCCAGTACTTGGGCCAAGACCAGGGGCCTGCATCAGGTTCTGACGGCTGACCCGGGGCAGGGAGCCGTCTGTGCTCATGCAGGTTTGCAAAACCAATAGATAAACCACGGCCGTGGAAGCGCCGCTTGAAGTCCACGCCCCATGGGCCCCTCGCCGCGGCCTCGTGGTCAGTCGGCTCAGGGCAGTTCGGGAAGGAGGGCTAACTGCCCAGCCTGAGCCTCCCTTTGTTCGGGGCTCTTCCGTCACCTCTGTTCCCTTGTCCGTGTCCACCATCGGCCTGTGATTTTTGGCAGCCAGGGAGGAAGTGAGCGGAGCTGGCAGGGGCCTCGGGAGGGACGGGCAACCTCCCTCCGTCCGCCCCCACCCCCGACGGCACAGATGGGAAATGTCACCAGGAGGCTGTCGGCACTGCTCGCAGGGCTCAGAGGTGGGGATGTGCTCGCGTCACGGAACTGCCCGAGCTCCCCTCTGCCGCCAGATAAACCGTGTTTCTGCCGAGGCCCCGGCAGGCCGAGGGCGGCTTCCCGGAGCAATCAGTGGGGCGCGTTTCCGAGCCCACTCCCTTCCCTAAACTGCTTTTCAACACCCCCCTACCCGCCAAGTATTTTTAAGAATAACAATAATAAAGCACAGTGGGGAACCAGGAATTGTGTCACGGGAACCGACAACAGAACTTGCTGGCCCTGTGGACCCTGGAGCCGGGCTCCTCCCGAGGAGGGGCACGTTGGGGGTGGGGGTGCCAGGCAGTGGCCCACAGGGACACGCCCAGATTGACATGGCTGCCCGACAGGCAGTCACATGTCCTCTGCCGATCGCCCTGGCCAGGTGCGGGAAACGCTGGACAGGCGGCAGCTGCCTCCACGACCCTCGGCCAGTGCACCCTCGGCGGGCAAGGCCACATGCCCCTGCCTTGGCTCACGGGTCCCCGAGGGCCCGGGGCAGGGAGGGCGTGGGGGACATGGTCCCCCAGGCCAGCAGCTCCTCCGCTTCCTCCAGGATCGGCCTCCGTGCTCCTAAGTCTACAAAGTCTAGTCCACCTCTCCCGAGCGCTGCCCTGCAAGGTCATTCTGTCAAAAGACAGCCACAGGACTGAGTCTCTCTGAGGTTTGGTCAGGGTCAGGACGGGCCTCAACTGCACGCAGGGTGTCTCTACCCCAGGGCGACATGGAACATATGAGAGAGAGAGAGCGTGCATACAGAGAGCTTACGTGGGGAGTGGAGGGGGGCGCAGATGCGGGCGGCGTGGACACAGTAGAGAGTCTACGTGCAGTGGTAGGTGGTGGGGTGGAGGTGGGCGCGGACGCGGTAGAGCGCGTATGTGCAGGGGCCAGCGGGCACCCTGTGGCAGCACGGGCACGGAAGAGCCGTTCACACTGTCCTCATTGGTCACCGGACGGCTTACGGGGTGCTTTCCTGACCGTCACCTCATTTTGTCCTAAAGCAACCCAAGGCCAGGGGCCTGGTGGGGCTGCCTTAACTTTTCCGAGAAAAGAAGCAGGTCTGGGGCCACGCAGGTCAGGGTCTCTCCCACTGGGTGACAGCTACTGAAAAGGGTAACGGAGGCAGTGGGGCCAGCTCCATCCCAGAACAGAAATCAGCTGTCATGCCTCAAGACAAAGATTTCACAGTGGGAACAGTGGTCGACCCCACCTAAAGGGGGTTGGGGGTGGAGGTCAGTCACACCACCCAGAGTCTGGCTCTGCCTTCCCAGTTTTAGGAAAATGGAAATCTCAGAGCAGTCTAGTAAGATCAGGAATAGATGGCTGAAAAATATCTGATGGGCAATAATGACTGGAACTGGGAGGGAGAGCTGAGAGGTAATATTGTTGTTGTTCAGCTGCTAAGTCGTGTCCGACTCTTTGCAACCCATGGACTGCAGCATGCCAGGCTTCCCTGTCCTTCACCAGCTCCTGGAGCTTGCTCAAACTCATGCCCATCTAGTCGCCGATGCCATCCAACCCTCTCATCCTCCGCGTCCCCTTCTCCTCCTGCCTTCAATCTTTCCCAGCAACAAGGTTTTCTCCAATGAGTTGGCTCTTCGCATCGGGTGGCCAAAGTATTGGAGCTTCAGCTTCAGCATTAGTCCTTCCAATGAATATTCAGGGTTGATTTCTTATAGGATGGCCTGGTTTGATTTCCTTGCTGTCCAAAGACTCTTAAGAGTCTTCTCTAACACCACAGTTCAAAACCATCAATTCTTTGGTACTCAGCTGTCTTTATGATCCAGTTCTCACATTAGTACATGATTATTGGAAAAACCATAGCTTTGACTATATGGACTTTTGTCTGAAAAGTGATGTCTCTGCTTTCTAATGCTGTCTAGGTTTATCAAAGCTTTTCTTCCAGGGAGTAAGCATCTACTACTTTCATGACTTCAGTCACTGTCCACAGTGATTCTGGAGCCCAAGAAAACCTGTCACTGTTTCCATTTTTTCCCCATCTGAGGGTAAAAGTGAGGGGGTTGGAAGGGAGCTCTGAGGGTTAGTAAGGCAGCCAGCGGAGTAGCTGAGAATCTTTACTCAGGGTTAGAGAGACCACAGGAAAAATAACATCTGTTTGACAAGATAAAAGGGGAAGAAACCTAAGCGGTGGGCTTCCCCTTTTGCCTACTGGGGCACCTGAATCTTTAAGGGTGCACCCGTGGTGGGGGTGGGGGTGTAGTGAAGAGGCATATCCTGGAAATTCTGGGCCCAGAGAGGACGCCAGTGCAGGGCTCTGCTAAGCGAGGCTGGTCCCACGGGAAGCCCCCAGGAGAGGCTCAGGGGCCGGGGTGGGAGCAGAGCTCCTGCCCATTGCCATCGGCTGGGGCCTCTGATGAGCTTCCTGTCGACAAGTCACTGGCTGGACCCAGCGCTGCCCACGACTGGCAAGGGCAGGCTGGGGTCACAGTGGGTCACTCCTCTTAGGAACAGACCCAAGAGTCACTCCCCAGCCCCACACACCCTCCTGCATCTTCCCCGAGCACTGCGGCCTGAGCCAGGAAGCTGCCCAAAGTAAAGGTGGAAGAGCAGCAACCCCGGGCGGATGACGCTTCCCACAAGGGTCCCCAGGGCTGGGGTGGGTGCTCAGATCTCACTCCC
This sequence comes from Procapra przewalskii, assembly GCA_006410515.1. Classification (NCBI taxonomy): domain Eukaryota; kingdom Metazoa; phylum Chordata; class Mammalia; order Artiodactyla; family Bovidae; genus Procapra; species Procapra przewalskii. The sequence goes on from SJYF01002196.1 coordinate 542,229, forward strand.
TTCCACAGACACAGTCTGGGTAGGAGCCCTGCAGGGAAGCCATGATGGCCCCATTTCACAGCTGGATAAAGAAAGACCAGGTCAGGGGAGGGCTGGGGTAGAGAGGCCCTGACAGAGGGCGGGAAGCGGACCACAGGGTCCTGGCCCCGGGCCTCCCAGCCACGACTTCCTATCTTCCCTCCGTGAGGTCATGGGTCCGAGCCCGCATCAGGCTGGGCCCCGGGGCTCTGTGTGGGTTATTTCGGGGGTGGCTTTCTCTCTTTGATATGGTTGTGCCGAAGACACCTACGGTTTCCCACAATGTCTTCTCTCTACTGATAATTTCCATCTTCTTATTCAGCTTTTCCACCGACACAGAGGTTTTTTTTTTTTTTTTTTTTTTACAGAAGTATTTTGAACTGCAGGTAACATGTGACCCTCCCGGATCGTGAGGGACCTGAAAGAGGAACCTTTGCTGTGTTTCACGTCAGATTGTCCCTGCAACAGGATGTGGTGAGCTGTTATACCACAATTTAATAAGAAAGGTTTTTTCCCTTATATTTAATTTTTCTCTAAAATGCTCCTGAGGTGGAAACAATTGATTTTTTTTTTTTCTAAAACTTAACGTGGCCGTTTGAATTGTTGTTTTAATCTGGGATATAGACGCAGGATGTGTATATCTGATGCCCACACACAAATCCACCTCTCTGTAAAATATGGGATTGAGTGAAAAGTCAGCATTTTTTTCAAAAACACAAAAACTAACACGTACAAAGCACAGGCATAGTTTTCACCTGCACTTGGCTGACATTGGTGAATGTTGACTATATCCTTCCTGAAGCCATAGAAAGATGTCTCTGCTATTCATGAGTGAGTGCGCAGATTCACTAATAAGGTGAAAAGTCCTTTTAAAGTAAACTATTTGGCTTTCTTTTGACACCGCTCTGAGAGGAGCTGGCATCAGAGCCTCCTGTGGTGCTGAAATGCCGTGGCTCATCCCTGCGGTTTCCCCCGTGGGCTCTGTGTGACTGTCTTGAGAACAGAGCAACCCTACGAGGAATCGCGAGTCCGGGCAGTTTTTTTACGTATTTCTCTCCTTTAATGTCTGACCTTTAAGTAAAAGTTCCCACGTTTCTGAATTCTTGGCTTCTGAATGCAGCTAGAGATCTCAAGACAGATCATGAGGAGCGAACAAACCATTCACCCACCTCCCACGGCGGGTTGCTGAGCCTTGCCTGCGTATTCTTCTCCGTCCTGCAGCAGTCCTATGTAAAGGTGGGGAGGCTCAGCCATCCCGGCCCTTGGGAGAAGGCGAGAAGCTGAGACCTCAGCCTGGTGACCTCAGCCTGGGGCCGCCCCTCCCCGCCTGCACACACTACGGGTCTGGAAGCTTCAAGACTGCTCCCTCGGGCTCCATGGGGCCGTGTGACCTGCTCTTTCTCAGTATTGACTATGAAAGAAAGGCCGGGGAGATGCACGCAGGGGCAGGGACCCTGGCGGCCAGACAGGAGAAGCCCTGCTTGCCCGCCCCCTGCAGGGTCGGCCCCCGCCAGGCCCTCTCTGCCCCTGACCCTCACTGTCCTCACCCACGAGGTGCTCAGAACACAGAGGCCAGGGAGGCTGAGGACACAGTCTCTTGTCTCCTTTTCTGCGGCATGTTTTCAAAACAAAAAATCCACACCCACCCACCACCACAAATACACACACAGTGCACTGTTTGAGCCAAAAAGATTTTGTCTTTCGTTTTTTCCTGTATTGCTTTTCTGTGCTTTAGAAACTTTTTTTTTTTTTTAAGGGAGAGACATTGCAGGTGACCAAGAAATCCACAGGGTCTGTATGGTGACCATTTCCCCTGACCTGGAGGAGCCGCACGTGGGCAGTCAGCCCCGGCTCCCACCCTGCAGGCAGCTGAGCCTGGTGCCTTCAAAGGGGTGCCGTGGGTGCAGGTCCAGTGCCAGGAGGGGCCCGCCAGCGTGGCCTCAGAAACAGCACCACGCCCCTGCAGCAGTGCCTGCACATGGCGCCAGCCGGCAGGGCCTCTGAGAGCTGCTCCCGGCCTGACAGGCTTCTCGCAGCTCCAGCAGGCTCTACCCAGTTTTAAGGTCTGACATCCGAGTGGCAGCTGCCCACCATCACACGTCCCTCCTGCTTACGGTCACCTCTCACTCCCACCGCCCCGAGGTGGCTCCTCATCGCCAGCGTCCGCACCTTATCTGTCCGAGACTTTATCACCAAGTGCCCCACTTCCTACCCTAAGTGAAGACGCGATATGTGTGCTTCCGGGTTTGACTCTAAATAGCGGGACTTTGAACGCGGTGATAGTAGGTATCACTTTGCTCTGAGAGAGGAAAGAATGAGTGCGATGGAAAACCCAGGGTCCTGACACCAGCAGGTCCCTGAGACCCCGGGAGATGCAGGACGACACGTGGTCAGAGTCAGAACACAAAGTGCGGTGGGGCCAGGTCTGCACAGGCCGCAGGGCGTCCGCACCTGGCCCCCAGCTTCCCGAGGGAGCGGCCTGCCCCCTGGGGCCCGAAGGTCCCGCGGTGAAGACGCGGGCCTGCCTGTGAGGCTCTTTCCGCCCTGTGCATCGCCGACCCCTCAGTCTGGTCAGATGGAGAAACAGACCCCTCCTGGACTCGAGTTCTGTGCGCGGGGGACAGGCAAGGCGTGACGCGGTGTCTCCCAGCCCCCGGGGTGGTGACTGTGCAGATGGTCGTGGACGGGACCAGGGGCGCAGGGGATGCACCGGTCGCCTCACCACGCGGGCCGGCTCATCGCAGCCTGTGCCGGGAGGCCGGCGGCAGGGCAGCCCCGAGGTCTGGTCTGTGTCCGCGCAGCGGGACGGCGGCTCAGGAGGCCCCATCAGCCTCACCTCCGGCCTCCACAGAGGGAGCAGAGCTGCTCTAGTGCCTCCAGGGAACTTAGTTCCCGACTGCCGGCCAGTGAGAGAGAACCCGACCGGCTGTGTGAGGGGCGGCCGCCCTGCCCTAAAGCCACTGCGAAGTCTGGGTTCAACCACGAGACACAAAGCGGGCCGCGGGACCAGCCCCCTGCGCTCTCAGTTGCCACATTCCTGACGTCCCGCGTGGATCCCTGTCCTGTCAGAGCCATGCCCGTGTAGGTCTCAGGTTAACGAGGACATCGCCACGGCCCTGAGTGGGTCACAGACACCAGCACTGTCGTGGCCTCTCGCTGGATGTGGCCTGTCCACGCGGGCGGTGGGCTCTGCCCTCCTGCTGCAGGGGCCCCGGCGGGCACGGGGTGGGAAGGGCCAGGAGAGGCAGGTGTCAGAAGCTTCGGGCTGTCTTCACACAGCTGTCACGCTGGTTTCTCAGGCCCGGGTATGGGCTCAGAGAGTAAGAATCTAGCTCAGCAATGTTAACCCCACCACAGTTTACTCCTTGCCTTCAAATCAAGTTAACTCACTCAGAGAAGGACCATACCTTACAAGTAATACTTTGTGTCAATTAAAAAAAACGTATTTGTTGATATAATGCCTAATTACCTACCTGTGTGTGTGTTAGTCACTTAGTCGTGTCCGACTCTTTGCGACCCCATGGACTATAGCCTGCCAGACCCCTCTGTCCATGGGATTCTCCAGGCAAGAATACTGGAGTGGATTGCCATTTCCTTCTCCAAATTACATACCTAACTACATACAATACACTTTAAAACATCTCTGTTTTGAGTTACGTTAGTTCCAATAAGGAATCAAACTATACTATGGATTTTTTAAAACTAACAATATTTATCTACTGCTACTTAGCAAACTAGTCAGCCCAGCAGGGACACTGTCATTTTTTCCGTTTCTGGTTTTACAACATGCTGTGATGTTGCTTTTTTAATGAAGAGAACTAGTTCTTTAGAGCATCATTGTCCTTTAGACAAGAGCAATGTAAAAAACAAAGAAGGTCTTGGTGACTTCCCCAAGGGGTTCCCACAGAATTCTGCCCCCATCCCAGCTCGAACACACCACCCCATGCTGTATAAGTTCCCATGACTTTCCATCAAAGCTCATGATCAAATTAAATATGGCACACAAATAAATACATGGCAAAGAGCAACTGTTACCTCTTCACCCCATCCTCCTCCAAGGGGCAGGAAAACGCACATCCTTCTAGAGGACAAGTCATCAAAAATCATTCTCATTTTTAAGAGAAAACCAAAATAGCCTTCTGAAGAGCAAAACAAAACAAGAAGGACATTCTTTCCCATTCCTATAACTGAAAGATAACTTAAAAAAGTATTTACTAACTTTCCCAGAAAATGCACCTTTGGCTAAAGTTAGTATATAACCTAAGAGGATGATAATTTAGGTGGATGGAAGCAGAAACTTCTCAGCCAAATCTATTCTTAAGAAACTAACTTCTAGGAAGTCTCCGGATCATGTTTGCTGTGTTCGCCTGCAGACCTAGTGATTCTTGGGTAAGGAAGACCTTTCTGGTGGCTGTGCATCCTCGCAGACGTAAGGACGCTCACTGCTGTGACTCCGTCACCCATGGGATGGATGTGTCCCCGTTTGCACTGGACATACGCAGGCACACTCAGCTGTCATTAAGGGCATTTCTGTGGACTGGAGCTAAGCCGTGATTCAAACATGGTTAAGGCTACAGTTCAGAGAGCAGAGGCACCAGGGGAGTGCGTGCCCCGTGCAGGAAGCGTGAGGTATGGCTGCGTGTGGGTGTCAGTTTCCTGAGAAGAGGCGACCTCGTGGCAAGCCCGCCTCCCTCACAGGTGGGCACCGGTCAGTCACCCAGGTCCAGGGGCCTCCGTGTCCAGCGTGACCGTGTCTGGTCCCCCCGTAGCCCCTGTTCCTCCCTGAGGAGGTGCCACTTTGCAAGACTCCGGGCTGAAAATGGTGATTTTGCCACGTGCGCATCACAGCTGTCGTAATTCTGAAAATGCAGAGTCGCAATAGCACTAAAATCATTCTTCACTTTTTCTTTTTTTCCAGAGATGCTTTGTGAGGCAGTGGAAAATAAAACAGTTTCTCAAGTTTCATTAAAAAGTAAGTTCTCGTGTTACCTCGGGTGTCCTGGACCTATTTCAGCCTTCACTTATTTTTATCTTTTTAATCATAATAAGCCACTGCCACGGGGCCTGCTATTTCTGGAAGGAGAGAATGGGACAGTGGAGGGGCTGGATGACAACAGTCACGGTTTTAATAAAACATGACCCTCCCAGCTGGATGTGGGTTGGCCCTGACAGGCACCTCTGTTATGCGGGGCTGCCAGCCATTAAAACAGAATAATCGTCCTGCCTCCGTGGCCGCTTCCTCATTTAGCCTGAATACTCCAAATAATGCAAACGGCCCGTGTGGAAACTGCAGCGTCCGTGGGGAGTGGGGG
>SJYF01002196.1:555985-568584 GCA_006410515.1 Procapra przewalskii
GTGCGCTCTGCTTCAGAGCAGAAGAGAGCCAGCCCCGGGTTCTGGGCGATAACTGTCCACGTCCTCCGGAGGCCGGCAGGGCCTATTGTCTCAGGACCAGGCTGTGATTAGTAGGGGTCCCCTGGGCCTGATAAGGGCGGATGTTTGAGAGGGGGGATGGACCGTCTTTATTCTTAACTGTGTGGAAGAGTCCACTTTGTAATCTGTAAGGAAGGAAGAACCTGGTGTCAAAATTCAGACTGAAAAGGGTAAAGGGGCTTAAGGCTTTGTGCCCAGCCAACGTGAGGGCCCACATGGCTCACGCTTTAAAGAGAATCCTTTATTTAGCTAGACAGTAAGTGATGGAGAAGCACACGTACTTTTATTCCCCAAGAGAAACTCTGCTATCAGCACTATTCTGTGTCATATAAATACAGAATTTGTGAGCTTTCTCCCATCGCGCCTGAAAATGGGCTGTTGTATGTTCCACATACAGAAGCAAACACACACAACACACACATGCCTTCACTTCCAAACCACTTCTCTCCTTTGGCATCGAGTGTTTTAGCAAAACCATATGTAAGACCAAGGAAGCTGCACAAGAGGCCAGACCTAGAAACGTGCCCAGGCCAGGCTGCTTCTCTGGACACCTTCATACAAACGGACCCACATGAAACGTGGTCCTTTGTGTCTGGCTTTTTCACTCCACATGTTTTCAAGGTTCAACCATGTCCTACCACGAATTGGTACTGCATTTCTCCTTGTGGGTATGGATATAGCACACTGTTTAAAATCTGTTCCATGGACGTTTAGGTTGTTTCACATTTTTGGATATTATACACAGTGCCGCTAAGGACATTTGCGTGCAAGTCTTCACGTGTACATATGTGTTCATTTCTCTGGGTAGGTGTCTGAGCGTGGGATTGTCGGGTCTTCTGGCAAAGGCACGGCCCAAACGACTGGACTCCTTACATCCCCACTGGTAACCTGCCAGAGTTCTATTTCTCCACATGCTCTCCATAAGTTGCTACTGTCTCTGATTTTTCACAGCATCTCTCATGGGTGTGAAAAGGAGTCTTCCTGGCATTCCCCAAGACTAACGATGTTGAGTATCTTTTCATGTATTTATTAGCCATTCACGTATCTTCTTTGGAGAAATGTCTACGTAAATCTCTTACCCAGCTTTTGACTAGGCTGTCTTATCACTGAGACATGCAGCTTTCACATGTGCTGAGTCTAAGTCCTTTGTCAGACACTTGTTTTGCGGATACACCCGTCTCGCATGCTGCTCATCTGTTTTCTTGGCCATGCCACACAGCTCGCAGGACTATGGTTCCCTGATCAGGGACTGAACCGGGCTACGTGGCTACATGCCACAGGGCAGGGGGAGGGGAACAGCCCAGAGTCGCAGCACCACAGATCGTTTCCCAAGGTCCACTTTCCTGAATAAATGCTTCCCACTTTGCTCTACCTCTGGGTAGCTGTCCGGTTCTGGAATAATTGACCTGAAAGTTCTGTCGGTGTTTTTACTGCTTTTAGGGACTGATCTCTCACCAAGGGCCTCCCTGCATCACTTTGGAAGTCCTGCCTCTCCCCCAGTTCTCCCTGGGTCGTCAAAAAGTGCTTCCACTAATAACAGGGATTCTCTGATGAAGGAAAGACATAGCACACTCCACACTTCTCTTTGGCTTTCGAGGTGAGTCCACACATGAAAGCTAGACTCCTGAGCAGGAATCTGTTCACTGCATCTTAATGACAGCTCGACTTCGGGGGCCCAGAGCCAGTGCTGACATTGGGGCTGGTGGGTGGGTCACGGTGGGCCCCGGTTCTGTCCCCGCCGCGCTCCGCGCAGCTCCAGTGACACCTCTCTCTGAGCTTCAGCCTCCCTCTCTGACAGCAGGGGCTGGATCGGCGGTTCTGCCCGCTCAGGGCTGCTGTGAAGCTGAATTCGTCAACAGAGACCCTATGTACAGTCACTCTGGAAGGAGCCCAGCCTGTGTGCTAGCACTATTCTTGTCGTCTGGGTTTTCTGTGTGCTGGTGATGGTGTGTCAGGTAGGACAAGCACAGCTCTGATGGGAACAGTTTCTCGAATGCCAAGCACCCGGGGTTCTTCTCGCCTGGACCCGGTGGACGGCTATGCCAGGCAGTCACTGTCCTTCAGGAATCCACATGGAAGGGACACTCCTGGATCAGAAAGGTCACTCAGAAGTGCCACACACTGCTGGCCCTCTGCCTGGCCCTCTAGGGCAGGGCAGCCACGTGCCCACTGCTCTCAAAAAGACAGGCATCGAGCGGATTTAGACAGGGCCCTCTGCCCCGGTCACCACTCCTCAGAGACCCCAGGCCTGACGGTCCGTCAGCAGTGGGGCTTCTGAGTACCTCTCCCCTGGTGTCACACTCTGGGGACAGAGCACAGCCATATGCCAGGCGTGGGCTCAAGTGTCTGAGAGGAGCTGCCAGGCCTGCTTGTTCCTCAGTAAGGAAGAGCTTTGAAACGTGCGGCATCGGAGAGCAAAGCCGTGGAGAGCAGGCCTGGAACAGGGGCGGCACTGACTAAGCCCCCTGGGAAGGTGCCCACCTCTCTGCAGAAGCACATCCACCAGGAAGACCACATTCCGGTCCTGACGCACTCACTCGCCAACACTCTCCCCACTGGGGCCAGCCTACAGGGACCACGAACCGCGACACGCCCACAGGGCCCTAGCATGGCAGGCCGGCACCAGCCTCTGGCCCAAGCAGAGCTAAGTGGCTCTGGTTCCATGAAACCTTCCAAGCTCTTCCCTCCGCTTCCTCCCCCCTTGTCGGATTCCTCTTTCTTTCCCTCAAATTAGTAACGTCAAACAATTCTCCACTTAGAGAAGGAAGTTAAGCTAAGACCTAGGATTAAGGCAGAAGGTTAACATTAGCTGAAAGCAAACCACCAGATGCCCCTCAAGTGCCCAGAAAGCAACTGGGTTGAAGAACCCTGGATGAGAGTCGGGTGGCCCACGCGTGCTGCTGCTCATGTCGGCATCTGGCATCCGAGGGGTGCCCTGAGTGGCAGACACTGAAGCCGTGGGGTCACCCGAGCTGCAGGAGGCCGGGAGACGCTCGCCATCACAGCCCAGCGGGCTGCGTCCCACGGGCCAGGCGAAGCGCCTATTTATAAAGGCCCTTACTCAGCGGACACTCAGAGCGGCCCCTGCCTCCCCCCTTTCTCAAGGGGCAGATCCCAGCAGTGCGGGCGCAGCAGGAACGCACACACCGGCCAGGACCACAGAAGCACAGGGCCTGCTCACTGCCCGGGGTGGGGCAGCAGCGTCCAGGGCTCCTGCCGTCACTGCCTGTCACTCAGGTCCATCTAGACAGGGAGGAGGGTATTTATTCCGAAGTCTCACACCGTCTGACTCTTGGAGGCATGGCGTCCCTGGCAGCCTGGTGTGGGGTCCCTGTGCAGACAGACTCATGTCCCCGTGAGGCTCCCAGGGCCGAGTGTGGAAAGGGCTCTGTGCCCTTCCAGACTTTCGGCTCTGGGAGGTATGCGCGGGGGCTCTGCTCCTGGGACTCCCGTCTTGAGAGATGAGGCCTGTGGGTCACCAGACTGATGGTTGTCCCCACCCCAGCCACCTCCGGATGCTGTACTGTAAGGACTGACCCTCAGGACCCATGCAGGGCTGAGTTCACCCTCCGCCCAGCGGGTAGAGCCCACCATCTAACGACCCAGCGTGTTTGATCCAGACTCTTTCAATCATCACTAGGAACGGGGAGGCCTCAGAGCTGGGCCCCGGGCCAGGTTAGTAAAACTTTCCATGAGGAAAGTCTGCGTTCGGTCCCAGAGCAGCCCCAGCTCAGGAAGGAAGGGGGGAGCGGGGGGGTGCGGGGCGGTGGCGGCGCAGGCAGACTCAGGCAGACACGGCCTGGCCGCCTGCTCCACCTGCTTGTTGTTTTAATGACATCGAGACTTCTGGAAACCCGAGACCCCTGGAGGGGCCTGAAAGGGCCGATTGTGGCTGAGGCCGCGGGGTGGGCTGGGGGGACACATGGGCAGGGTCGGCAGCAGCAAACAAGCGACACTCCGAGACCGTCACTGGCTCGCAAAGCGGATCCTCATGTCAGCAACACAGGGCCCCCCATGAACAGACAGGACAGGCCCTGGAGCTTCAGGGATGTTCACAGTACTACCAGCAGATCCCCGTCAACGGGAGCAAGTCCGGGACACCCACACGTGCACCTGAGGAGTGAGTTCAGGACACAGACTGCTGTGCACACGTGTGGGAACCACCATGTGTACACCCAGGGAGCGAGTCCAAGACACAGAGACCACTGTGCACGTGTGTGAACTGCCCACGTGTACAGCCAGGACAGAGACTGCTGTGCATGTGAGTGTGAACCACAATGTGCACTCCCGGGGAGTGAGTACAGGACACACAGACCGCTGTGCACATGTGTGTGAACTGCCATGTGTACACCCAGAGGGGGTGTTGCTGGGCAGTTGTGTAGCTCAGCCCAGCAAGGCGCAGGTCACGGAAATCACCAAGGAAACACTGTAGCTTTTATGACACATTCAATCCACATTTAAAATAAGAGAAGACCACAAAGCTAATTTTTTTAAAAAAAGGTATCTAGTGATACTGCCGTGATTGAGAAATCCAAAATGAAAGTTTAAATTCCATGAATGTTGTTGAGCCAAAGAATAAATTATAACCAAAGTTACTTATGGGCCAGATACTATTTATACAACAGCAGAAACATCTGAAAAACAAAGAAATGGGGTCCACTTGAGGCATGTCCTTGAAGCAAACGGAGATTTGGCACAAGCACTGGCCTGCTGTGCGCAGGGCTTCACTTTGCAGGAGCATGGGCGTCCTGTTTAAGGTACGGCACCTTTCCTGTCTCTGGAAGATTCACTTATGCGCTCCAAATGCCCTGGCTCCCTGGAACTGGACATACTATCCTACCATTGCCCTTTTCACTCTACATTTCTGGAAAACAAAAACTTCAAAAAAACACTGGAACACACATGAAATGAGCTCTCATTGTTTCACAGGCCTGGCACCACGAGCATCACAAGCAAGCCAGAGGAGCCCCCACAGGCCTCTGACTCCTTTCGGCCAGCACAGCACCTCTGAGAGCCCAGTGGGGAGGGCACACAGCCTGGCAGGAGGCCCCCTCACCATCGCTGTGGGGCCAGCCTGGCAGAAGTGCCCTGGACCATCACCATGGGGTCAGACGTGCAGTCTCTCTGTTCCTGAGTCTGTGTGAGGCTGAGTTCCCCACGGGAGCCGCGGCAAACGCCGGGCCCTCCTGCCCTGGGGGTGGAGCCAGGGCTTGCAGGACAGAGCCCAGGAGTGGGCAGGGCAGGCCCCCCAGGGCCACCAGAGCTAGCCCCCTGTGCTGCGGGGAGGAGAGTCCCCTGGCACCCTCCGCCCAGTCCTAGTTCCCTGGTCTGTACCTCGCCTCTTCCTGGGCTCAGACGGCAAGGATGGAGTGTCTGCTTGTTAATGTCAAGGCTACTTGAAACCAATGCTTTCTAATTTTCTAATTTAGTTTTTCACCCTTGTTTCCATCTTCTCTGTCTATACCTTCCTGAGCTGGGCTGCAAATTCAAACCCAGACACAAGTAGAGACTCACATGGCCTGGACTGAATTCCAACGATCCCCTCATCTCCTCCAGACCTTTCACAGTGGCCTGTTTCTAAATCAGGGATCGGCCCCAGCCCACGGATTCCCTCTCTCCGCAGGGCTCAGGGCTGCACCACATGTCCCTGGAATCAGGCCTCGGGACCGCAGTACGCATACCCCTGGACACCAACCCTCTTCACAAATTAATTTTCAGACACCTCGACCACATATGACATTTAAAGGCAAGGCCGGTGAGGGATTAGATTACTGGTGCCCTCTTAAGTCATCCAAGCATTATAGAAACCCCTCGAGGCCCCCACTCGCCCCATGACACCTGCATACCCCCGCCACCATCCCAGTCAGAAAGGACCAGTGAGATCCGCCCCAACTCCCTTGGTATCCAGGCTAGGGACTCAGGTCCCCAGGCTCACGATGCCTTTATTCTGCACCAGACGGTCTTCCGAGGACTGACAAGGGGCTGACTTGTGTTTACATGGTAGCTCCCGTAAGCGAGTGGGTCCTGGGCTGGGACCATGGTGAGCAGAGATGGCCTCTCTAGGAACCCACAAGCACAGCCTGCAAAGGGGGCGCCTGTTGTGAAGCAAGCATTTAGGAACAAGAACACTCACGAGCTGGTGAGCTCGCGTGAGGAAGGAGCCGGAGAGGCACTGGAAGGGCCCCAGGCTGCCCGACCAGAGGGAGACCTCCTAGGCCCTGGGGTCCACCCGAGCGAACGGGGGCCTGCCATGCCCAGGGCCCTCCTGGTCACTGGGCTGGGGGCTGTGGCCAGGTGTCCCCAAGGGAAGGCCCATGTGCCCTGGGTCCGGCTGTACCCACACCTCAGGTGGGAATGGGCACCAAAGGTGAGGGTGGGTGCTGGGGGCTCTGTGCCCACGCCTGGGACCGCACGCCCAGCAACTCTCCCCGGAGGGTCCCTGGGGCAGAACACAGGCATGGGGGAGATGGCGGTCATGGAAGGAAGAGGCCCATGAGTCTGGCTCCGATTTCAGGGAAAAGGGCAGGAGCCTCAACGGTGGAGGCAGAAAGGCCGAGGTGGCCGACAGGGGGTTGGGGTGTGGGGCTGTGTCCAGGCCTGTCCTGCAGTTCCCGGGTTCCCTGAGTCCTGCAGCCAGGGAGCTGGGTGGCAGGTAGGCACTGGGTCATGCCCTGCTTGGGGAGTGACTCACACCGGGGAGATGGGCTGCTGGCTGACAGAGGCCAGACACCCACACAGATGCGCCACGCAGGGCCCACGTGAGCACCGAGTCACCTAAGTGACAACACCTGGGGCCCTGGCCTTTTGTCCCAAAACAAGAAAAGAAATCTCTCGACCAGGTGCCATCTGCCATCATTTCACAGGAAGACCTCCTATCAGAAAGTCTGCATCATCAACCTAACTGCAGGCATCCCAAAAGCATGCCCTACATCCACCCAAACTCGTCCCAGCGGAGCAGGCACTGCGCTGGGTGGGTGCACTGGAGTGCCGCCCCCTCTCCCCATCTGATCACTGGGCTTCCAGGCGGCACAGTGGTGAAGAGCCCGCCGGCCCGTGCAAGAGACACACGGGCCTGATCCCTACATCAGGAAGAGCCCCCAGATCTGGGCAACCCACTCCAGTGTTCTTGCTGGAGAATCCCATGGACAGAGGAGCCGGGAGGGTTACAGTCGAGGGTTGCAACGGGCTGGACTCAACAGCAAACACGCACAGAACACATCGTTTCACAAGCTGAACAGAGTGAAAGCCACTCACTTTTAGCTATTTGACCACTTAATGATGGTTCACGCAACTAGAGAGGCACTTCAGACGCTAAGCAACAAGCTGGGCCCACAGCCGAGTCCAAGGAGGCCTCTTGTCCTCACAGGACATCTCAGCTGGTGGAGGCTGTGTTCCAGGGACTGTGGTCACCACACCTGGCATTGCCACAGGGACCACGTGCCCCCAGGATGCACAGCATAGGCACCCGCTGGGCGGGGATGGCGTCCCCCGCTGGGTGACGGCGGCACTGCTGACCGCTGGGACTTTCTGGTGTGACACACGCCAGGCACACTCCTGGGGCGGTGGGCACACTCCAGGCTGGGGCCCCTCGGCCCAGGGCTGGGCGTGCGCCTGCTGTGGCGGGCACTTACCGTCATCCAGGTCGAGCGGGTCCAGCTCCTGAGGCTCTCGCTTGACCGTTACGGGAATGGGGGCCAGACTACGATTACTGTCCTCACGCACCTCGGGCGGCGGCGGGGGCTGGGTGGCGGCGGGCTCGCTGCTCGGAACCTCGGGTGGCTGATGCTGCTGGTGGCCCATCCCGCAGGGGTGCGCTGGGCCACAGGGCTGCAGGTGGGTCGGCTCTCGGGTCCCGGGCGGCAGCGGAGAGGAGGGGCTGTGGGGACAGAGCGCTGGCCGGCGCCCCGGGGAGCAGCTACCGCTCGACGTCGGACTCACCTGTGGCTGCAGCAGAGTGGGGGGCGGCGGCTGGGGGGGCCCAGGAGGCACGCCCGAGGGTCTCGGCGCCTCCTGGCTGGCGAGGACCCCGCCGACTGGCCGCGGAAGTCCGAGGGGGCTGTGGCCCGGGCCGGCCGTGGCCGAGCCGTAAGGGGCACAGGAGAGGTCGTGGAGCTCGGGGCTGGCACTGCCCTGCGGACGGGACGGGAAGCCAGGCATGAGGCAGGCACCCGGGTCGGGCGGCAGGGCGAGCGGCTGGCCGTAGCAAGGCTTGGGGAGCGGGCTCAAGCCCTGGCTCATTGGTCCACAGGTGAGGGTAGGCTCGTAATCATCGCTGGGCTCCGTTTTTATGATTGGAACTGCGAGGAGGAAAAAAAAAATTAAATAAACACGAGCTGCAGATGGGAGCACCGGGGCGGGCTTGTGGCTAGGATACCCTCCGAAAACAAACAGCGCTTTGACTGAGTCCCTGTGTGTCTCCTGCCTGGTTCTCCCACCCAATTAAAACGAGGGCGTGAGTCATCGGCTCGGGAGAGCTGCAGCTGGTTCTCAGGCCGAGAGCACTGTTTTCCTTGGACTCTCCTGCGGCACTAATGTGCTATAAAAACCCATCTGCAAGCTGTAGCAGAAGCCTGGACCCAAGGGCCTGTGGATTTGTAGCAATCAAAGTGAAAATTTTAACTTGGATGTACTACTGCGTTTCTGCTGCTACCGACATACTATCTGATAAGTGTCTGACATGGGGTGAACTTGAGCAGAGAGTAAGATGGCGCTCAGAGATCAGTAAAAATCCAACAGAAAGGGCGAGTGTCCATTTGCTGCAGGAGAGAAGCCTTCAGCCATTAGACAAGGAAACGCTTTTACAGCAGCAAGAATGCCAGTCCTCCTTCCCGCGCACGGGTTGGTTCCCAGGGGAAAATGCACAACTGCAGTCACAGGGTCCTGCGCAGTGCCTCTGGGTACCCCCAGGGTGTGGAAAGCTGGGCTGGGAAGTGGCACCACAGGCACTGGAAGGTCCCTTCCTTCCCTCCAGGCTGGGGGCTGACCAGGCCCCGAGGGTGCTGAGCCCCATGCCCTGGGGTCTGCGGTGGGCTGGGCTCCACCGTGGCCACCCCGCCTGCCGGCTCATTTCCTGTGTCTCATTTCTCCTTGGTTGCTGCCTCTTATGCACATGCTTACAAGGGACACCCTGATGGTCGCGTTCTCTGGAGAGTGACTGGCGAGAGCACAGTTGATTTCACAACAGACGCCTGGCACTGCCGTGTGCAGATGGAGGAAGGACAAGGAGCTGTCACCAGACCCTCCTGATCATGTCTTCGCCTCTTCGTGTGTGTAGGGCTGGACTCCTGGCGTGGGGTGGGCGGCACGGCGGGAACGCCCCTCTTCCTCCCAGCCCGCGGGCCTCCGAGCACCCAGCCTCCGCCTTAAGTAAATAAAGCTCCTCTCTCAGACGCAGCTTTGCTGTAACACGGTCTCCAGCCAGTGCGGGTGCACATCTGTTCTCTGTTATGGCTGGTGCCTGCAACCCACAGCAGGCTGGAGGACTAGGACCGGCTTTCCCAAAGCCCGTCCACAGGGCGCCTGGGCAGCACCATGGCTGCGTAGCTGGGACCTGGGGACACTGACATGAGAGCACGTGGCCCCTCTCAGCGTCACCAGATCCCGGCTTGCACCCGGGATGCCCAGCGGAGTCGTTCCCGTCAGTCTTGCCCTCCCTGTGCCCCCTCCCCAGCCTTGTTCCTGTTCTTCCTGCCTGTGCAGGCAGGGAGGCACTGGGTCCCCAGGCAGTGCTGCAGCTGGAAGGCTAGGGAGGAGCACAGCGGGTGATGGCCACCGTGCAGCCTCCTGAAGGCAGAGCCAGGGTCATCACTCACGTCCCGAGTCATGTCGGGTGGAAAGCTGGGGTGTCCCTGGCATCCTTGGACAGGATGTGTCCAGCATGGCAGGTGTGGGCACGGCAGGCATCCTCACTCCCGGTGCTGGTCAGTCTCTATCAGCCAGGCCGACTCCCACGCGGCACTGACGGTCCTTTGCTGGGCAAGGGACTTCTCTCTCAAGCGCATAGCTGGCCAGGGCTTTGTGTGAGGGGCTCCAGACGCCACAGGGCAGGATTCAGGGACGCCTCACAGGCTGCCAGCGGACACGAAGAAGGGCCAGCTGTCCCAGGTGGATCGCACGTCGGGAAACACCCTCAGGTCCTGGTTCCTGCAGTAGCCCTGTGGGTCTCCCATGGGTATGTGTCTCCCGCGGTTCCATGGGTGCAGGTTTTCCGTGATTCTAAGTCCCCCTTCATGTGGGTCTCTCATGGCCCTGTGGGTCTCTCATGGCCCTGTGGGTGCAGGTTTCCCGAAACTTCCTGTCCCCCATCTTGTGGGTCTCCCGCAGCCCCGTGGGTGTGGGTTTCCCGAGACTCCGTGTCCCCCTTCTTGTGGGTCTCCGGTGGCCCTGTGGGTGCAGGTTTCCCGAAGACTTCCTGTCCCCCTTCCTGCGAGTCTCCTGCGGCCCATGGCTGAGGGTTTCCCGTGACTCCATGTCCCTTTTCTTGCGGGTCTCCCGTGGCCTGTGGGTGCAAGTCTCACATGACTCCATGTCCCTCTTCTTGCAGGTCTCCCACGAGTCCGTGTCCCCTTCTTGCAGGTCTCCCATGGCCCGTGGGTGCGGGTCTCCCGAGACTCTGTGTCCCCCGTCTTGCGGGTCTTCCACAGCCCTGTGGGTGCAGGTTTCCCGTGACCCCATGTCCCTCTTCTTGCGGGTCTCCTGTGGCCTGTGGGTGTGGGTCTCCCGAGACTCCGTGTCCCTCTTCTTGCGGGTCTCCTGCAGCCTGTGGGCGCGGGTCTCCTGCGGCCTGTGGGTGCGGGTCTCCTGTGACTCCATGTCCCTCTTCTTGCGGGTCTCCTGTGGCCTGTGGGTGCGGGTCTCCCGTGACTCCATGTCCCTCTTCTTGCGGGTCTCCTGTGGCCTGTGGGTGCGGGTCTCCCGTGACTCCGTGTCCCCCTTCTTGTGGGTCTCCTGTAGCCCATGGGTGTGGGTCTCCCATGACTCCGTGTCCCCCTTTTTGAGGGTCTCCCGCAGCCTGTGGGTGCAGGTTTCCCGTGACTCCATGTCCCTCTTGCAGGTCTCCCATGGACTGTGGGTGTGGGTCTCCCGTGACTCCGTGTCCCTCTTCTTGCAGGTCTCCTGCAGACTGTGGGTGCGGGTCTCCCGTGACTCCATGTCCCCCTTCTTGTGGGTCTCCCACAGCCCGTGGGTGTGGGGCTCCCGTGACTCCGTGTCCCTCTTCTTGCGGGTCTCCCACAACTCCGTGTCCCCCTTCTTGCGGGTCTCCTGTGGCCCATGGGTGTGGGTCTCCCGTGACTCCGTGTCCCCCTTCCTGCGGGTCTCCCATGGCCCTGTGGGTGTGTGCAAGCCCCGCCCCTCCCGCGTGGGTGTGCTACTTCCGCACATGGACACCACCCACAGGGGAGGGCACGCTGGGCCCAAGGCTGTTCTGAGTCCAGGCTGGGTCCCCAAGGTTCGGTGTGCCTGTGGGCCCACGTCCGAGGGTGTGCGCAGAACCACTTT
The DNA here is from genome assembly GCA_006410515.1 of Procapra przewalskii. Classification (NCBI taxonomy): domain Eukaryota; kingdom Metazoa; phylum Chordata; class Mammalia; order Artiodactyla; family Bovidae; genus Procapra; species Procapra przewalskii. Next base: position 567,563 of record SJYF01002196.1, read on the forward strand.
CAGATGCGACCCCTCCCCTCCAATCTGCACACCCGTGGTCAGCCTGGGGCTTCTGCAGTAAGCACCGTCCCCCCAGCCTGGGGCCCCACGTGGAAGCTACTTCAGGAGACGCCTCGACTGGGTCTGAGCCCTGCGTGCCTCCTGACTGGGGCTCCAGCCCTGAGCCCCACATCCCAGCGAGGCGGCGGGGAGAGCGGCGCGGGGGCCTTGACGGAGACGCCAGTCCCACGGTTCACAGACCCCGCGATGCGCCCGCCTGCTGCCCGCTGAGAAGTCCGGTGTGAGGCGGCTCCCGCGCGGCCAAGGTGGCCTTTCCGGGAGCCGCCCGCCTGCCTGGGGTGGTCCGGCCTCCAGGCCGCTTCTCCGCAGACCGTGCTGCCAAGGAGGGGAGGGCGGGGGGCGGCTTCCAGCCAGGACCATAGCAGGCGGCAGGGGACGCGCTGGGGCGGGGCCTTCCGACCCGGCAGCTCCGTTGTTGAAGTCACCCCACAAGCCCGCGGCCGCTCGTGCGCACACGCGGCCCGGACGGCGCCAGTTACGCTCTGCGTCGGAGCTGACGTGCAGGGCCCGGGGCCTCAGAGTTGGCAGGTTAAGCCAACGCCCTCGGGCCGCTCTCCCGCGCCGGGTCCTCAGCTTGGTGCCAGGGCAGGCTCACCGCCTTCCTCAGGTGCCCCTCCAACGCTTTAACCAGCCCCCGGCCCGCCCCACCTGCTCTGGAGGTGCTGGGGGGCAAGGCCGGGGCTGGTCTGCCTGCCTCGCCGCAGCATCCGCACCACCTGGGCTGGCGGAGGGCGGGAGCAGCAGGGCGTCTGTGCGGCTGCGGGCAGGTCGTGAGCCTGTGCGGACCCCGAGTCCCCACCACAGAGGGTGGACGTGACCCAGGTTGCGTCCCCCCACCCGCAGCCCCCGGGTCCTCGTGACCCGGCCGAGCGGCGCCTCCTCGCTCAGACGTCTTCGCATGTCTGCATCCCGCGCTCGCCCCGACCCTTAAGCCCCAGCACGAGGCCATCTCGACGGCTCCC
>SJYF01002196.1:585490-614753 GCA_006410515.1 Procapra przewalskii
GGGGGGCATCTCAGCGTCCTGCTCCTGCCAGGCCTCCCAGTCAGTCTGTCCCAGGCCCCACGCTCAGGGACATCCACTGCGGGAGGGGGCATCTGGCTCAGAGGCCACAGCTGCCCTTGAAGGGAAGGCCCTGTGGTTTCTTGCTGGACACTAAACCCTGAGCAGAATTACAGGGTGGTTCTGGAGAGTCCCACCACGAACGCAGCTGAGAACACGAACATCTCAGAGGTGAGCGGGGCTGCTTCATGGCTCTTTTTGAGGGGTTCCCTGACCACGGGAGGAGCCTCGCTCCCATGTCCTGAGGGCCATCCTCTGGGACCCTGCTTGGTCACACAAGGTGGACACAGGTGACAGCCAGCCCTGGCCAGGAGGAATCTTGAAACACTTAAGAAACTCCAAGCACTGCTCAGAGCAGCTGAGGCGACATGGTGACTAGACAGCCACCTCACTCAGCATCTGACGTGGGACAGGCCAGCCACAGTCCTGCTCCTGCCCACGGCCAGCGGCTCCTGGACCAGCCTCACCACTCGCATGCCAGCCTTGCTGCCTCCAAGTAGGGACTAAAGACAGAATTTTTCAGCACACCAGGCACCTCCTCAGGAGCCTAGAGGATGACCAGGCTTTCAGTCTAAATTGACTTTAGTGGTTTCTCGCCCCAAAATCAACCAGGAAAAGCCTAGTAACTGTTGAGGCCCATCAGGAAGCATGTGTGCTAGGCTAGAAATGCACGCTGGACACAAGGGACTGGCGTGGACACGTGTGCAAATGTGCCGGCAACTGTGTTTAGACGCAGGCACAGTGTGACAGGATGCACAGCTGCATGTTTACACTGCCCTTGTCGTGACGCACCATGTGTTTGCGGGACGTCTGGTCTCCACCCACTTACTGGTTTCTTGCCCTCTGCCCACCGGACATGGAATGCTGCAGGAGACAGCAGGCTGGGGGCAGGCCAGTGTGGCAGCACTGAGCCAGCGAACAGCCAGGAGCCCGGGAACTCGGCTTCCAGCCACAGGCGACAGCCACCGTGCAGACCCGTGACCAGGCCACCGTGACCGAGGAGCCCACCCCCGTCCACGACAAGCTGGGGAGATTGGGAGACGCCTCACGGTCCCATCATGGCACCCAGGTCGAGGTCAGGGCTGTCAGCAGTCAGGGCTGACTGCTCGAGGAAACAGCCTGGGGCGCCGGCCAGCTCCCACCACACACATCTCCAAGTGCGGTGAGGACCCTGCCGCCCAGGGGTCCACAGGCTGGGAGGGGGTGCCTACGCACACATTTAGAACACAAACACTGAAATTATTTCAAAATTCACCTCCTCCAAAGAGGGGCATTCTGGTAGTGTGAATTCTTTCCCCACCACTGTACTCAGGTGGGTCTTCTCCCTCCTGTAAAACAGTTTTCAATCACAGGCACAATAGTGCAGGCAGAACGAGGTCAACGTGAAACTCTCAAGCCTGTTTTGACTGAAGCACTTAAGTTTCCTGCAGACTGTACAAAATCAGCCCCATTACGGAGGCTGAGAGCCTCCGTGGTTTGCGGTGAGCAGCAGGGGCCCTGCCCTGGGCTCAAGAGCTGGACTGGGGCTCAGAGGAGCAGCTGGGCAACTGGCCCCAGAACCCGGCCTGTGGGCACTCCCTTCTAGCCTATGGGTAGCGGCACTCCCTCAGGCCAGCTACCCACAAGGAACATGCTCTACAAACACACCCCAGGGTCTGGGAGAGGTGAGGCCACATGCCCACCCTTATGACCATGTGGACTGGGCAGGGCTGGGCAGCCCTGGGGCAGCAGCCGGCTTCCCCCAGCCCTACTCCCACCCCTACCCCTAACCCCCTGCATCCATCCTGCAGCTCAATGACAGGCTGGTCACCTGGTTCCCCAGACACCAGAGAGCAGAGACCCTTTACCTTCAGACCTGCAGAGGAGCATACAGACACAGGTCCATGTGCACACACACACACAGGTCCACGTGCAAGCACACACCTGCATGCAGACACAGGTCCACGTGCATGTGTGCACACACGCACACACACATACACACATGGGTGGCTGTGGCCCCAGGGGCTACCATCATTGAAAGCAACCAGTGTCTCCTTCTGCACTGCGGGGCACTGTGCCTCCAGAACGAACAGCACAGAAAGGTCTCTGGGCCCAGTGGGGTCCCCTGTGGCTTCCGTGCCCACTGCACAACTGGATACCTGCCTAGGATGGTGTGCGGTTCTAAGAAAGGCAAAGACCAGCAAGAGCTGGTCGGAGCCCCTGAAGAGGCACCTGCTAGCCGGGCAGACGCAGGCTCCACACCCGCAGCCCCTTGAAGCCATGTGGGGAGGCCCTGGGACCATGCATGGCACCCTCTCCAGCCAGCCAACCTCTGCCGGAACCCAAACAACAAGCACTCGATGCTGGCTTTAAGAGGAAATACCTGGTGCTTTCTCCACAAAAATGACCTTGGAGTCCTGCAGAAAGTTGTGGCCGGAGAGGACCATCCTCTTCCCTCCGAGGACGGGGCCGCTGGCCGCACTCTGCTTCTCCACGAGGGGCAGCTCCTGGGCCGAGCGCTGGGCTGTGGGGGTGGGGCAAGAAGTGAGCCAGTGAGACCCCTCCCAGGAGGGCTGGTCCACCCACACCTCCCCCCAGCCCCTCCTGGGCAGCCGGTCCACCCACAACCTGTTGTCAAAGGGAAGGCAGCACGCCTCTGACTGGTCCACGTGGAGATGTGTGTGCGTACACACATGAGTGTGTGTGTGTGACTCTGTGAGAGTGAACGCGTTCTGCTAGAGTGATCACCCTTGAAGGGCCTGGGGAAGCTGTGGGGAGTCCTATAGGTGAGGGGGGACACAGCCTGCTCACCAGCAGCAACAGGGCGACCCCCAGGTCTAACCGGCCAGGGAACCCACAAAGCAAGGCACCCCAGGCTAAGGTTGAATGTGGTGGGCTCTCAAGGGCTGAGGGCACAGGCGGCCACGCTCGGGAAATGGGGCAGAGGTCTGTGTAGCAGCAACAGCGAAGATACACTCTGCGGCCCTCAGTGACCGGGGTCCTCACACGGCCCTCCCCAGTGACCAGAAGACCTGAGATGAGGGGCCTGCTCCATCTCACGGGGAGAGACCATAGGTCAGAAAGCTGGAGCCACCTGCAGCAGAGCCCACGGCCTGGGGATGGCCACCTGGAGACTGGACAGGAGGGTCCAGCGAGAGTGGACCACGTGGCACAGAGGGGCCGTGAGGGAGGGGCTGCGAGGGAGGGGCTTTGGGGCAGAAAGCTAGAGCCACCTGCAGCAGAGCCCACGGCCTGGGGATGGCCACCTGGAGACTGGACAAGAGGGTCCAGCAAGACTGGACCACACGGCAGAGAGGGGCCGTGAGGGAGGGGCCGTCAAAGATATCTGACTGATGTTCAGGTCAGAGACAAAGGAAGAGCCAGGATGCTCCCTGAGGCAGCTGGCAGGCGAGCTGTGAGGATGGGGGTCGCCACACAGCACAGCCCAGGGGCGGGGTGGAATGTTGTGGGCTGTGGGAAGGGAAGGGTCTGGCGGGACTGGCCCTCGGCCTGGACACGGGGCAGCAGGGGGCAGGGCACTCACAGCACTCAATGGGGTTGGAGGCCACCTGCAGCGACAGCGTCCGGCCGTTGGGCTGTGGGATGTGGACGCGAAAGACCAGCCGCACTCGAGTGTTCTTTCTCCCAATGTCCGTCTCCCCCTTGCGCAGCTCGATGTCGGAGTTCCTGAGCTTCAGGATCCCGGCACAGTCGATGCTGTGAGACAAGAGTGCCTGCCTCAGTCCCCAGCCCTGCCCGACACCCACTGACCTGTCAGGATGGCCCCACGTCCACCCATCAAGTGGGGGGGCGGCGAAGGAGCAGGACAAGCCAGCCCCTCGTGCACCCAAGTCTCAAGCAGGCAGGGCCCCACTAGCTCAAGGCCGGCCGCAGTGGGCAGGTGTGGATGGCCCAGAGGAAGGCTCCCAGGGCGGGCTCTGAAAACCTCCTTCCCCGAGATTCTGGGAGTGTCTCCCCTCAGCTCGGGATCCTGGATTTGCTAGGGCCTCATGTGATTTCTGGAGAAGGCAATGGCACCCCATTGCAGTACTTTTGCCTGGAAAATCCTGTGGACGGAGGAGCCTGGTGGGCTGCCGTCCATGGGGTCGCTAGAGTCGGACAGGACTGAGCGACTTCAGTTTCACTTTTCACTTTCATGCACCCACTCCAGTGTTCTTGTCTGGAGAATCTCTGGGACGGGGGAGCCTGGTGGGCTGCTGTCTGTGGGGTCGCAGAGTCAGACACGACTGAGCGACTTAGCAGCAGCATGTGATTTCCTCTAGCTTCATTTAACTTAATGATTCCAGCCAACACCAGCCTCTAGCACAACAATCCACAGGCAACTTGTCAGATGGAAACCAGCCCTTTCCTCTGTCAGAAGCTCACAGACAAGGCGGCATGAGGCCTGCAGGTCGGGACCACAGCCTGGCCCAGAGAGGTGGGAAGCCTGGCCCGCGGTGACTGTGCTGCCCCGGGCACAGAGTAAGTGCAGCCACTGGAGTCAGAGCTGCAGCTGCTGGAGGAACCAGCAGGGTCTCCCAGCCGTCAGCCCCACTCCTGGTCCTTGGGAAACTTAGAATGAATCCCTGAAAAGCCAACACAGAGAGAAGGCTTTCCCTTTGTTTACAACGTAGAGGGTTTAGGAGCTACTTACAAATGACTGATCAACACCCCACACAAGCCCACACTGTGGCTTCCCACACCCTCCCTCCCCAGCCATGGCCCTGGGATCCTTCTCCCCGAGGATGCCCCAAACCCACCCGGGCGCAGGGCCTTCCCACCTGCTGTCTCCCTGCAAAGTCAGCTTTGAGGCTGCCCCCACGGACACCCCCTGAGAACCCCGTGTTAATGAACTGCTGCTTTACGTGCTTATCTAGACACACAGGGTGTTGAGGCTCCATCCTGCGCCCACAGAGGCCCCCAGGAGAAGGTGAGTCCAGAGGGACAACCCCGTCCCCTTTCTCTGCCGCATTTGCAGCTCGGGAGTGAAGGGAAGGGCACACTGTGGTCACTCGGCTAACGAGGCCACAGACAGGGACCCCACTTGGACCCGAGAAGATGACTCTGTAGCTTGCTAATTGAGTCACCTCTACGCCAAAGAGCCAGGCCTGACCTGCACATTCCAGCTGGTCACATCAGCAGAAACCCTCACTGAAAACAGCCCAGACGCGCTGGTCTCCATAATGCTTCAACACTAGCAGCATTCTGACCACTCCTCTGGCTTTCAGAAAGAAAAGGGTGCCATGCGGGGGTGGGGGGAGTCAGGCGACAATGGTTTCATGTATGTGTATGGCTGAGTCCCTTTGCTGTTCACCTGAGACTATTACCACATTGTTAATCGGCTATACCTCAATACAAAATGAAGTTTTTAAAAAATAAAAAGTAGGCGCCACGTGTGCACATGGTGGGGACACACACAGCTGTGAGCTGAGTGGCAACATGAAAACCCTAGAAGGGAACAAGTCTGCCGTCGTAAATGTTTGTCAAGTTTCCTGAAGTGTTAAGCAACGTGGAGGCGTGAGGAGGACTCCCCCTTCCTCCGAGGGCCGGCCCAGCCCCTGGCCCGCGGCCGCGCTTACGTGGCGCGCATGCTGTTCTCTGGCAGCAGCGGGATCTCCAGGACCTTGGTGCTGCAGACGACGGCCTCGTGGCTGGCAGTGGACACGGTCTTGCCCGTGATCCGATGCACCTGGTAGAACGCGTGTGGCCTCAGCAGCCGGTCGTCCGCCGTGCCGATGAAGAGCTGCAGGGTGAGCGGCTCGCTCTCCACGTAGCCGTGTAGCTGCGGGCAGAAGAGGGGGCTGTGAGCACCCACGCCACACCCGCCTTGCTCCCCTCAGACACGGGCGCAGGGAAGACTCGTGGCCTGGGGCCGGTCCCCACCCCCCGCTGGGCTGGACACCTCATTAGTCAGCGTGGAACACTCGGCTGCCTGTGCTGGAACATGAGCGCACACGATGGCCACACAAACCTGCACGCGTCTGCTTGTGTCTCAGGATGGCAACAGGGGCCCCACGAGGAACAGGTGGGGAGGAGAGCCGGGGTCTCCGGGCCGTGGCCTCGTCCACAGACACTCCTCTGCCCACACGTGTGGACACAAGCATCTCATGAGGCCAAGCCCCTCCACACATGCCTGCCCCAGATCAATTCAGACATGCACCCAACAGGACTCGACCCACTTTCTCCTACTCAGTCCTGTCCTAACCAGAAACAGGATGCTCCAAACCAGACACAACCGACATCCGCCCAACAGGCCGTGGGTGCTTGGGGCCCAGGCCGTGGCCTGTCTTCTGCCAGCTTCACACCCCACATGGGATGTGTGTGTTGGGGGGCTGTACATGGCCATTTAATTGTGTGCTGGGCACATGGTCTTGTGTGGGCACAAAACCTGTCAGCCTTGGGCTCCAGACACACGACGGGCTGACTCTGCCCTCTGGGGCTAAGTGCTGCTCCCAGGACCTTCAAGGGACCTCAGGTGGAGTTCCCGCCTTGCTTCCCCCTGTACCCCTCTCTGAGAGTCCCTCTTGGAACGTCACTGGATTTGCCTTCCATCCTGTTTATGGCAGGCCGTCCTCAAAAGGCAAACCCAAAGCAAGCGGGCAGTGCGGGGCCAGTCCCTGTGCCGATCCCCCTCCTGCAGAAGCGGGGACCTGCCAGGGTCCCGACACAGGACCCCAGGAGGGCAGCTGCCGACACAGACAGGCTCAGGGGGCACAGTGGGCTGCTCTCCTCTTCGCGGGCTGTCATCGCTGCTCCTTGGACTCATGTTAGCAGTTCAGACAACAGGCAGCTCAATGAGCCAGACCAGTGCAGCCGAGAAGGCTGTCAGTCACTGCTTCCACGTGGGTGAGGGCACAGGCACCCACCCTCTGGCCGACCCTGCTCCCCAGGTGGAAACACAGGATAACTGGCCCTGCAGTGGGGTTGTTCTCAGGTACGGCCGATACATGAGCCCCAAAGCCCTTGCTTCGATGAGGCTTCAGGGGGATCAGTCTCCGCCCCGCCATCCAGGCTCCGCCTCTGTCCTGTGGGAAGTCCTGACAGTCACTTCACAGACACAGGGCAGGAGGCTAGGCTGGACCACCAAGAACTTCCAGGCAGTGCTGGCTCGAGACTTGGGACTGTTTGGAAGCAGACTAAATGCAGATAGTTCTCAGACACACAAGGGGGACAGGATCAGTGACCCACAGAAATGGGACACCTCAATGTCCAGCAGCAGCTGACCTCCGTGTCCAGACCCTGTTTGCTGTTTCTAGGGCTCACTTTTTCCAAACTGGAATGTCAGAATGGAAGCTGAAGGTCCAGAGACAAACGAGCCGGAACTTCACTGGCAGGTCTGGCACCGGGCTCCGGCACTTTCTCTGCCCCATGTCTCGCTCCTCCTCACAGAGATCCCACTGCTCGCTTCCCTGGCTGGTTTCCACTTCTTTCCACGACACCCAGTTAGCAGCGTCCACCTCGATCCCGCCCTCGGCTGCAGCCTCCCCAGCTCTCCTCTGACCCCACAGTGAGGAACGAGTCTCTCTCCAGCCCAGAGAAGCGAGTGCGCGCTGCTTCCAGTGTGGTTAAAACCAGCAGCAAACCGTCCATCAAGACGCGCTGACAAAGACTCAGCTACTGTACTGACTTCACTTAATTACGAGATGAAGTCACTTGTAAATTCTGAGGCCTCAGAAGAGAATCCAAACAATGACAGGCCACTCACGAGAGTCACGCACACTCATCAAGCAGAGCGCCGGGGCCGCCCACCCCCAACGTGGGAGGATGAGCTGGGGCATCAGGCCAAGAGCCGGGCGAGAGGGATCCGCACGGCACCTCGTCAAGGCGCGGCTCGCGTAGCCTCATGACTCCGTCCATCCAGCCCTGTCTCCCAGCAGACGCAGTCTGCACGGCGTTACAACAGACAACACGAGACCACAGGCCACTGAGTCCAGCTCTGACTGTGGCTGGATCGCAGCCCCAGTGAATGAGTTTACAGCTTCAGGTGAGCGTCCGGCAGCTGAGACTCCCAGAGCCGGGCACTGGCGTCTGCGGACGTCTCTGGGGAACAGTCCGTAGCACCCAAGTACCATTTAACAGCCCATGTTTGTTAAACGTCACGGGCTGCAGAATGGCTCCCGGGGCATCCGAGAATCACTGTGAGATCTTGCGGAGACAAGGAGGCTGCAGGTCGGGCGTGCACACAGGTCGGGCATGCACATAGGACGGGTGTGCACAGACGCACACGCCGCTCATGAATGCTCACAGGCTGACGTGTGCACACGTGCTCTCCAGACTCCCTCTGGGACCCTGGAGCTGCTTAAAGATCCAATTTCCTGGCAGCAGCAGCAGCTTCAGGCGTCAGGCTCCCTGTTTTTATCGTCTTTGTCTGTGGCGTGGCCCCAGGCACCCCTGGGTGTGCTCGTCTTCAAAGTGGGTCCTTCCTATTAGAACAATCCTGTGTTCACCCCGACCCACAGAGTCCGACCTGTACGGACCAGACGCGTGCCTGATGGGCAGCGAGCAGAGGGAATGAGCTGTTCTCAGGCTGTGGCTGATTCCCGAGTGTCCACAGCAAGCAGAGAGTGGGCAAGAGCCTAAGTTTACTGAGAGAGCCCTAACGTCCACTCACTGTCCTCCGCCTGCTGTGTGGACGGAGGCTGACGTGGGGCTTCTCCCACCTCTGAGGGCATCAACACAGAGAACCTGTTAGGGCTGCCAACTCCTGATGGTGGGTCCTGCTGACAAGGTTAATTCTGCAGCAACTATGCTCTGCCCACCAGGGCGGACACGCACTCTCCTAGGCGGATCCATGAGCGGCTGAGCACAGGGCTGAGGGGGGCAGGGTGCTGGGAACCAGCACCAACCCCCCGCCCGCCCAGCTGCTCTCTTCCTTGCTGGGGAGCCCAAGTCCAGTCTTCTGCCAAACTAACGAGCTTCCTGAGGAACCTGTGCTGGACTCGACCTAGGTTTTCACAACAGGAAACGTGAAAATAAAATCTGAGACTGAGAAAGAGATGAAGCCTGCCTCTCAGTATTATATTCTGTGACATTTAATACAAGAATATACAGGTGAGGCTTTGACCAAGACTTGCTCACGTGTGGCCATGGAGTGTTCCTTCTGCCAGGAGGGCCCCCAGGGCGGCACGTGGTCTGGCCGGGGTCAGACGGTCTGACAACAACAACTTCGAATCCCACAGGACTCACTCTGGAGCCTGGCTCTGCTGGCAGGCAGTGCATTGTGGGTACAATGCTGCCTTTTTAAAAACATGCCATTTCAGTGAAAATGGGAATATTTAAGGCTTAACCTGGGAGGTAAACATCTATTATTTAAAACATGAAGTTCATTTTAAGAGAAGTCATTTAAATACTTCACATGTTCCACTGCATGGGTTTTCTGCCCCTGGCCACCTTATAGTATCTGTCAAAATAATATTTATAAAATTACCTGTCATAGCAATGACCTCTCTTCACTTCAACCTAAACTGGATGTATTATTCCATTTTCAAGGTACGAGAGCTAATGAGTTTTCTACACACAGAGATGTTTGTTTTTAGCTGCTGCGCTCAGCTCAGCACTTACACGGCAGGGTGACAGGTGAGGAATGATTGAGGCCAAATTTACTGGACGCTGAAATTCCCATAGCACACACACTGGCAGCAGCGTTGTCAAACAAAGGACTAGTTAATTGAGTGAAATTACTTTCAACCAAGTTTCCAGTTGGTACGAACATACACCGAGCAGGGATCCTTGTTCACAGTCAAGCAGGCAATTTAAAGGGAAATTATGCGTTTAACCCAGATGTAAAATTTGCATCTTCACGCAATACCCAAAGGAGCTCTGCAGGAAGAAAACTCCAGTTCACAAGCTGGTTCCACTTTTTTTAACCAAAATCTTCCCAGTACTGGATTAACTTGAGAGACTGCCGTGTGAGCTTTCGGCCTCCAAACCTGCAAGAGGGCTTCCCCCCAGGGCTTCTCGTGTCCTCCACGGCCTGGGAGGAAGGGGGGCCTCCAGCAGGAGGTTAGCTCCCTGCAGACCAGAGCTTGGGCGGGCAGGGCCGACGCTGTGACCCGAGCCCTCGTTCCTCAGGACAACCTCTCTGAACTCACTGGAAATATCGCACGATAGATGGGGGCAGTGGCCACTCCCCAGGGGTTCGGGTGGGCAGAGGTGTGACTCCGGAGGCCAGGCCTGGACTGTGGGTCTGCCACCAGTGACCCAGAGGTGCCGTGGGCTGGGCCAGGCAAGAGGGCTGACGGAGGCGCCGAGAGGCCAAGGAAGGGCACAGCCCGCCAGACGTCCGCACGCCTGTCATCGGCCTGCCACTGGGCCAGCCCCAGCCCTGGCACCGGGTGCCATGGAGGGGATGGCTACCACACAGCAGCCAGGGCAGGACTGTGGGTCTGGCTGGGTGAGGCCCAGCCTACACAGGGCAGGGCTGGCCACCTGAGCCGACGCCGAGTAGACGGCTGTCCCGCAGCCCAGAGCCCAGTGGCTCTCGAAGGAGAGGAGACAGAGGGCCCAGCTCAGCGAAGACCGTGCTGCCCCGCCCGGACTGTGTGGACGGGGTGCTCCCGACTTCCCGGCTGCATGCGGGGCGGGGGCAGCGCTCGGGGGCGAGCGCCTTCCTACCCGGAGCCCCCCACAAAGACAGGACCGTGCGCACAGCAGAGCAGGAGGAGGGGAAGTGCTGGGAGGGCCCGGTGTGGGGGCCGGCCCAGGGGCCCGGGGGCGTCACTGTTATCTGGGCGCTGCTCAGTGTCTGCGGCGTCAGCAGCGGCCGCAAATCCCAGCCATCGTTTCTGTTGTTCTCACTGGCTACCTCACGCACTCCCGTGCTGACGCCGTGGGACCTCGTGAGCATGGGCACCTCTTTGCTTCGGGAGGAGTACAAATGGCAATCCCCTGCTCGGCACGGACACTGACCACATGTTGCAGGGGCTGAACGGGGCCCAGAGCTTCCGCGGAGCCCGCCTCATCGTGGGAACAGAGGCCGCCCGACAGCAGCAGCTCCCAGGGCACAGGTGTGTCTGCGAAGAGGGAGACCGTTCAGGTCTGTGCACGTGGCTGAGAGAGGAGGACGGGAGGGAAACGCCACCTGCCTGGAGCTGCAGGAAGAATGGAGGGCAGGTGCCCCTGCCCCGCGGCCCCTGAAAGACTGATTCACTGCAAGGGCAGCTCGGTGGGTTTCGCTGCAGAGAGGCTGGGTCAGACCTGCGTCCAAGTGGCGTCTGGGCCCCCAGGGCGGAGGGGAGCCGGGCTGCTGCATCGGGTGGTCTGACCCTCAGTTCCCCGCTGGGCCCGAGGAGGTTTGCTGTCAAACGGAATTTCTTCCAGTAGTGTTTGTTCCTCTGGCTTTTATGAAAATTCTGGTTTCAGGTTAAACAATCCTATCTCCAGAGTAGAAAGAGATGCCCACTTAGAACAAATCAAATAAGAAAAAAACGAAGTGAAGCTCAGAGTAAAACAAAACACGCCAGAACATCAGACGAAGGAGGCACTGCTGTCTAGCTGCAGTACTGAGACACTCCCAGGAAGCTCGTTTCTTGAAATACTGACGCTTTAGTACCTGGGGCAGGGGGTGGTGGCGGGGACGAATGCCATGTGAAATGAAAAGTGATGATCACATGACATGCTGATTTTAATGATCTGGAAAAAAATTCCTGTTTCCTGGCGTGTTCCTTCCTTGGTGTCAGCTGTCACGGTCTTCAGGGGCAAACTTGAGCCCAGAAGCCAGCCACCCTAAGGAGCGTGAGGGCTGCTCAGGGCATGAGGCGGGGCCAGGACCCTCCCCCCAGGCAGCCCAGCCTCTTAGCCCCGCCACCCCCGCCCAGTCTGGGCCTGCACCTCCCGTCTGCTCACCTGGCCACACAGGGGCTACACGGGTCATTCACAGGGATAAGGACACAAGTTACAAACTAAAGTGCTGTTCAGGAATTGACAGGCCCCACCGAGTCTCACATTTCCATGACCTATTAATTATTCACTGAGGCCTGGCTGTCTGTGGGGCTAGATGCTATCCCTTGGGCTATTTTGGTAACTGGGTAAACGAAGCGTCATCCTCTGACCCTTGGGTCAGAGGTCAGTGGTGACCCCCTAGGTCTCTCCCCAGCCCCGTGGGTCAGCTGGAACTGGGGACCTTTCTGGCAGGGCCATCTGCTCCCAGGACTGGGCCGGGGTGTCAGGGAGGCAGTGCAGAGGGCGGGTAAGACGGACGCCCTGGCCCGGAGAGAGGCCAGAAGTGGGGAGCACTGTGTGCGTCCGTGTGTCTGAACTGTTGACAGAAGAAAAGGCAAGACTGTTAAGTTCAGGGAAGCCCACAGCCCCTTCCTCGCTGTTCCCATCAAAACAAAGGCCGCCCAGACCCAGGGCCCTGTTGCCCTGGCTGCGTCGTCACACCAAGCCTGCCTGTGGGCCTTGCTGAGGCTGGCCGGAGCCCACCCAGCTCCAGCCTCCAGGGAAGAGGAGCCAGCACCCAAAGGGGCCTCCCGGCTGGTGGCCAGGTGTCCTGCCTGAGGAGCCAGCACCCAAAGGGGCTGCCAGAGCAGCCGGGCACACCCACCATGGCTGCGGAGTCCTCTGGAGTCGGGGCGGTGGACGATCTGAAACATTCCCCCCAGTCTCCGAGCAATGCTGGCCAAGCACCACATGCATCCGTGTCCCCAAATGAAAATGGGGGGCAAGGCCCCCTAAACACAAAGTCCTTTCCTAATCTAAGATTACAGTCTGATTCTGCCTAGAAAGAAGGTTCTGTGTTTTGCTGTCTTCTAGATTCAGGGTAGGGTTCATGGGGGGCAGCTCGCCCCACATCTGGGCACAGAGGGGCCTGCGTTCTGCACATGGTCACAGCCTCTGACTTCACAAGCATAGGGACGCAGACTCAGACCTGATGAGCTAGGTGTCCTAGGCGGGCAAGAAAGCCCCTGTCCAGCCCACACGTGCGCTGGCCTCCTCCCCGCTCCGCGTGACAGCAGCTCTGACTGACAGCCTGGATGCTCTGGGAAAAAAGCCTGGCTTCCCTCTGACCAGCTGACCGCAGAAGGGCCCAGGGGAGCAGCCGGTTCCCCGACGTGTGGATCGGCCTGGCCAAGGCTGCAACGCCCTGGTGGGAGGAGCCGCTGTGTCGGAGGATGTGCTAAAATAACTCAGCGCAGAATAAGACTTTGTGGTTACCCGGCTTTCACAGCAACGGAGAGAGTTTTCTATTTTCATTTGTTTTATAATTATCTGCAAATTCTATTTTTACCCAGTTTGTGGTCCACTAACTGAAAAAGAAAACAAACCCTAAAAGCCCCTCTTCCTACCTGCTGCCTCAGCCCTGCACGCAGCTCCCCTGCCTCGAGATCAGAGGACTCGCCCTCGCGGGACGCACCGGCTGAGGCTGGCATTTCTGGGGGCCAGGTTTCCTCTCTCTCTCGGCTGCACGGTGGGGCCTCACCGCTTACACCCAGAACCAGCCACCCCCATTCTGCCCACATTGAACGAGTCATTTTGGGGTATTCATGCTTGGGTGGGGCTTCCCTGGTGGCTCAGACGGTAAAGAATTCACCTTAAATGCAGGAGACCTGGGTTGGATCCTTGGGTTGGGAAGATCCCCTGGAGAAGGAAATGGTTACCCACTCCAGTACTCTTCTTGCCTGGAGGATCCCATGGACGGAGGAGGCTGGTGGGCTACAGTCCATGGGGTCACAAAGAATCGGGCATGACTGAGCGACTAACACTTTCATGCTTAAGATACTTCAAACACTGTTTCAAGTTCAGAATTCCTCCAGAACATCTCATCTCTCTCTCTCTGTTCTACACTGAGAGGGTAATAGCATCTCGTGCCTCAGACACTTGCCCGGTGGGGATGGGAGCCTGGGGCCCTGGCCGGGGGTGGGGGGCACATCCCCAGGACTGTGGCCAGCAGACAGAGGACGCGGACACCCTCGCTCGGGGCCACGGCCATGCACCCAGCCCAGTCCGCACGAGGCTCCCTGCCCTACAGGACAGCACCCCTGGCTGACAGAACATACGAGGGAGGGGGCATTCAGCTGTTATTTCTCCGCTGCTTTATTTTCATTTCTCTGTACTTAACTGTTACTTCCTCGCCTCTGTAATGTAACGTCTTTTCCATTCAGCAATGCACTTTCTTACAGTGGAAGCCTAGCGGGAGGGACTGTAAACACTGTGTTTACTCCACTGGACTAAGTGCAGGCACTGCCGACCTGCCTCCGCCCAGGAGGACCTGAAAGGCCACGGCCTGGGCACTGATGGGGCCCTGCTGTGCTTCTAAGTCAAGCCCCCAACCAAGTGGGTCTTGATTGGCAACGAATGCGTGGCTGCGAACATCACCCCAACGTCATCCCGCAGACTCCAGGCCCTGATTGCTGCGTTGGTGGACGGCCACTTGTCCCTGCACCCTCCTGCCCTCGCCAGCTTTATTTTTATTTATCTAAATGGAGTAGAATACAAACAAGGAGTGCCTGCTGCCTCCCGTCCCGGCCTGCACCATTCCCTAAATGACAGGGCTGGGAGCTCGGGTCACAGTGGGGGCGTAGACAGGAGTGGGGGACTTCGAGGCCTGCCGCTCCTGCAGACAAGATGGCAAACGTGTGTCCGGCAGGACTGTCACAGGTCACAGCACAGGGCCCGGCGGGTGGTGTCACACGTGTGACTAAATGCTGCCATCCACAAGGACAGCTCACCTGGGAGCTCAGGTTTATCTCCGGGGCTGGAGAACAGTGGCAAGGCGGGTGAGGCCTGAGCACCAGCCCAGCACGCTGGCCTGCAGCCATGCAAGCTGGCCCCCCAGGGTGTGTGCAGGGGAGCAGTGCCCGGGGCCCACCCCACTCCCAGCCTCCTTCCCCACGCTGCCCTGGCCCTGACATCCTGTGGCAGGTGCCTTCTCCTTCATTCCCAGATGACAAGTGGTGGGTCCCAGGCAGCGCCCCAACGTCGGACCCAGGGCCCAGCTCCGGGCCCAGGGGGTTGGGCAGGCCAGAGAACTTGCACCTTGAAGGGGCGCGGTGAGGACGACCTTGCAGGTAGGGGACCACACTTTGGGAGCCACTGCCTCCAAGGGTCCCAGGCTTCAGAGAGGAGAGCAGAGTCTTTAGAAGTCTCTGCAAAGTCTTTGGAGGAAAGCAGAGTCTTTGGAGTCTGAAAACTCCGAACCGGAGTGGAACCTGTGCAGACAGACCTAGCTTGGGACGAATCTGAACGTGGCCTGAGGTGACCTCGGCCAAGGCTCTCCTGATGGCTGCTCGGGGACAGGGACCGTGGCCACGTGGAACAGCCCTGGGAGGCGGGAACATAGGGAAGGGACGCCTGAGGGCTGGGGGACGGTTCCGAGCAGGGGGCGGGCAGAGGGGTTCTGTTCCCGAGGGGCTGGGGGCAGGCGGAGGGCCCTCAGACTGGGCTCTGACTCCGCCCAGGGCGCAAGGCCTCCGCCTGTCCTCACGCAGGGTGCGAGGTGCCCGGCGTGTGGTCTGGCTGTGCAGCGCCCGCCGCAGGAGTCAGGGACGAAGGGCCACACAGCCGGACGAGAGGCTGAGGGGGATTCTGAGCAGAAGCTCCTCCGCCGCTCGACCGCCCCGGACATTCATTCTTACAGATTGTTACAGAAAGGTTCTGGGAAGTGGAGCACTCTTATTTGAAAGCTACGTTTATTCTCTTTAAGATTTTCCTACTCTAAGGACGCCTTGAAGTGACAGAGCACCAGGGCCAAGTCTGTTAAGAGCCTAGTCTAGGTGGCAGCCCCAGCCCACGCTGCCCACTGGCCACAGGGCACCTCCTTGGGCACGCTGTCTCTCCTTGGCTTCTCTCACCCGCCCTTTCTGAGTCAGGCACGCTCAGGGGCCCACGGGGGTATGGGGCAGCGTCCCTCTGGACAAAGCAGCTGCTTGCCTGTGCCTGGGTCACTGCAGCCCCCACCAGGAGCCACAAGCAGAAGCTGGAGCCATCTGCCCTCCTTGGTGAAAAAACACTTGCCAGCAACACCATCCAGCGGGTCCTCCCAGCTCCCCCAGGCCCAGGCTGGTCACCCCAGCACCACTGTCCAGGGAGCCCTCCCAACGCCCCCAGGACCACAGTGCTCACCCCACAGTCTCCGGGCTCTCGCCCGCCCCACCCCTGCAGCAGCTCGCCAAAGGGAAGCCTCCTCCCAGCATCACAGCCATACAGGGGCTGCAGGCTGTGCACCCTCGACCTGCCTATCTGTACTGAGCAGACTGGGCCTCGACTGGGTACAGAATATTCAGCTAAATTGGCTGGGAGGTGAAGAGTTTTTTAAGAACACAGAGCTGTTGGCTGCCGCCGCAGAGCAGCCTCTGGGCTGGAGTGGCGCCTCCCTGAGCAGGGCCGGGCTTGGTCGGAGCGGAGCGGTACCTGCACGCTGGGGTGGCCCCCAGCTGACGCCTTCACGGCCCCGCGGCTGCCCTCCGTCTCGTAGTGGGCGCGGTGGTGGGACTTGGGCTGCACCTCGATCCTCAGCTCGTAGGGTCCTGAGTGTGACGGCAGCTGCCAGTCGAGAGCCGGCAGGGACGGGCTGAAAGGGACACACGGAGCGTTAGAGGCATGAACGGCTTCCCGCGCCCACCGACCCGGCCTGAGATGGACGGGCGGCGTGTCCTTCTGGCTGGGTCTCAAACTCCCATCGGTGAGGTCACTGTCCTCACGTGAGCAGCAATTGAAGCTGCAGAGCGGACGGCCGGCTAATCGTGACGGATACCTAGACCCTCCCAGCTCTTCACAACGAGGTTCCTGAATACAATGGACACCTCTTGCACACTTGACCCTAAATATCTTCCTTCCTTCATGAAAGGCCTAAAAATTATTCAACCTCCCCAATAAGATAGATCTTTTAAAAATCACAGCTCTATCAGCCTGACCTGAGAAGTGGGCAGGCTGGTTCCCATTTCCTCTGCCCACAAACCAGCTGTGAGCAGACCTGACACACGGAGGGGCGCCTGATAAGGCGGGGGGCTTACAGCAACCTCGCCCAGCCCCACGTCCACGATCCACAGAAACCGAGACCCGAGAACCAGGGAACAGCAGGCAGGTTTGCGAGGGCAGTGGGGAGAGATCGGGCCACAGAACCTCGGTCCCCCAGGGCAGTGGTACCAGGCCCACAGCAGGGGACCACGTCTCCGTTCAGAACATCCAGTGTCTAATCTGTTCCCTTATACACACTGTCCATCTAGGTGAAAAGACTGTCCTTTGCTGTAAACAGAAGAGGAACAGACGAAAAACAAGTTAGAAGTTAGGTTCATTTGACTCCCAGGAAATTAAAACAGAAAGAGACTGAGAGACAGAGAAGTGGAGGAGAAGGATTGGAAGGTCCACTCCTCACCGTCCACAGAGGGCGAGCCCTCAGAGCTGCTCAGCACTTGGGTACGGCTGAAAACAGACTTGGGGAGTAACTTGCTCCTGAGTCACTGAGAGAGCCAGCAACACGGCTGCACGCAGTGTGAAGTTAGAATGGCTCACAAAATAAATACTGTCACACACAGACAATTAAAATTATTGTTTGAGGTTGGAAATTTTCACCATGAATCTGGCAGCTCCACAAAAATGTAAATGTACCTCTGATTCAGGGAAAAGGCCTCAGCCTGGAAGAAACATTCCGCGGCACGCCTGCTGCGCCATCCTAACCCCTCGTGGCTCTGCCCCCAGAGCACCTGCCTCGGGTACCCCCGACCTGGAGTGGAGCCCCTACGGGACCCTGAACGCCTGGAGGTTGTCTCGTGCCTCAGCCCCACCTGCTGACCACAATGGATGACGTCAAACTCACCTCCAGCCTGATCTGATTTCTTAAAAGATTACACTCGATGCAACTAAGAAAATGTTAAATTCACATCTGACACCCGGCTGACCTGTGCAAACAGGAGCTGTCTTACACTCTCCACACACACACACGCATGTGTCTTACAATCAACCAGAGAGACTACCTCCACAACTGGGTGTGCGTCTCTAAGTATTTCCGTATAAAAGGGACGTTGTTTTGTTAAATTGTCAAGTTGTGTCTGACTCTGAGACCCCATGGACTGCAGCATGCCAGGCCTCCCCATCCCTCACCATCTCCCATATTCTGCCCAAGTTCATGTCCACTGAATCAGTGATGCCATCCAACCACCTCATCCTTTTTAAGAAAAACCAGGGTATCACATCTATTTTATTTTGTTGATATATCCCTTTTATATCTTTTTGCCTTTTTATACACATATAAAAGGGCTTTCCAGGTGGCTCAGATGGTAAAGATTCCACCTGTGATGCAGGAGACCTGGGTTCCATTCCTGGGTCAGGAAGATCCCCTGGGGAAGGGCGTGGCAACCCACTCTGGTATTCTTGTCTGGAGAATACCATGGGCAGAGGAGCCTGGCGGGCTACAATCCATGGGGTCAAAAGAGTCAGACAGGATTGAGTGACTACATCACCACCACTATCGATACCAGAGAGGTGAACATCCAGTGTGAGGCCCTGGCAGCCTTGCTGGTCATGTCCCTGGCACAGAACCACAGCCTCCATCACAGGGCACGAACCCTTGGGGCTCCTGATGCCTCCTGGGGGTCTGGCCCCCTGCACGGGGCCTGCTGGCTGTAACCTGGGCCAAGCCTCGCAGGGAAGGGCACTCGAGGTAGTGTCTTCTTGCAACACTAACGGGCACCCCAGAGGTGGTGACATACACATACACACCTTAACCCCCAGTGGTAACAACCACCAAAGTGTCCGGGCTTCCAAGCGTCCCCTGACATCTGATATGCATCTGCCTACAGGCAACGAGGGACTCCAGGCCCAGGACTGGGACCTGCCAAGCCCCTCCAGCTGAGCACGGGGAAAACAATGGTTCATGTACCTGAGCAGACCGGGAGGCGTGGAGCTGGACTCCGACAGCCTTGGGGAAACCACGGGTCAGGGGGTCTGAACACTCGCTGGGTGACACCAAGGGATTATTTAAATCCCACGTTAGTGTCTAGTGTGATGCCTACTGGTGCCACAACTCGCGTCTAAACCTGAGCCCCTGTCTCTGGAAGACGCACACTGAGCGGCCCTGGAAAGGTCACACAGGTCTGGTAAAGGGCGTGGGTGGGGGCAGGCAGGTGGGCCATGCGTTCCTCCGTCTGAAGGTCTGGTAAACGGCGTGGGTGGGGGCAGGCAGGTGGGCCATGCATTCCTCCGTCTGTTGGGGGTGGGGGTGGGCACTGTGATTAGTCTCCGATGCTGCACAAGGTTGTTCTTCTGTGACCCAAACTGAGAGAGCACATCTAAGAAGCACACACTTGAGTTTCCACAGTGATTGTGCAGGCCGGAACCGGCAGGCACTCAAGTTCCTTTTGGTTTACTGACATTAAAAAATATGCCACAGGGAACACTGTTAGCTGTAAACCCCCCAAGCCACCCGCTTTTCCACCTTCCTGCTCTCAGCCTGTGAGCTCAGTGACCATTCCCTCATCTGGCTTCACCTGAGTCTGGGCCCCCAGAACCTCCTCCCACAGAAAAGCCATGTCCACTCACGACTGAGAACAGCTGCCGCTGAACGGCTCCCCACATGCCCCAGGCCAGGGGCCACGGACGAGCCTCAGGGAGCCCTGTTTCCTGAAGTTCTCCTTCTGTGTAGACACCTGGGGTTGGGGGGTGGGGAGCTGCTCTTCCAAGCAGATGGTTTGTGTAGAGTCCTTTCAATGTTGAATTTTTGAGAGCTAAAGCCCATATGGACCTATTACTTAGAAGAAAACTGCAAAGATTCTAGAACTCAGCTGTTTCTAAAAGACCTGAAGATACAAACTCTGAACTTGGCAGGGTTCAAATCTACCCGAAGGGGACCAGACCTGGAGGGGAAGGCCATCACCCCAAGCTTGAAAGAAACGCGCTTTCCCAGGGTCGCAGCCAAGGGAAGGGCCGCTTGACTTACTTGCTTTGATTTGACTTTTTTCCTTTAATTTTAAAAAAGGTCACAGGCTCAGTTCCCAGCTATTTAATGAAGCAGAGTCTTTGGGCTCCCAGAGTGCTTTGGGCCGAGGCTGGGCCAGGACCACACACCTCGCCGGAGGCCCAACCCACCCTCCGCCCCCGGCAGAGTCCAGGCAAGAAAGCTGCTCCCACTGAGAGGTCACCTTCCTGGAGGGCTGCCGGGCAAGGCTGATCTCTCCGTGGTGACCCTCACTGGTTCTCGGGGCCCAGGGAACTGCCCTCAGGGAGGGGCTGGGGGTCAACCATGGGAAGGCTCGAGTCTAGAGCTGGCAGAGCTCTTCTGATGGGCCTGGAAGGGATGCAATGGGGGCCGTTCAGACAGGAGCTCTCACCCGGGTCTCAGGACGCTGTGGGCTGTCACCCCCGACTGTCGGGATGGCCCTCTCTGCACTGAGAAGACTTAGGCACAGGACCAGCCGAGGGGGCTGGCGGAGGAGGTTGGAGAAGTGCTTTTACCGGGGTATCGGTGGGTGGATGGGGGGCGAGGGGCAGAGCTGGGCAGTAACGTACAAGGGGGCCAATGACCCACGTATCCCCTGCCTGTCCTCGGGGTGCCACACACAGAGCACCCCGACCCTGAGATTCTGTGGCCAGCCACCTGTCCTAAGGCCCAGGCTCCCCCAAGAGGCTCTACCCACGTCACACTGCCTGGACCCCTCCTGAGCACCAGCTCAGTCCCCAGAGTCCCCAACATGTCCCTGTGCCCTTGGGAGGGGGGCTCAGATGAGGCTGAGCCTCTGGGGGGTGCTGGCGGGCAGAGGCCACCTGCTCGTCCTCTCACACCCTCAGGGGCTCCGTCTGCAAGGCCCACACCTGCTCAGAAACCTGAGTCCAGTCACAGACCTGGAACTTTCAGAGCAAGAACAGTGAGGCCACCACCTCGGATTCAGGAATTTCACAAAACTCAGTTGCTTTCAGGGGCTCCACCAACCAGGGTGTGGACAATTCCGAGTTGCAGGGACTTTCTTCCAGCTTTCTGGAAAACCCTGTCATCCTTATTCTGCACCGCACCCCCGCCCACTCCCAAAAAACCCAGGCCTATCTCACGTAGGCCTCTCAGGCCCTGCCCCACAGGCTCACATCCTGATGCTTCTGGCTGCCCCGCGAACGGCTGCTTAAACCTTTGCACAGCCTGAACAGGGCCATCCACCTTGACGGGCCATGGAAGCGGCGTGGCCAGAGTGACAAGTACACCATGGCTGAGTGCACTGGGGCAAGGCGCAGCACTAGCCAGCATTTCGTGTGCCCGTGGCGGGGTGGGGTGCCTGCTGGGCACCCCAGCCTGCTAACTGACCTGGACACAAAGGCTCTGGGCAGTTACTTTCTTCACCAAAAACCAGCTCAAGGCTGGGCGTGAAGCCCCAGCTTCCAGAAGGTTACTTTAGAAGCATTTATCCAAAAAGCAAACCCCATCACGACACATACATTTTTGCTCATGAACCCAAGAAACATTTGTCAACAAAAGCCCGTTAATGTCCACAGAAGACCTCGTCTTAAATGTGACTAAGTTTCACCCTCCGCGGGACGGGCCCCATGTCTCCCTGGCTGCCTAACCCAGGTGCACTGCAGGTGCCTGGGGCTCCAATGAGCACCCCGCACTCTCTTTGGAGGAAAACGTCTGGACAGAAAGAGTTCTGTTTCGTCTGTGGTCACTGGTGCATGCTGTCACTGGACACTTCCTCCTGGTCAGGCTCTTACCAGTTTGGGAAACTCAAGACTGGAGACCCCCGAGTGCAGCTCAGCCCCACATGCATGCCACGGCCAGCCGGGTCAGAACAAGAACAGGCAGGGAGCTGTCCAGTCTCAAAAGCAGAACTCTTTGAGCACTTGGATTATCTACAAAATTAACCAACACGGATCTCAAGGCTCGACTTGAAAATCAGTGTATAAAGCCACATAGACTCAAACTGATCCTCTCCAGGAATGCATAAGTCCTTGAGATCCTTGTTCTCCTTTTCACAGCTAATAATACCAGACATTCACAGGATAACATCAAATAAAGCAATCGGGGGCTTCCCTGGTGGTCCAGTGATACAGAATCCACTGTGCAACACAGGAGACATAGGTTCGACCCCTGGTCCAAGAAGATCCCACATGCCATGGAGCAGCTAAGCCCGCGCACCGCAACTACTGCGCCTGAAGCCTTGCTCTGCAACAAGAGAAGCCAGTGCAATGAGAAGCCCGAGAGCCCAAAGAGACAGGAGACCCCGCTCGCCACAACTAGAGAAAGCCTGCGCACAGGAACAAAGGCCCAGCACAGCCAAAACACAAAATAAATAAATCTTTGAAAAAAAAAAGAGCAATCAGGCCCACATCCTCCACCTGCATCTCGAGGAAAGACCAAAAGGTGGAGAGAAGCCTCTGCCGCAAACCTGCAGATCTCAGCTGAACCCTCCAGGCTATGCCTTCCCACCGGAAGTCAGCACTTAGGGTGCTGTGTCCAGGGTCCATGGTGGACTCTGAGGAGCCAGGAGAGCCTGTTCCATGGGGAGCCAGGCGCTAGGCCTCTGAGACCATCTCTCCTGCAGTGAGCAAGCGTGATCTGCAGAAACTCGCAGCTCAAGCGCGACCCTGGCCACCAAGTTCACCTGCAGACGCCTCTGCACAGCTGAGGCCACGGTCAGCCTCTGGCCTCCTGAGGCCTCGGTCTGCCAGCCTCCCACCTCCCTGAGCAGCCACCAACACCCTAGGAGTGGGACATGGACTTTGTAGAGAGATCCCAGCCCTCGACACTGCCACAGCCCCCTACCTAGCAGGCAAACATATCATGACACCTGGGAGCAGGGGCTCCCAAGGGCTCCAGCCAGGGGCTTGCCAATCACAGCCCGAGTCCAGCCCTACCTGTTACCAGCAGGGCCTGAACAGTGGCCCAGGCACTGGGGCCACTGTAAGCGCTGGGGGGACGTATGGAGACCACTCTACTCACTGGCTTCTTTCTAAAGCTTGCTGTCAGCGGCTTCCTTTTATTGGAAGGGTGTAAATTTTTTTTGTCCCTGCCTCATGTGGGATCTTAGTTCCTAGACCAGGGATTGAACCTGTGGCCCCTGCAGTGGACGTGCCAAGTCTTAACCACAGGACCACAAGGGGTGTCCCTGCTGAGCTTCCTTTTGTGACCTCCAGATGACGAGCTCCTTGGCCAGGTCAGAAAAGGGAAAATAACCCAGAAACGATGCGTCCAAGACCTTGGGTGGGCTGACCCAATGCAAATTGCCCAAGTGCAAACGGCTGGGGCCAGGGCAGTCATTCCGGCGGAATGATGTGTGATTAGATTTGTTACCAGCATACAGCTTTATTTAATCTTATTCCAAAGTAGGGTAAACTCTGAAATATTCATTTAACTTAAAGATGCAGTCAATCAGCTGTAGCTTCATCAGGCTCTGGGAGCTAAGACCTGGGCACGGCATGAAGGTCACGGATATCATTAAAATCATCAACTGTACCCAAAACCTAGAAGAAACCGTGTCTGAAACACACTGACCGGGAGGTGCAGCCCCTTGGGTCGCTGGTCCCAGAACAAGCAGTGGGGTCATCACATGCCCGTGCCCCTCAGGAAGCTGACCCCGCATTGGGGACTCTCCTGGGCCCAGTGGTTATGACTTCGCACTTCCACAGCCAGGGGTGCGGGGCTGGTCCGGGAACTAAGACGCCCCAAGCCTCGGGACGTGGCTAACAAAGAAATGAGTCAGTAATGCTCAGATCACAAAGCAAAGTTTCGTCTGCAGTGATTTAATTCGACGTTGCTGCTGTCAGAAACGGCGCATCTCAAAACGCTCTGCCTTCCCAGACCAGCTCCTTCCAGTCCTTTCCTCATGTAGCCCTGCCCCTTGAAGGCACATCCAGAGATTCTGCCAGGCACAGAGACAGCACTGAGACGTCAGAAGTCAGGACTCTCCACGAACCCATTCCAAAAGGAGAACAAGCTCCCTGAACGCATGCAGCGGGCCCTGGGTAAGGATGACACCCTTGCTGGGGCAGGAGCTCCAGTGCATCTGCTGGAACCAACAGAGGCTTACGCTTGAGCACCTCCGGGACAACGACAGCCCCTGGAAGCCACCAGCGGGAGTCAATCCACGGCCATCTCTGCCCTCTCTGGCACGGCCAGGGCCAGCGTCACTGTCAGCGCTGTGGGCGGACCTGCTTATTCTCATCCAAGGACAGGAGTGGGGAGTCTTTCCTGGAGAGGGCCCCTGTGGCCTGGCTAAAGCCATGGGGCAGACAGCCTTCAGACGGGTCACCTGTGACCCCTCTTGCGTCTCTCAAGCTTCAGGAGCAGAGCACAATTCTCCGAGGCTCTACATCAAAACTCTTCTTTAAAAGCTACAAACTTCTGTCCAACAACGCTGATGATTTCACAAACACAACCCCTTCTGTGGCAGGAACTGGGAATCATCTTTGATCCAGTGAGACTGTTGGGAGGTTCCACGCAGAACAGAGGGCCACTGGGGTCGGTGATCCCATACCCCACGTGCCTCAGGAAGAGGCCCACACCCACACGTCTCGTTAAAAAGTTCCCCTCACTGGCAGGATAGACGTGGACGTGCCCAGAGGGGCTGCCCGCTCCCACAGGGGCGGCGATGGATGTGTCCTGATAAACTGCCCATCCCAGACCTCAGAGCCTGTCAGCACTGGGCGCCCGGCCGTGCAGCCTAAGACCCGCTAACACCTGGTGCCAGCCCCCTCCCTGCACCAGTCCCTGGGCACGCGCAGCAGTGTCCGAGGGCAGGAAGTGTGGTCACCGCCCCCCAGAGCAACGGCCTGACCTCTTCCTTCTCTAGCTGGCCCCTGGCACCCGTGGACAGGATCACACGGAAAACATTGCCAGGGACCAGGAAACATATTTTGATGTGAAACCAAAACAGTGGGAAAAGCTGACTTCAAGCCCGGGAGGAAGCGTGGGGCTTGTTGGCGCAAGCTCACACGAGTGCTGGGGGACCCCACCCGAGGGGGTCTGGACCGGGTGACAGAGCGGGGCACTCAGCCCGTGGAGCTGTCACCAAGACCCCCGAGCAGAGATGGGGCAGCACTGGTGTTTTCCATCACTGACAACCCCCAGAACCACGCACGTTCCCACGGGCACCCCACCACCAGGGCTCGAGAAAGCCACCCCATCCACCTGGGGTCACAGGCTGAGTTGCTCCCCCAGAGGCTCCAGGGTGGAGTCCTAACCCCAGGACGGCAGCAGACCCCCGTACCTGCAGGCTCAGTCTTTATAGGGGCTGTCAAGTTAGGGCGAGCCCCCAAAGCGGTCCCGTCCAATGACCGCAGGAGGAGCCAAATGCCTGGACCGTGGGCTCCGAGCCCCAGACTTCGAGGAACGTCTGCTGTCTAAACCACCCTGGCAGTGGGGCTGGGTCCCAGCGGCTCCTGGAGACACGGGCTCACGGTCTCCTTGCAAGCCCTTAGGACCTTCACGCCAACGTCACCACGTGAGTTCACTGAAGCCTCGTTCTCAACTGGAGAAGGGTGCTTTGATGTATTCTTTTTTTATTTAAATAATAATTATAAAGAGAGTGAGAATAAAAATTCTTACATTCTAAAAGGCCTCCAAATGGATTTTTTTAAACCCCCACATTCATGAATGAAATCCATGTTCCGAGACACATGTTTTGACAGTAACTTTGGAAATGCCAGCTTTTTGAACTTTTTGTGGATGCACCCTGAAGCCGGCCAAGACTCGTTGTGGCCCCCTTGCCCCCTGGCTCTCGACTGCTACCCATGCTGGCGGAAAGGAAGCGTTCAGCTTTAGAAACTCACCCCTCACACTGCTTTTTTGCCACAGGCTTCTGTAAAGGTTTGGCACTGAGAACCAAGCTGTCCACTTACAGTTCTAACTACATCTTTAGTTTAGAAAAAAGGGGGGTTCTGAAGAGAACACAGAAAGCTCTGTAACAACACCCTGATTCGCTCTCCTCAAGGTCTGGACAGGACGGCTGGGAGCCACGAGGCCGACGTGCAGTCCTGCCTCCAGAAGCAAACGGGAGCAGCAACAAGCCTCGAACACTGAGTCCACAGGCAGAAGCCTCTTCCTGGGAGGCAGCCACAGCCCTTGGTAGAGCATGGGCCTCCAGGGAGGGCCTGTGCGCATGGCCAACACCTGACTAGAATCCTGGGGCAGAAAGCTCTCTGCTAGGGGTCATTAGTGGTCCGCTTGCTGGGATAGCTGTTTAGTTAAAAATAAAAACCCCGGGCTGAGTGAGGGGACCCAATGGAGCAGCAGCAGCAGCCCCAACACCGTTAAAAAGAAAAATCAACAGCCCAAGAGGCAGCTAGCAGCTCAGAGGAGCTGGGGCTCCCGCCAGGCGGCGGTCTCCGGGGAGGGGCACCGAGTTGCTCCCAAGCCGGCGGGGCTGGTGCGGGCGGGCAGGTTGCTCCGGGGAATTGTGAGCAGGGCCCCATCTGCGCCGACTGTGCAGTGACAGCAATTAGGTGTGAGCAGGGGAGGCGAAAACACAGATAGGAGCTGCGCCTGGCTTTACAAGGAGCAAAACAAAAACCCAGCCCACGTGTTCGTAAGCCCCAAGACAGCAGAGAATGTGCCCCAAAGTCCCTCCAGCACCGGAGAACACAGCCTTGTCTGGGCACCGGACTTTAGGAAGGACAGAACGTGTGAAGAAGAGATCTCTGGCCCCCCTCAGCCAATGTGACCAAGTCCGGAGAAAGGGAGATTTGGACACAGACACAGGCTAGAGAAGGCAGAGGGATGCCGGGAGGCTGTGGCCCCGCCCGCCCGTCGCTCACCTGGTGTAGGACGCGGGGGACCGTGGCCGGGCCCACGGGTACGGGTGCTGTGGCACCGACAGGTACTGGTCGCAGAAGGCGCCCTTGCGGATGTGCTGGAAAGCCGCGAACTCCTCGGGCTGGAAGTCGGGCGTGGGTGGCGTGGTCCCCAAGTCCTCACCCGCCGGCTCCACCTTGAGCGCCACCGCGGGTGAGTGGTCCAGCGTGGTCTTGCGGGCCTTGACCGGGACGCCATCGCCCAGGTCCAGGCTGCTGTCGGTGCTCAGGGCGTTGATGGCAGCCACGATGGCCGAGCTGGTGTACTGCGTGGTGTTGCCCAGCCAGGTGTCGTCGGTGACGCTGACCCGCGGCGAGCCCTGCGGGGACGGTGTGGGCGAGGGGTGCGGGGAGCAGGACAGCTGCCGGCCGTTGAGCCCATACTTGCGCTTGTTGCAAGGGGATGAGGGCCTGGACGTGCGGGCCCCCAGCCAGCTCTCCTCGGTGACGCTGGTGCGGGGGGAGGTGGAGGGCGAGTGCCGCGGGGACCCGAGCAGGCCGCAGGCCCCCAGGCCGCGGGGGAAGCCCTCCTCGGGGTCTGTGGTCTTGGGAGACACGCAGGGGGACTGCCAGGGGGATGTCTGCGGGGACGCGTATGGGTACGAGAAGCTGGACTCATAGGACGAGGCCTCAGAGTTGCAGCTTCGGGAGGACAGGCTGCTGGCGGGGCTCAGGCAGGAGGGGTCGCGGTAGGCCTCCAGGCTGGGCAGGTTCAGCGTGGCTGTGGACGGGGACCGCTTGGGGAGGACGTCCTCCACGTCTACCTCGTGCAGGAACTGGCTGCTGCTGTGGTGCAGCCCCAGGTAGGAGGTGATCTCGATGCGCGGGCTCTCCAGGGCCGGTGCCCCGTTGGGCCGGATGCCGCCCGATGACAGGAAGTAGCTGGAGGGCCCGCTGTCCACTGCCCCGCCATACCCCACGGTGGAGACGCCCGCGGCCGAGCTCTGCAGGTCGTGGCATGGAGCAGGCAGTGAGGGGTGCGCCGCAGAGAGGGGCAGGCCTGCACCCAGGCCGGGGGCGGCGTAGCCGTAGTGCTCTGGAGGGAAGAGGGAGATGGTGAGGGCCTGGACCAGGGGTGTGGGGCCCCCCACCTCCAACCCCGACCCCTCAGGCCACTGAGATGGGCGCCCCCACCCGCGATCCCGACCCCGCAGGGCACTGGGACAGGATCCCCCCGACCCGACCCCGCAGGCCACTGAGATGACCCGCTGCTCGCCCGCCCTGGCCTCGCCCTCAGGGACCCCGCCCCTCTGGCTCTCCTCTCTCCACTCGAGCTGTGGCCTCACGCTCAGTCACGCGCCCACTGGGGCTTCCGTTTGCCCACACGTCCTTCCTGAAAAGCCGCACGTGGGGCCCCTTTTTTCTGCTTCTACTCAAACACTGCCTCCCCCAACCACCCTATCCCAATCCCAACCCCGCAGCCCGGCACGCATGTCACCCTCTCCCACTTTATTTCTCGCCCGTAACATCGATCATTCATCATGTCTTCCACCAGAGGAAACCACGGGTTTCAGGGTGGGGGTGTCAGAGCCACCCCAGTGCGCCCTGTGGTCCACTCCTGTTTCCAGTCCAAACGATGCTGATTTGTTCAATGAACAGATGGACAGGGTTTAGACCCATCAGATCCTGGGACCGGGATGTTTAAGGACGTTGTAACAGACTGATCACCAGAGACAAAGAAAGCACTGAGGTGAGCACACAGTCTCTGGGGCCTCTCACCCAACCTCTGACAGTGACTTGGCGCCCAGGAATCCTTTCAGGACAAAAGCAAAGCAGAGGGTATCGATGTACAGCCATAATTTAGCTCTTTACACACTAATTATACCCTCAGTGAAATATGTGTAAGAAATCATCACTAGTGTGATTAATCATTTTTAGCAGCAAACCACATGCCTGGATTTCCGATTTGAACAGACGGTTCAAAACTGCTGGTTCTTGGTGACCGCAGCCTGGAGCCGAGTCTCCCAAGGTCTCTGAATAATGGAGCCACTTGAGGAAACCCTACACCACGTCCCCGGCCCAGCGCACCAGCCCAGAGACGCTTCATCCTGCCTCCAGGCTTCTGAACCTGCCTGGACAGACCCTAGAGCTCAGGGGCCTCCAAGTGCAGGCTCAAACACCACGGATTTACCAGCGACAACGGGTCCAGCTTCCCAAATCGGGGAAGATCTCTTTCCATTCTCGCTTATTTCAGGAGTCTGCGACCACCCTCTGGTAACCCAGGCCCTTCCCATCCTTGCTAGTGAGGAGCTCTGGCTTTTACACTGTGAAATACCATCCCATAAAACACTGTTCTCAGCTGCCTCCTAACAGGGCAGGCCGGGAGAGCACGCAGGCCCGCCCTTCCCCCAGGTCTCGAAGGCAGCCTATCTTTTGGGGAGAAGTCGTCCAGATGCTCAGAGTCGCTGCTGGAATCTAAACAGCCCTGGAGCGAGGCTGAGCGGGACGAGAGCGGGGAAACTGCAGCTGAGGGAATCGAAGCTCCGGGATTGGGGGAGGAGGCGGGGGGGCGGTAAGTGGA
>SJYF01002196.1:628672-645498 GCA_006410515.1 Procapra przewalskii
CCCCCCAGGCTACGGGTTTTGCCTGGAGAGTTTGTCGGCGCGAGTGCCCATCCCACTAGAGGAAGGGGCCGGGAGGAGAGGCCGCGTCGTGGCGCAGAGCGAAGGGAAGTCGGGAGAGTTGTGTCAGCCCCCTCCGCCCGCCCCTCTCGGGCTTTCAGGGGCGTGGGGCTGTCCTGTGGCCCCGGAGCCCGCGGGACCCCTCGGGCCGGGAGTGCCACTCGGCTGCGGAGGGCCAAGCTGGGGGCCGTTGGCCGCAGCCTCCTCCTCCTCCAATAAATAATTTTCACTCCATCCAGAAAAGCTCTTTTCCTGTCTGCTCTAAACGCGCCCCTCATTCTCCCGCCCGGGTGACGGTGTCCCGTCTGTTTCCCTCTGTTTAATGCCGTTGCCCAGACCACGGTGGCCGCGCGCCAGGGCGCAGGGAGTCCCGGAGGCGGCGGCGGAGCTCCGCGGCCAGCGCGCCCCCGTGTCTGCCTCGGGCCGGCCCTGCGGCCACCGCGGGGCCACCGGCCTCGTCCCCGCGCCCCCGGCCCCCCGGCGCCCCTTTCGCCTTTCTGGGTCCTCCGGGCCCTCTCGAGGTGTGTTTACGGCTGCTACTAGGAGAGACGTTACACGGGTTTTATTTTAAGAATTGGTGATGACTAACGAAGTTAAAAGGAGCTTAGGACAGAAAACAAGACTATTTTTAGATTACTGTTGTTTCTGTGGATTATTGGGGCAAATACACCCAAAGAAGCTTACCATTTTCAAAGTCCCTTTAGTGCCAAATCCTTTCTCCTGGTGCGCACTTGGGTATTCATCCTCCCTGTTCAATATTTTCTAGAGACTTTGCAGTTGCTGTTGCTCCCGGTTTTGTGTTCAAGCACAAGTGCTATGGAGATGCCACCCTCAGCGCCCTCGGCCTGGGGACGGCTCCGGAGGACCTGGGAGGCACTGGTCTGGCCGGAGCTGCCCTGAAGGGGCTGCTGTGTCCCTACCCTTGGAGCCTCGCTGGGGACCCCTGGGTCCCACTTTCCAGCTTCTGCACCCCCAGCTGGCAGGGCCTCCTGGGCAGGTGCGCTGCCATCCACCCTTTCTTCCTGTTCCCTTCTCGCACACCCAGGTGCCACTTCTTGCTCATGAAAATCACCTCAGACATCTGTGAGTTGATGTAAATGCTTTTGTTCTCGCCAGGTCCACACCTGAGCCCTGGCAGCGCGAATTTAAAGTTCTCCCATTTGGAACCACTCTGAGCATGCGACTTCTCTACAGGGCAAGCGTGCATTCCCCCTGCAGCACCTCTGAGCAGCCTGCAAGAGGCTCATAGACTGAACCAAGTGTCGGCAGACATGCCTGCCTACATGGGCATTGAGCCAGAAGGTAGAGATAGGCATTAAATTAAAAATCAGAATTGCGTGCATGTTAAGATGCCTTCAGTTCAGTTCAGTTCAGTCGCTCAGTTGTGTCCGACTCTTTGCGACCCCATGAATCACAGCACACCAGGCCTCCCTGTCCATCACCAACTCCCGGAGTTCACCCAGACTCGCGTCCATCTAGTCAGTGATGCCATCCAGCCATCTCATCTTCTGTCGTCCCCTTCTTCTCCTGCCCCCAATCCCTCCCAGCATCAAAGTCTTTTCCAATGAGTCAACTCTTCGCATGAGGTGGCCAAGTTGTGTCCAACTCTGCAACACTGTGGACCACCACCCACCAGGCTCCTCTGTCCATGAGGATTCTCCAGGCAAGAATACTAGAGACGGTTGCTGTGCCCTCCTCTAGGGGATCTTTCAGACCCAAGAATCAAACCCACATCTCCTATGTCTACCTACATCGGCAGGCAGGTTCTTTACCAGTAGCGCCACCTGGGAAGCCCAAAAATCAGAATTAGGAAGAGTTTGTTTGCTTCTAAGTAAACTTAGCTGAGGCTCTTTTGAAAAGCCGTTGACGCTAAACCTGCCAGTTGTGCCTGGAGTCGAAAAAGATGGGTCTGCACACCTGTGAGCTCCCTTTTCTGTTAGGGGTGTCCTTAGAGGTCCATGCATTTCTGGTTTGGAGTTTCTGCTCAGATTTTCCCTGTGAAGTCGTGCTTTAATCCTCCCCCCGTCCCAGCGCAGGGGCTTCTTCATCTGCGGACCACCCACTCCATGCGTCCCACCACCGGGCGAACACTGCAGTCCTCAGCCAGTCAGTGCCATCATGGCCAAGGCTGGTCAGCACCCCGGCCAGAGACTCAGCATGGCACCTCCCGCCCTTCGCCCTCCACGTGGTCCTCCCTGAGGCTCAGCAGAGGGACAGTGGAGAACATTCCTCTGGGACAGTGGAGAACATTCCCTCTCGACAGTGTCCCTGGTGCCTGTGAAGGGAATGTGTGTTCTGCCGCGCCTGGGTGGCGTGTCCTAAGGACGTCCGGCGGGTCTCGCTGGTGTGCCGCCCTGGGCTCAGGTCTTCTGTTTCGCGTTGGTCTTCTGCCTGGCAGCCACACCCATGACTGAAGGCGGGGCCCTTCCTGACATCTCCCACTATCGCTGCAGCGTTGCCTCTCCCTTCCTCCCGTCAGCTTCTGCGGCATATATTCTGGGCCTCCGTGGCTAGATGCACATATATTTATAAATTTTACGTTTTCCTGATGGATGGGCCCTGTAATCGTTATGAAACATGCCTCTTTGTTTAATGACATTTTCTGTGTGTTAAAATCTATTTTATCTGACATTCGTTCCAGCTTCCCAAACTTGTTCTTTGCATAATATATGTTTTTCCACTTTAGTCCATTCGTGAGTCTAAAGTGCACCTACTGTAGCTGGGTTCAGGTTGGATCACGTTTTCTTTTGATCGGCTTGTTAAATCCATCCACATTTAATGTTAATATTGATATCATTGGATTTATATCTGCCATTTCATTTTTCTTGTTTTCTATTTTCCTCCCCTTGGTTTGTTTCTCTGTTTCTCCTTTATTGCTTTATGTTAAGTGAATGTTTTCTAAAGTAGCAAAATGAATTCTTTAGTGCTTTTTACCCCTTTTAAAGTTATTTCTTTAGTGGATTTGCCACAGACATATTAACATCACAATCAGCTTCAGATGCCCAGTAGCTTAATTTCAGTGACAGACATAACCATGAATCCTATGTGGGTTCATTCCTTTCTCCTCTTTTTATGGTAACATGTTAACAAATGGTGATGCTGCAGACCCAGCGGGGCTCTAGTGCTCCTTCCCACCTACCTGCGTCCCCTTCCTCCCAGCTTTGTTTCACCCACTTCCTCAGTTCTGGTGAAAATATTACACTTGTCTTACATTTCCACTAATTATAGGCCTCACATTACATTATATCTGTATTATTTTATACAATTGCTTTTTAAACCAGTTATTGGAATAAAGGAGGAAAATATACATTTGTTCAGTTCAGTTCAGTCACTCAGTCGTGTCCGACTCTTTGCCACCCCATGAATCGCAGCACGCCAGGCTTCCCTGTCCATCACCATCTCCCGGAGTTCACTCAGACTCACGTTCATCAAGTTCGTGATGCCATCCAGCCATCTCAACCTCTGTCGTCCCCTTCTCCTCCTGCCCCCAATCCCCCCCCAGCATCAGAGTCTTCTCCAATGAGTCAACTCTTCGCATGAGGTGGCCAAAGTACTGGAATTTCAGCTTCAGCATCATTCCTTCCAAAGAAATCCCAGGGCCGATCTCCTTCAGAATGGACTGGTTGGATCTCCTTGAAGTCCAAGGAACTCTTAAGAGTCTTCTCCAACACCACAGTTCAAAAGCATCAATTCTTCGGCGCTCAGCCTTCTTCACAGTCCAACTCTCACATCCATACATGACCACAGGGAAAACCATAGCCTTGACTAGACGGACCTTAGTTGGCAAAGTAATGTCTCTGCTTTTGAATATATTATATAGGTTGGTCATAACTTTTCTTCCAAGGAGTAAGTGTCTTTTAATTTCATGGCTGTAGTCACCATCTGCAGTGATTTTGGAGCCCCCAAAAATGAAGTCTGCCACTGTTTCCACTGTTTCTCCATCTATTTCCCATGAAGTGATGGGACCAGATGCCATGATCTTCGTTTTCTGAATGTTGAGCTTTAAGCCAACTTTTTCATTTTCCTCTTTCACTTTCATCAAGAGGCTTTTTAGTTCCTCTTTACTTTCTGCCATAAGGGTGGTGTCATCTGCATATCTGAGGTTGTTGATATTTCTCCCAGCAGTCTTGATTCCAGCTTGTGTTTCTTCCAGCCCGGCGTTTCTCATGATGTCCTCTGCATAGAAGTAAAATAAGCAGGGTGACCATATACAGCCTTGACGTTCTCCTTTTCCTATGTGGAACCAGTCTCTTGTTCCATGTCCAGTTCTAACTGTTGCTGCCTGGTCTGCACACAGATTCACTGCTTCATGGAATGACACACTTGCCTTTAACCGCACTGGTGTATTCAGTGGCTGCAGTGTCTGTCTGGGGTCCCGCCCTTCCCCCCTGAAGAACTTCCTGTATTTCTGGCAAGGTGGGTCTGCCGGCAGCAAGTTCTCAGTGCTTGTTTATCTGGGAAGGCCTTCATTTCACCCTCGCTTTTGAAAGGTAGTTTTGCTGAGTGTCGGATTCTTGGTTTGCAGTGTTTTCCTCTGAGCACGCTGGTGTGTTGCCCACTGCCTTGCAGCCTGCAGAAGTCTCCTTTGGGCTCAGTCCCCTGGGGCAGGGGAAGTGACCTTGGGATTTTTGCCGTGTCGGTGATCCTCAGCGCGTTCACAGTGATGGAGGCTGAAGTCCTCTTTGTTGAAGGGGAGGCCAGAGGCAGATTCCTGGGCCCACCTGAGACCCTGACTATGGGCTCCTCACCTGGGAGGAGCTGCCTCCCCTCTGCTGCTTGCCTGCTTTGCTATGGACTCAGCCTCAGCCGGGATGCCAGGCCGCACTGGAACCCCAGCTGACCCCGGGGTCTGTCCTGCTCTGTGAGGCCCACAAGGGCCTGGCAGCCTCTGAGGCAAACGCAGGAGGGTTGAGGATGCCCCGTGGAGCAGAGTCCTTCTGGTTCCCCTCCATCCTCTTGAGGGATCCCGTGCGGGCTCCTGCTGCCCTGGCCCCTCCCGGCAGCCTCAGGCCAGGCCTGTGTTTCTGAGAGCTGAGGGCGAGCGGAGGTGGTGGGCAGTCCACAACCCCCGTGTCTGGCTGTCTGGGCATCTGCTCCGGCCACCGACCTGGCTGGAGGGAACTAGGGTCCTCCTCTGGTTTCTGGAGCGCTTCAGGGTTTGCACCTGTGAGCTCACTGTGCCTTCGTTTTGCAGAATGGTAACAGGAACAGTCTTCTGATGGCAACTCTTAAATTCAGCAGCGGCCCAAGGCAAGCAGTTTTCCATCCCAGTCATGGGTCGAGGTTGGCGGGGTGGGGGATACTCTGGGTCCCTTTCTTTCTCTAATTGGCTTCGGTTTTGCACACGGTGAGTTTTCGGGAGGGGCGGGCACAGGACCCCGGGCACAGGCCAGCGCCCCCTCCCCGGCCCAGGGCCCTGGCCCAGCATGGGAGGAGATGGAATCTGCCCATGGCTTGGGTCTGCCGAGCTTCCCAAACTATTTTTAAAGTGTTTTTGGTTCAATAAAGCTCTAAACAAGTTTTGCCAGGCACTTTTTCCATTAATTTTTAAACTAGAGTGAATTTCAAGGGAAATTTAATCCATGTGCTTCTGATTCATTTACACTTAACTCATGGAGATGCTGCGTTGAACTGTTTGATGTTGAAGCAGAAGGCGGCTTTTTACAAGCCTGCTTGGCCTTTTTTCCTTCTTGGAAACAGGAAATGGCGTCTTGCCAAAGTGTAAATGGATGGGAACCCTAAGGGAAGATGCTGTTTCAAGCCCACACCCTAGAGCCTGGGGCTGTGGCAGGGCTGGGCTGTGGGATCCCAGGAGCTGGCAGCGGGAGGGGTGGGGGTGTTCCAGGCAGAGGCCATGGGCCTGACGCCTCCGCACTCCCCCAGGCTCCCCTGCACTGGGGCCTCTGGTGCCCAGACAGCAAGAGACACTGTGCTGTACTTGTCTGCTTACAACTCGTGTGGACACATGCAACACACGCAGCACACACAACACAGTGCACTGTCAACACACACAACACAGTGCACTGTCCACACACACAGCACAGTGCACTGTCCACACACACAACACAGTTCACTGTCAACACACACAACACAGTGCACTGTCCACACACACAACACAGTGCACTGTCCACACACACAACACAGTTCACTGTCAACACACACAACACACACAACACAGTGCACTGTCAACACACAACACACAACACAGTTCACTGTCAACACACACAACACACACAACACACACAACACAGTGCATTGTCCACACACACAACACACAACACAGTTCACTGTCAACACACACAACACACACAACACAGTGCACTGTCAACACGCAACACACAACACAGTTCACTGTCAACACACACAACACACACAACACAGTGCACTGTCCACACACACAACACAGTGCACTGTCCACACACGCAACACAGTTCACTGTCCACACACGCAACACAGTGCACTGTCAACACACACAACACAGTGCACTGTCAACACACAACACACAACACAGTGCACTGTCAACACACAACACACAACACACAACACAGTTCACTGTCCACACACGCAACACAGTTCACTGTCCACACACGCAACACAGTGCACTGTCAACACACGCAACACACACAATACAGTGCACTGTCAACACATGCAACACACACAACACAGTGCACTGTCAACACACACAACACAGTTCACTGTCCACACACGCAACACAGTTCACTGTCCACACACGCAACACAGTGTACTGTCAACACACACAACACAGTTCACTGTCAACACGCAACACACAACACAATGCACTGTCAACACACGCAACACAGTGCACTGTCAACACACGCAACACAGTGCACTGTCAACACACGCAACACACACAACACAATGCACTATCAACACACGCAACACACATAATACAGTGCACTGTAAACACACACAACACAGTGCACTGTCAACACGCAACACACAACACAGTTCACTGTCAAAACACACAACACACACAACACAGTGCACTGTCCACACACGCAACACAGTGCACTGTCAACACATGCAACACACACAACACACTACACTATCAACACACACAACACACACAACACAGTGCACTGTCAACACACACAACACAGTTCACTGTCCACACACGCAACACAGTTCACTGTCCACACACGCAACACAGTGCACTGTCAACACACAACACAGTGCACTCTCAACACGCAACACACACAACACAGTTCACTGTCAACACACGCAATACACAACACAGTGCACTGTCCACACACACAACACACATAACACAGTTCACTATGGAAACATAAGTGTGCGCTTCACTGGCATCAAGTACGTGCACACAGTTGCCGTTGTCTGTAGAGTGCTCTCATCTTCTTAAGCCAGCACACGGTCCCTGAGGACCACCATCCCCACCCCACCCGCTACCCCCCATTTGTGAACCTGCACGCTAAGCTAAGCCTAGGCCCCTTGTGTGGGTGGATCACTCAGTATTTGTCATTTTGGAATGGCTGTTTCACTCAGCAACATGTCCTCGAGGTCCATCCAGGTTGTTCCCGGTCAGCGCTCCTCCCAGTTGAGGCTGACTCCCATCGTGGGCAGGGACCTGCTTCCCTCCCTGATCGTCCATGGAAGGGCGTTTGCGTTGAGTGCACCTCCCCACCGTCAGGAAGTTGCTGGCCTGAGCATGGGTGCGGATGCCCCTCGAGTCCCTCCCTCTGGCCTCTGGGTGACTGGCCCCCTTGGGGTCTCTGGCCCACGTGCTCCAAGTCAGGCTCCTCCAGGGACCCGCTGCCCATGCTTGCTCTGTTGATGACGCTGCAGCGGCTGCTCTGGGCAGGTGCCACCAACATCCCGGTGGCCGAGAGGCCTTCCAGCCGGCGGCCAGAACTTGGTGGAGCTGGGAGGCAGAGGGGAGGCGATGGTAAGGCAGGGGACCCCAGGCTGGAGGCACTTCAGAGAGGACAAATGCCTGCCTTGGTGCAGGCAGAGAACCAAGGTCTCTGGGGCCCAAGGACAAAAGGCACGGCTGCAGCCTGGAGGGCTCAGGCTGTTGAGGGGGACTGGGAAGGGACACAGAAATGCCCCGGGTCTGTCATCCCCATTGGGAACGGCTCTGTAGCTGGGCCCACTTGTCTCTGTCCGCCCCTCCTCACTGCTGCTCACTGTGGCCCTCATGGCGTGTCCTCCAGATCTGGCCACGTGGGGCCCCAAGCTGCCAGGTGGTCCCTCCTGGGCAGTGTGATGGGGGCTCCTGGACATCCTGCGTCCTAGGGCTGCAGCGGGCGGTCTGTAGCCGAGTGGCTCCACTGCCAGCCGGGTGGCTGTGGTTACTGAAATGCCTTCAGCACCGCTCCTCCCCAAACTCCCCAGCTGGGTGTCCACCCAGCGTCCACCTTCCCATTTCCTCCTGAGGACCCGGGTGGGCCCCCGGCTGGGGGCAGTGTGTCCTGCTGAGCATTAGGGTCACGTGGTGGGGTGTTGGGGTCTGTATCGCTAACCACATTGGGTGTTCTTCCCCCATAGAGGCCGCTCAGCCTCTGAGCGTCTCATCCAGATCTGACCAGCCTGAGCCCAGCCCCGTGGTCCTGGAGACCCTGCACGCCCTCCCCCGCCTGTCCGTCACCTGCCCCTCATGCGGGCATTCAGATGGGACTGGGTGGTGGTAGTCAGGATGTCCCAGCAATTGTGGGGGCGGAGCCCGCGGCCTGGCATGTTGCCCATGGGTGGTGCCTGTGGCGGGCAGGAGGGTCTCGGCACCCAGGAGGCCCTGCTGGAGGAGGCGGCCACCTGCAGGGTCGTGGGGGCAGCCCCTCATGTCCTGGGAGGTCGCAGTGACAGGCTACTCTCCCAGAGGTGGTTAGTGGTGGCAGGGAGTGCAGGGCCAGAAGGGGACCCCACAACCCCGCACCCAGCTCCGGCTCCAGGGGTGTGGGGACCTCAGGGCTTGTTGAGAACAGGTGAAGGGAGCAGTGGGAGGCTCCCTCCCCAGAGCACCTGACATGCCCCCAGGGTCCTTGGCATTGGCACTGTGACCCCTGAACTGAGCCAGGCCCATCCAGGCAGCTGGGCGTGGGCGCTGTACCCCCTGGCACTCCCAAAGTGGGGCCAGAGCCTCCTCCAGGATGAGCCTAGCCCGGCGCTCTGGGGCCATGCTGGGGGCGAGGCCCTCTGCTCTGCTATTCTGGACATGGGGAGTTGCCCAGCTGGAGTGGGGGCCTCACAGGGCTCTGGGGCCAGGAGGCTGCGTCCCAGCCAGTGAGGTGTCACCCCAGTGAGGGGAGTGGGCCTGAGGGTGCAGCTGCCTTCTGCTCCTGTTTGGTGAAAGCAGTAAGAAGCACAGTACCCCTTCTCCCTGGGCGAGACCCCAAAGTCATCATCATAACTGCAGCCTCCAGACACTCAAATGGACCACTCTCCTTGGCAGCGACAGTTAGGGCCTCTCGGGACGAGAACGCTAGGGCTGAGTGGACACCCTGCCAGCTTGCCCATGTGGACGGCACCCCCTGCAGTTGTGCCTGGAAGCCCTGGAGGCTCCTGGGAGCGACCGTCTAAACTGTGAGGCTTCCCCCGCTGCTCAGAAGTCTGGCTTCTCTCAGAGCCGGCTCCCCAAGGGCAGGTGACCTGGCCAGGTGCCGGGCAGGAGTCATGAAGATGCAGTCTGGACCAGATACCCGACCCCATCATAGAATCAGAGACGCCTTGGCTCAGCCGGCCTGTCTCTGCACCTTCAGGTCGCGAGCCCTGAAGCGATGTTAGGTCACTTTGAACAAACGAGCATCCAGGGTTCAGCGCAGCTGCCCGAGACCTTGGGACTTGGGCTCAGACCTGACAAGGCTGTCCTGGAGGGCTCCACCCGGTGGCACCCAGACACACAGGGGCTGCAGGGAGATGGTGGGGAGGGTGGAGCGTGCAGCCGCAGACGTGTGGGGGCCAGGGGGTGGGGCCTGGGGCCCAGCCCAGAACCAGGGGTGGACTGTGTCCTCGCTGTTGGGGGTGCGCCCCGGGGCCCAGCTCCACAGGCTGCGTCTCAGGCAGCGGGGGTCAGGGCCCCAGGCTCTCACAGGCCGTCGTGGGCCTACCTGGGAGGGCCCCTCTGGCTCTGCTGGTCCCAGGCGCGGGCTGCGTGACTGGGGCAGGGGCCTGGGGACCGCTGCCTGGGGACCCGAGGCCCTGCCCCTGCACCCCCAGCCCCCTCCGTGCTTCACCCCCCGTCCTGCCTTTGCTTCACTCGCTGCTCAGAGGTCGTGTCCGCCCTTGGCTCTCCCTTGAGCCCTGACTGGCCGCCCAGCCAATGGATGGATGCAGAGCTCCGAGCAGGGTCGGATGGACAAGCAGTGTGGGCCCAGCCTCCTCTTGGGAGCTCTGGCCTCCTTGGAAGAAGCCACCACGGCCTGCGGCCCCTGGCACAGAGTCCTGTGACCGGGGCCGGAGAGTCCCACCTGACCCCCGTCACCCCAGCTCAGAGCCCGCCAGACCCATGGTGGCCGCTTGCCCAGTCGGCAGAAGGGACTGGGGGGTTGGGCAGGGTCTCGGGGGCCCCTCCACACGCTGGCCTCCCTGAGCTGGGCAGGCCCCCAACCCTGACGGCAGTGGGGCTGGGCTGTGGAAGGGGCTGGGGTCGGCCTTTCTCTGCGGCAGCCACAGAGCCCAGGCCTGGGAAC
Organism: Procapra przewalskii; assembly: GCA_006410515.1. Lineage (NCBI taxonomy): Eukaryota > Metazoa > Chordata > Mammalia > Artiodactyla > Bovidae > Procapra > Procapra przewalskii. Next base: position 639,394 of record SJYF01002196.1, read on the forward strand.
TGGCTTGGAGAAGAGCAGGGAGGGTCTCTGGCTTTACAATCACGTGGCTGTGAGACTCGGAGAGTTCTGCCTTTAGGAAAACGGTACATGACCTTGGTCCTCCTGGGCCCCAGAGTTCTGCCCACCCAGTCTCCTGGCCACCGGGAGGGTGGCAGGCGCAAGAGCAGGGGCCGCGTGCAGGGTCATCCAGGGAGAATCAGGTGTCGCCCGCACTTTACCATGAAGGGGGCCCCGTCCCCGTCCAGAGTGGATGCTGCGTGGACACAAGCCCGTGCCTGAAGGCGGCGAACACGCGGAGAATCTAGCCCAGACCGCTGACTGACCCGAGAGCGTGGAAGTTGGGCAGCCGGCCTTGGCTGCATTCCTTAGTCTCCAGCGTCACCTGCTGGAGTCCCCCGGAATTACACCTACTCTGCGCGCTGTTCATCGGAGCTCAGCCAGGCCGCCTGAGCAGGCATGGCCCACTGAGGGGCTCTGGGATCACAGGCAAACCAGTGCCACCTGCCGGTTGTGCAGGGCCCTTCCCGGCAGCTTGGGATGAGCCCCCTGCCAGGGACAGAGGGACACCAGGAGGCGTCCAGACGGGGGGTCAGAGCAGGGTTCAGCGGGAAGTTGGGGAGCCAGCAGTGTATGGATGGCCAGCTTCCCTGAGTCTAAACGACTCCAGCAAAAAGGGCTTTCAGGAGCACCTGCAGGGTGCACCCGCCCAGCAGCAGTCAGGGCAGCCTCCCTGGGACCCCAGGACTGTTTGCCGAGTGAGAAGCTGGGTGTCAGGGGCTTCCGACTGACAGCCTCTCCTGTGGGGACGCGGCCGGGGACCAGAGCGAGCAGCCGGGGGTCACTCGTCCTCCCTGGGATGCACCCTGGGCAGCGGCCACCCAGACGGGACTCGGAGCATGGCCCGGAGGAGGACGTGCTCTCCACGGAAGCACTGGCGAGGGGCCCATGGACTGCCTGAGCGCCAGGAGCCAGAAGCAGCAGCAGACGCACACACCAGAAGGACGGGGACAGCTGAACCAACAGCAGAGCCTCGGGACACATGCGTGTGGCTGCCGTGGGCACGGAGAGGCTGTGCGGGCGCCCGGGGCTGGGGCGCGCCTGCGGGAGGCACAGGGAGGGTGTGGCAGACACGACCTGGACAGAACGGAGGCTTTATTCTGGTGAAGAAGGGTGACTCTCTGTTATGGCATCAAAGAAAGAGCCTGAATGTTAGTTGGAAAGTTGCAGGATAGTAAATAAACTTTCATTTCAGTTCCCAGAACAGCAGAGGACGATGGTGTTTTACAGTAACAGGGCTCATATTCATGAAAACTAAAGCTGGTGCTACATGGAAATTAAACTTTGAAAAACAGAAAGGGGAGGAAAAGAAATCCAGCCTGATGAGGACAAAGGGGGAAGTCCATGGTGCCTAGGCGCGATGTCCATGGCGCCTGGCTGGGCCACCTGGGTCCTTCTGGCCTCACGGCCTCTCAGCAGCTGCAGTGCTCTGGACATCACGGCCACCAGCCGAAGGTGCAGGGAGGGCCTAGGAGGAGAGCTTGGAGTAGCTGGGCGGGGACAGCTTCCGCTTCAAGTACTTCAGGACATAGAGAGGGAGGCAGCTGACCACTGTGATGGCTGACACTTTCCACACGAAGGTCACAGTCGTGATAAAGGCAACGTCTGTGGGAGAGAAAGCCCAAACATGTCTCAGGGTGCTGGGGTTGTGGCCCCCCTCCGCCTGCACCCAGGTTACCACAGAGGCGGGCCTGGCAGAGCCTCGGGGTCCCTGTGAAGGCCCCATTCTGCCTGCATCAGGTGAAGGGTTCCCAACAGAAGGCAGGAACCCCCCGTGTTCAGGGGCAGATGCGTGCAATGCAGCCTGTGATGGGTTGGACCTTCTGGGCCCGTCTGGAGTCAGCAGAACCATCTCCACTAGCCTGCCCCCCACGGGTCCTGCTGACCTAGCGGGACCTAGCGGACGTGCCGGGCTGACCTCCAGCCTGGTGGAGGTTAGGCTGTCCTGATGCTGACGGGGAGAGCCGTGTGGGAACCTGGCCAGGCAGGCGGTCACCTTCAGATGCGACAACCCTGCAGGCTGTGGGCAAAGTTGCCCCAAGAACCATGGATGGCGTGGGGCCCGGGAAGCAGAGTCGCGGTCTGCGCAGGGCTCACGGCGCCTGGGCAGGGTGGGCACATAGTGAGGACCCGGCTCACACAGCAAACTGGAGGCCCAGTGCCTACTCGTTGCGCAGGCATGGTGCCAGCCATGTCTCCTCTGACGAGTGCAGGACCTGGGCCCCGGGGGTCAGGAGGTGCCTCTGCAGGTGGATCAGGCCAGAGCATCCCGGGGGAAGGGCCGGTGGCAAATGCTTCCCAGACAGGGGACGGGGCTAGCTTCACCCACTTAACAAAGCGCCGAAAGAATCAGCTGGCACCTGTTCCCTGGGAACCACAGCTCCACCTGGGGCTCCGTCCGCAGTTTCAGGTTCTGCCCTGAGCGTCCTCCCTCTGTCCTCGGCGCCAGGTCCTGTCCTCTGTGCCGTGTCCTGCCCTCTGCGCCGCGTCCTGTTCTCTGCCCTGCGTCCTGCCCTCTGCGCCGTGTCCTGTCCTCTGTCCTCTGCCCTGTGTCCTGTCCTCTGTCCCGTGTCCTGTCCTCTGCCCTCTGTGCCGCATCCTGCCCTCTGCCCTGTGCTGCGTCCTGCCCTCTGTACCACGTCCTGTCCTCTGTGCCACGTCCTGCCCTCTGCCTTCTGCCATGCATCCTGTCCTCTATGCCGCGTCCTGCCCTCTGCCCTCTGTGCCGCGTCCTGCCCTCTGCCCCGTGTCCTGTCCTCTGCGCCGTGTCCTGACCTCTGTCCTCTGCACGGCATCCTGCCCTCTGCCCCGTGTCCTGTCCTCTGCCCTCTGCACTGTGTCCTGTCCTCTGCACCGCATCCTGTCCTCTGCCCTCTGCACCGTCCTGCCCTCTGTGCCGCGTCCTGCCCTCTGTGCCGCGTCCTGCCCTCTGTGCCGCATCCTGTCCTCTGCCCTGCATCCTGTCCTCTGTGCCACGTCCTGTCCTCTGCCCTCTGCACCGCGTCCTGTCCTGTGCCGCATCCTGCCCTCTGCGCCGCGACCTGTCCTCTGTGCCGCATCCTGCCCTCTGCCCTCTGTGCCATGTCCTGTCCTCTGCCCTCTGCTCCACGTCCTGTCCTCTGTGCCGCGTCCTGTCCTCTGTGCCGCATCCTGTTCTCTGCATCCTGTCCTGTCTCTGCACCCGCGTCCTGTCCTTCATGCACACAGAGGGGGTAGGGGGTGGGCACGCATTCCCTGCACTTTGAGCCTCTTCCCTGCAGCCTCAGCACTTCCAGCAGGAAGAGGACCAAGGAGAGCGTGCCCATGGGGAGCCCGGCCCAGCTCTGGGCATCACTACAAGGAACTCCATCTCCCTGCAAAGTGAGCTGTGTGCTGTGAAGTTGTCTGCGATCCACACCAAAGATCATGTCGCAGAAGCAATAAGAAAATCATGTGAAAACCAGGAAGAGACAGTTGTTCAGAAAACAAATGCACAGCAACTTACCAAAATACTCATTGAGGAAAGCGAGCGAGGCCACGTAGCAGCCGAGGCTGAGCAGCTGGGCCACGACCATGAGCCAGTGCCAGGTCCGGACAGTCAGCGCCACCATCAGCAGCTCCGTGAGCACCAGTGCCGTGAAGGAGATGGCCACGACGTGCACGAACTCGGACTCGAAGAGCACCAGCGCCCCGAACATGAGGATGCCGCCTGGGAGAGAGCACAGCCTTCCGCTGGGGCTGCTGGCTCCATCGCCGAGGGGCTGCTGCTAATGACTTCAACCACGCCAACAGGCATGGGCCTGCACAGCTGGGGGGCTGAGCAGTGCCACACAGACACTCTGGACAGGCAGCGGTGCAGCATCTGGGGAGGCCTGCTCCCCCAGTTGGTGATCACACCCTGGTGTCCCCTATGGGGTCCGGCCACTGCCCACACGCTCCACGGCACCTGTTTACCTGGGACGCCATGAAGGCAGCTGGTTCCTTCTAACTACAGGGTCCAGATCTCGTCAAGTCCTGCCACCATGCCAAGAAACCAAACCACTGCGTGGGCTACATGCTGTCATAAGGGCTGATTACATTTTTCAGAATTGTCATTTATTTAAAACCAGGTTGGTTTTTAGGTGACCTGGACCAGTAAGAAATGCCAGCCCACACTGTGCTGGGAAGGGGCCAGCTGCTCGGGATCAACTCGCGAGATAAACAGAAGGCAATCTTCAACCGTTGACGAAACGTGGAGCCTGAGAAATTTAACCAGTGGGCAGAGCACCACTGCTAACAGAAGATAGGGCAGCTTCAGCCCAGGAGGAGAGGGTCCGTCTTACCTTGGTAAATGCTGATCAGAACCCAGACGAGGAAGGTCTTGAAGGATAAGGATCGCCCCTGGGGAGACAGGGGAGCAGCTCTGTCAATGGCGCAGCGAGCGCGTCTCCCTGTGGCCTCGTGTGCGTGGCCTGTGAAGACTCCAGGCCCCCGGCTCACCCAGGTTTCGAACCCCAGCAGCTCCAGAGGGCGGGAGCTGGCCCCGCCTGAGGGAGACACTAACCCAGGGCCGGGGCTCCCATGGAAAGAGGATGCGCCCTCCTCACAAGCACAGTCTCACGCGGAGCACTGCAGCTCCCCCGCCTTGGGTCTAGTGGGCCGCACCTTGGTGAGGTCCTTGTACAGCTCTGGGTACAGCATGGCCATCTCCGGCTTCACGTCCTGGTCCAGCACCAGCGAGAACACGGGGAACATGGTGTAGACGGTCGCGTACCTGGAGGAGATCAGGGAGGTTATCCCAGGAACACACCTCTTCTACCAGAGGCAAAAGCCAAACTCTAAACCGAACAAAAACAGTCGGCAACAGAGCAGAACCTGTCCTAGAGCACTGGAGCAATGCCTACAAGCCACAGTGCTCACAGGCAGTGGAATCCAAAGTTTCGGTTTTAATTAAAGCTTTTTAATTAAAACTTTGAGATTGCTGCAGATGTCAGAACAGTTATCACAGAGAACCCAGACAGACCCCGAGGAGCCATTAGCCAGCTCCCCCCAGTGGCCACATCTCCAGAACTGCAGCCAGCCTCAGGCCGGGAGGCCACAGGGGGCCCTGGAGCCCGCCTGGAGTCTCCCTTGGCCCCGCAGACCCCCTGGCGCCTGTTCCCCATGTCACAACTGTTGTTGCCTGACGGCAACAAGCTGGCATCATACAGCAGGTGCCGGCGTCTGGCCTCTCGCTCAGCTGGCCCCTCGTCCCTGGCTCTGGGACTCCCTTCGCTGCAGTGTGTCTATGTCAGCCCGTTTCTGGTTATTACTAATACAAGTAAAGTGGCTACAGACTGCATAGGGTTTTCTGTTCTGTAAAGGTAAGCTAGACTTATTTCTGACGGGGGTGCTGGCTGGGGCTGGAGGTCCAGGGGTGCAAGCAGCTGTGCGCTTCATTTTAGCAGAAGTCGCCGAGCTCCCCACAGTGCCCAACCCGCTGCTTCGGGTCTGCTGCCTTGCAGCCCAAGCCTTTGTCCCCAGGCTGCAGGGACACGACTCAGTGGATCTCCTGAGTCAGCTGCTGGGCGTCGGGGCTTCGCAGGACCGTGCTAAACAGAGGAGGGGTCATCTTGTGGTGATGGGCACAGAGATGAGGGCTATTGGGCCATAGGTTTACTCTGTCTCTGGGCTGCTCTCCCACTGTGTGCTCCTGCCGGGAGCTGTAGACGCCCGGGAGCCCACTTCTTGCCAACACCTAGCGAGGTCTGTGGTTTTAACTCAGCTGTGCTCCCCCAGGAGGCCTCCTGGTGGCTGTCCCAGGATGTCAGGCCTGTCCCAGCACTGTCTGCCCTTCGTGACTTTGCTGCTAACTTCACGTCCTGCTAGGAAGAACTGTGTCCAGTCGGGAGGGTGCGGGCCCCAGGAAGGGGTGGCCCTGCTCGGATACAGTGTGGCTTCCCCAGGAAAACAGCTTCTAAGAACAGGTGATAGCAGGATCACCGGGGGACAGACGGAGAGGGGCCGCCTCCCACGTTCACTGTGTGATCGTCCTGACTCTGACCATGCGGGAAGTGCTCTGGCTACGGCCCCCCAGGTTCCCGGGGACCT
>SJYF01002196.1:645691-682323 GCA_006410515.1 Procapra przewalskii
GGGATTTGGGCGGGGCCGGGGGCAGGGCAGGGCGCACCTGCATCGTGGAGATGATAAGACCCCGGTGCATGACGAACTGGCCGAGCGCCGCCGAGCGCTTGTAGCTGCTGCGTCCGTGCACCATGAGCAGGCGGCCGACGTGTTTGAACCGCGTGATGGAGAAGTCAGCTGCCAGCGAGGCCTGCCGCCCCTCCTGCAAGGGCGGGCGGGGTGCTCAGGACCGACCGAATCCACCGGGGAGCAACACGCTGCTGGGGACGGGCCTCCGGGGTGCGTCCGACCCACAGCTCCCTGGAGCGCAGAGCGGGCGGCACTGTGAGGGCCCCCTGCCCAAGGGAGCCCACTCTTGGCCGAGGAGCGGCCGCTGCCCCTAGGACCTCGGGAGGGTTCAGCTCCAGCACTGTGGGTGTCCCAGGATCTAAGCAGGGACCTTGGGTGTCTGCAAGCCAGTCCTTGCAACCTGTCGCCTCAGCTGGAGCCACCGACCCACACCCCACCACAAGCAACTGCAGGTTCAGCTGTGACCATACACCCGTCTGTGGGCCCAGGAAGCAGAGGGGCCGGGATCCCGTGCATGCCCCATCTCTCTAGGTGTTTTCATGTCAGCTCAGAGGGCAGACTGGCCAGGGAATTGGGTCGTGGCAGGTCGTGACTGTCCCCACCTGGCCTTCAGGGAGCTGCTCCCACAGGGCGGTGGGCCCCGCCTTGCCCCCTCCCCGTCATATGCTGGAGCTGCCCAGAGCAGGTGCAGGGCGGGGACGGGGGCAAGCCTGGCCGCACCTTCCCCTCGATGCCGATCCCGCAGTCCGCCGCCTGGATCATGCTCACGTCGTTCCCTCCATCACCTGAGGCAGGGAACAGGGTGTGAGGGGACGCCTGCAGGGCCCGCTTCCCTTGCTGACAGCAGACGGGTGTGGGCCCCGGGTGCCATGCTGGTGGAGTCCAGCCAGTGGGGAGGTGCGGCGCGGCCCGCTGCATGATGGGGACGCTCACCAATGGCACAGGTGCGTCGGCCTGTGTGTTGCTGCAGCAGCTTGACGATGTGGGCCTTCTGGGTGGGTGAGCAGCGGCAGCAGACCACGGCCGGGCACTGGCAGGCCAGCTCCACGAACTCATGCTCATAGTACTTCAGGCAGACCTGGGGGAGGAGCAGGGCCCGGGTTCACCGCCACAGACAGAGAGGACACGCAGCCCCACGGCCAGGGCTCCCGGGCGGCCTCTGGCCAGCCCTACCCTTTGGCCCCGCTGGAAAGACCCTAGCCTCTGGCCAAAGGGAACACTCTGACCCCCAGCTCCCCATCTCAACTGGGAAAGTAAAGGTCCCCCAAAGCTGCCTAAAGGCTGCGGGCCCCACGGCTGAGCTGGACACCCCGAGTCATGGCTGTGGCTCTGCTGTCCAGGCCCACTGGTCCTGTGTGGTTCTGCAGGGGCCGCTGAGCAGATTTGGGAGGTTCAGAGCCCAGCAGCGTGGGTGGCGGGCTCTGTGACCACGGACGCCAGCCCCTCCCGTGTCCACAGGGAGAGCCCGGAACGCGGCACCACCCGCAGGCACAGAGGGCGCGGCCATCTCTGCTGCTCCCCCGGGGAAGTGTGGGTGCTGTCCATGCCCTGACGAGCTGGCCTCAGCGTCCCACTGACAAGGGCTGGGTCACAAGAGGACCCACCACTCTGCCCACACTCCTAGAAACATTTGCGAGAACTGTTGGCAGACTGCAGAATGCGTGGGTGTCTGGCGCCCCCCTGTCTGGGTAACTGTGGCCACCAGGCCCACGAGCAGAGTGAGCAGAGGGGACCGGACAGAGGGGATGGCCCAGACATCTACAAGCCACCCACACCATGCGGGGGTCTCCAGGAGCACAGGGTCTCCCGGATCCCGGGACACTGCTGGATGTCTATGTGTGGATGAATTTAGATCACGACGTGGGTACCAGAGCCAGGACTCCACGGCGGCCACGCTGCTAACACGGAGCAAGCTCCAGGCGCCCAAAGAGGGACTGAGGGACTTAGGGAGCCAGCAGCAGAGTGGAGGCGAGAACCATGTGGGCCAGGCTCTCACTGCAGCACAGCGGCTGCTCCTCAGGGCCCACCCCTCACAGGGCTGCATGCGGCCTGCCGAGAGCAGGGACCCAGAAACACTGCCGACGAGCAAGGCAGCCTGGCAGGGACACCTGCGGAAGCCCACAGGCCACCAGACAGACCAGGGGCAGGGCGCGGCCCCACCTCCAGGGAGGAGGACAGACACACAGCTCTAGGGGCAGGGTGTGGCCTCACATCCAGGGAGAAGGACAGACAGACAGCCAAGTCTGGGGCAGGACGAGCCTCACCTCCAGGGAGGAGGACAGACAGACAAACAGACAGGTCTAGGGGCAGGACGAGCCTCACCTCCAGGGAGTCCCCGGAAATGACCAGTGCACAGTCATGTTTCCTTCGAAACGCGTTCAGCTCCAGGTGGGCTTCTCCGCGGCTGGTCACCTCCAGGAAAGGGGAGAAAGGCCCAATTAGCATGATGGAGGTCCAGACACAGGAAACGCTGTAACAAACTGTCTTCCGAATTTCTTCTGCAGTGCTGCCAGTAAACACCTACTTAATTAATACCATTGCTTCCCAATTGGTGGCAACTCAGAGCAGGAGATGCACTGGGAAGAGCAGGGCAAGCACTACAACTGCAGTAAGATGAGGCGAGCCAAGAGGGCAGGCCCCGCCCCCGCGAGCGCTCAGCACATGTGTGTTAAAGAGTGCAGCAGTCCCGCCCCCGCAAGCGCTGGATGCCGTGAGTGCTCAGAGCACACGCGTGTGAGCGCGCGGCAGGCCCCACCCCCGCGAGCGCTGAATGCCCGAGTGCTCAGGAGCACATGCAGGTGAGCACACGGCGGCCACGGATGGACAGTCTACAGTCCCGGGGTTGGGTGGTCTGGTGGGTCTGAGGAGGCCGAGCAGGGGGTGGGGGACGGAAGGACCATTTATAGACGCCTCGTTCATAACAAGGTGAGTGAGCAAAACGCTTGCTTTGTGTTCTGGTCATGAGTTTCAACTTCTTGTAGTTCAGGCCAACTAAGTATCTGGACAATTAAACGATGTAAAATCGAGCCATAATCTCAAAATATCATTAATTTTAGGATGCAAATATTTCAGAAGCCAACACACCAGTTTTTGACATTCTTTCAGTGGAGATTTTATGGGGCATAAAAGAAATGATATAGGACTAAAATAAAGTTTCATGTGTTTCAAAGTAATCGCAGACTCATCTTTAAGTAGGTAGTTTTTATTGTGGAGATTTTATTTGTGGGGCTATAACACTGAAAAGTCAACAAAAACTGATCTGAAGTTTTATCAGAATCATTAATAATTTAATTGCAAATAGTAGTCTGCAGGGCCTAATTTGTGATTCTGATGCTTCGAGATAAATGACATTTACATGTAAATTATATTCAAATCACTATTTCTGTAGGTGCAAGTGCTTCATTTGGAAGACAGACACACACCACGTCTGCTCAGCCACCATCAATCAAGACCCAAGAAACTTTTATTTCTTGTTTGAATCAAATTTCATCATAACTAATAGATACAGTAAACACATTAATTTAGATCATTTCTATTAATTTCCTTTGATCTAATTAAGGGAGAACATTTACTCTGAAGATGGCAGTAGATTAAAAACATGTCTACTTTGCATTTACAGCTTGTCTCACAAAAGCAGCCTCTGGACCGCATGTGCTGTGCATGGCTGAGAGACAGACGCTCTTATTCCTTGGCTGTGCCACTCACCTCGTGGGATCCTAGTTTCTAGGCCAGGGGTTGAAGCCAAGGCCTTGGCAGAGAAGCACCCACGAGGGGACTGTGATTTTAAAATCGCTACACACTTTAATAAATCAAATGGAAAGTGATGGCAGTATGTCTGTTTTAAAATAAACAGCTGTTAATTTTTCTAATAGTACTACAGGAAAATACTCTTGAATGTATATCTTGTGTCACTCTATCAAAAGCAGCTTTTGATCACATTAACATATGTAACTAATAGAAATCTGTTTTTAACATTTATAAATTGAGCAAGGAGATTATTTCTCTTTATAAATAGGTATCTAGTAATTAATTTACATTCTCACAAAACCAGTAAATTTTAATTCAAAACATTTAAAGTTCAAGGGGATGTGGATGTACACTTACCGGCCTGAAAACATGCGTGTCCTGCGTTCGAGACACTAGGTGAGAGCTCTTGGCGATGCACGTGGCAGTCTCTAGCTTGTCACCTGTCAGCATCCATATCTAGGAGACAGTCCCAGTGGGTGAGCCCCAGCTCTGTCATGTGTTCACTTCTTAAGTTTCTGTCCTTGGACAGACACCTGCATCTACAGCATCACTAGTCACAACAGCCAAAGCGTGAAGTGAGGCAAGAGTCCACGGACAGACGGTGGAGGAGCCCAGTGTGGTCCCTCCATACAGGGCAGGCTGTTCCGACACCTACTACAGTGGGGGCGAACCTTGAGGAGACTGTGCTGAGTGGAACAAATCAGCTGCCAAGGGAAACACTGCCCGACCGCGCCGACACGCGGTCCCTAGAGTCGGACTCAGAGAGACCAAGGGGACCGGCAGGTGCGGGGCTGCGGGAGGGAGAGCTGGCAGCCAGGGGCAGTTTCATCTTGAGACTGGCGAGTGGAGGCAGGCGGCGGCCGCACGGCAGTGTAAGTGTGCCTAGTGCCACCGCTCTGTGCACTGGAGACTGTAAAGATGGAACGAAAATGTCTCGGATGATGTGCTACGGGCACAGCAAGAGCAGAGTAACGCTCAGATGAGGCAGCTGGAGCTGGGGCAGGCGAAGGACTGGGGCGGCAGCCTCATGGCCGAAGGAGCACAGGGCTGAGGGTCTGCAGGGCTGAGGACCTGAGATTCCTGTGGGAGCTCTCAGTTGAAAGCTGGGGTTCAAGATGGGTAGACGGGCAGTAGTTAAGCCAGAAATTGTTTATGTCAAATAAGGCATGTTGAACAAGACCATGAAAAATAAAAAGATCTAGCCCATTTATTATTGCAGTTATTTTATTTAACTTCTGTTGTGCACTGTGGCTTGTGGTATCTCAGTTCCCCAACTAGGGACTAAACTTGGGCCACGGAAGCCCAGAATCCTAACCACTAGGCGACCAAGGAGCTCCTGAGACCACTCTTGCTTATAAATATCACACACACACATGTATTAGTGTGTGCATCTCCCTGGCCTGAAAAGCAGAATCTTCACACATAATGGGATGGTTTATACATGCTTCCTGTAATATCAGTGGTTTCTATCATCTGAATTTTTCAGGTGTGTTATGTATCATACATAAGCATAATTTTGGGGCACAGGACCCAAGCTTGCATGGTATCCTGGCTCTCTGCTCAGTGGCTCCTTTCAGTGTCTGAGGATTTATGTTTTTTTATTTCTGTGACACATTTAGATTGACTTTACTGAGCCTAGATCTAAGATTATGACACCTCATGGTGACAGGGCTGCAAACAAGCCACAGAACAAGAACCCCCACTCCCAACAGTCCGGTAACCATGACCCGCGAGCGCCATGGCTCAGGCTCAGAGGATTGGCCGAAACCACGTCCTTCCACGGGACGGGACAAAGGAGTCTGCGTCTTCAGATGGAAAAAGGGGAGGAACTAGGGCAGAACCTCACCGAGCCCTTCTCCACCGCTCAGGGAGCAGCTGCTGCAGACACCCACACCTCTACATGGGACGCGTGCACTGCCCTGCTCGCCGACCACCCAGGACGACACCTGAGAGCTGGACTGGGCGGAGCTCAGGAAGAAACACAGTGAACGGACAGGCTGTCCGCTCTAACCCGTCTCGAGTCTTCACCCAACTTCCTGGCCAGACAGGCTGAGGTTGGCTCAGCGCTCAGAGTCCAAGCCACTCTCCAGTTCTGACTCCCACCTGGACTGCAGCTTGGACCTGCGCCCATCAGTGGGTGGGGAATCTCCTGTGTTCCTCTGTGCTGTCACGGTGCCCTCATCTAGGTGTGCCAAGGGCATTGTTATCCAAAGCTGGCACGGCTTTGTGTCCTGACATTTCCCCCTAGTTTGCTCTCTGGTCCAGCAAGATACAAGTGTTTCTTTTCAGTAAAATTCTCAAAAGGGGAGGGCCTGTTCTGAGGCAGCACGTTTCTTGCCCCCTGGTAACTGCACTTCAGCTTCAGTGAGAGCACAGAAGGCAAGAAAACAAACTAAAACTTACACCCAAAGCCCTCGTCTCCCTGGACCCGAAGAGGACAAACCGCTGGGAAGCCAGCCGGTCTGCGTGTCAGTACACAGCATCATGCAGTTTATGGGAAACCCCCAAAGTGGGTACAGGCTGCTGTGTGGGCAGCTTGGGCCAGGCCGGGGGGCATCCAGCCCACCCTGGGAGTGCCTGCAAGCTGGGGGCGGTGTGGAACCGCCCGAACCTCTAAGGATGGATGTCCAGCTGGGGACACAGAGGTTTCCAGATGTGCTGGTTTCTTCTTTGAGGGTCATGCAGAGACCTCTGCTTACAGACACTTCCACGCTCCATCTTATTTGAGTTCCAAGGGACCACCCCCAGGGGATGGGGTACCTGGTCTCAGGGGATTACCCTTGGGGGACGGGGTACCAAGTTCCAGAGGACCAACCTCTTGGGGGCAGGGTACCTGGTTTGGGGGACCACTCCCAGCCCTACCTTGATGCCAGCGTTGCGCAGCATCTCCAGGGTGGGCCTCACGTCCGCCTGCAGCTGGTCCTCCACGCCTGTCAGGCACAGCAGCTCCATCTCCCGCTCCAGGCTCTCCACCACCGCGGCCACCTTGAGCGTCCGGTCGTGGAGGCTCAACTTGGCCTGGTTGTAGCGGCTCTGGGGATGACGGTGGTGTCGTGAGTCACGCTGGACCGACTGAGGCCAGACACCCTGCCTGCCCAGCAACAGTGGCCCCAGGGGAGCTGCCCGCTCACCTCAAAGTCCTGGTACTGCTCCTCCGTGAGTGCCCTCTTGGCCACCACCAGCGTGCGCAGGCCTTCGCGGGCCATGTTCCCACACTGGGAGAGCACAGGCAGGTCACAGGCTCGCCATGGGCTCAGCACCCCCCCCGCGGTCACTACCACGGCCTTCCCCAGGAGTGGGCAGCGGAGGAGCATCGCAGAAGCAGCCACCCCCGGCGCCTCCAGCACGGGCCACGGAGGAGGTGCTGGGCAGTGGCCCGCATGCCATCGCCCTTGCCACCGCTCGAGGGCACGTGGTGGTGGTTTCGTTTTTCAAGTTTGGGGAAAAAGTTCATAACCAAAATTCCACTTGGGTGCTTCCCTGACACAGAACAGCCCCTGTAAACTCAGGCTCCAAGAACCTGAGGGCTTTTGAATAAACCAGAAGGCCCTCAGACAACGACAGTACTACAACAAAGACGCGGGCGGGGGTCGAAAGATGTGTCCACAGAAGAAACTACAGTATTGGAAATAAACGCATAAAGGATTTTTAATAAAGTTATCTTTGTGAAAAACAATCTGACATTATCTGTCTGTTGCAAGACATTTATTGATTTGACCTCATAAAGCTAAATAAATTAAACAAGGATTTTATAATTAATTGCACATCATTATGACCAAAAGTAATTTTTATGGCATTTTACTAGGTCTTCAGGGAGTTTAATTTATTCATGTCCCTGATTAAATCCAGTGCCTGAAGGAGCTATTGATTCATATTGCCAATACCGTCATGGACGTGGGCTGTGGTCCCTGGACTGACAGACCAACTCCAGGCAGGCAGTGGGGGCGGGGTGCACTGGACCCCGGCAACAACAGGCACGGTGGGGGGTCATCCCCATGGGTCCAGGGGGTTAGTTCTTCTCTGAATCTAACTTCTTATTAACACATAAATGTGAACAAGTACAAGTCATACTTGTTTAGGGAGAATTTGATAAAAACATAGGATTGGTTATATCCAGGTCTTACTTTCCATGTTTAAAGTGAATCCTATGTACAAATTAGAATTAGATTAAAATTCTAACTAAAATCTTGTAATAATTTAGGTTACAAAATAAGTATCAGGTTAAAATGTAACTCTGGATATAAAGACAATATTACTTCAGATTTTTTAGTGACTGATTAGTGATGCTTTCTATTTCTTCACCAACATAAAATATTCTTCATGAGGACCCGCCTGCATATAACCATGTACATTCACACGAAACCCCAAACGCTGGCTGTTCACACAGCAAATGCGTGTTGTATCACCAGCTCTCCCACCTCTTCTGCTCTACGGGCTGACTGGTGTCTGGTAGAAACCGGAACCTCGGTTAGTCCAGTGACCCCAGTGAGTACCCACAGCTCATGCCCTGCGGTGCGTCAAGAGCCTGCAGACGCCAGCGAGCGCATACCTCCTCCTCCAGCCAGTCGTTGTACTGCACGATGGAGGCCATGGCCACGTCGGCGCCCTTCATGTAGAACGTGATCTCTGCCGTGGACTCGTCCTGCAACGAGACACACCCGCTGAGGCCAGGATGCCCACATGGAACAGCCCAAGACAGCAGCTCCCGAGAGCGCCTCTCTCCGGGCAGGCTGCTCAAACACCCCCTCCACAGGGCCGCGTCCTTGGGCGCCCAGGCCGATCGCAGCCGAGGCCACGACGGCAGCTCACGAGGTACTGTGCTGAGGCTTCTGAAGTAAAACCTGTACACACACATGTGCCTGGGACTGCAAGGTAAATCGTCTCAAATTTTCATAGTTTGAATGAGCTTCTAGTTTAGCCAACATCCAAGATGTATGTGTGGTATTTGCTACAAAAATTTGACAGCAACTTTAGGGTCATAAGTCAGTCTTCAGGTAAACTCTTCAGCAGCTACTGCAGTGGAAAACAAAGCAGCTCAAGCTGATTTCAAAACTCACCAGTAACGCCTTACACTCTCTGCCTCAGTCGTCACGATCACCGGAGCGTAAGTTATCAGTCTGAATTTTGGGACAAGCATAAAGCCCTGCAGGGAGCCTTAGCGGCCCTGCAGTGAGCAAAGCCAACCCTGGCCGGGGCAGGGGTGGGCGTACCCTGACGATGACCCCCATGCGCTTGCTCTCCGACGTGAAGGGGAAGGTCTGCAGGATGCAGTAGGTGAGGATCTGGCCGCTGGGGGTCCGCAGCTGCATGGATGTGAGGTCTCTGCTGACCAGCGTGAGGCCGACGCTCTCTGTCCACTGCACCAGGGCTACCTGCAGGGTACCAGCGAGGTGTGAGGCTCCCTGTAGGGAGGAGGCCACCGCTCCTTGCCGGGGGAGGGCATCAGGCCAGCGTCAGTGAGCTCGCTGAGATGCCACCAGGAGGCAAGACTGGCCCTGCTCGTTCTGAGGCCTTTCTAGGGGGCTCTGGCCGCTCCAGGGTCCGAGAGCACGTGAACATGACACAGTGACTAAGTCACCATGGAGCTGGAATTAGAACCCGCCTTCCCCGGATTTCCAACACGTTACTAGGATACTAGAGAAGGCCGGGCCCTAACAAGATGCTATGAGGCTACAGGACTATAATTTAGAGCATCAGTGATGTTCCCCAAATCACAGCATTCAAAAGGGACACATGGGCATCAGCAGAGGCATGTCAAGGGGGGCAATTGCGTCAACTACCCCACAGCCCCACACAAGAGAGAATGGAAAGTGAAACTCCTTACATGTTCCTACACAACCTCTTTGTATCTGCACGTGATCCCGACCCCGAGGTTTGCCTTCAGCATACGCAGTGAAAGGTTACCATTACATCCTGACCTACAAATTGTATCTTCCTGTGAACACCCTATCATCCTGTTGGGCCCGCTGCAGTGAGGATGCAAGTTTCTATATTTGGTGACTCACATCTGTTGATTATTTAGCTTATGCTTGGTCTCACAACACCTTGGAGGTAGCATTTATCACAAGAAGTCAGTCGGGCTTCTGCTACCTAGCCTAGCACCCGTGTAGCTGTTCTTAGCGAGCATTCTGTGCTTTAGCTGTGTTGCCAACAGAAGGAAAAGTGTTCAGAATCTCAATGGCAGAGACACTTTAGAATAAACACTTTAGTTACCGTTCTGATGTCAGTTGCTTAGCGCTGGGCAGAACTCTCTCTGATAAAATAAAACTTAACATTTCTGAGCAGGTTGTAAACAAACAGCCACAGAGGATGGACAGGAACGCACAGGACTCCTTGCCATGTGCTCAGCACCCCAGCCACCACCACCCGTGGCCACACGCACGGGGCCGTGGGGCGTGTGAGGGCAGGGGGTCTCCCCGGCTCTGAGCTTCGCCACCCTGTCTTGGCATGCCTCGGGACTGCAGTCAGCCTCGCAGAGTCCAGGCCGCGCTCTCTGTTCATCTGAAGTAAACCAGCGCTGTTCTTTTTAGACGGATTTGAGGAGTAACTTCACACCCAGAGGTGTGACATGTAGTAGTGAAAGGAAGGAAAATTTCTAAGGTACTGCCAGTTTGACTGTATTTTCTTCCTAAAGATGATTAAGCAATTAAAACACGCATGCTGTTTGAGAGCATAATGTCTCCTAACGCAGAATGAAGGGCATCAGCTAAGGGTGGAGGAGGCTCTTCACATGACTCCAGCAGTCAGGAGGGGAGGCTCTGCCAGCCACGCCCGCCTCCGGATGCACTGCACAGACTGGGCGGCAGCGGTCCACTCAGACCCCTGTGGCAGAAATGACCGCCCGGTTACGGAGCTGGACAACAGCGAGGGGGTCTACGACAGCCTCGGAGCAGACGCTTGACGCCTGCTGTGTCCAGGGCGCCACCCCTAGTGACCGGCGCCACAGACACCTCTTGAGCCAAGGAGCAGCAGTCTCTTCTCCAGGGTGGCTGAACAGTGGGAGCTCAATGGGGCACTGATGACAGGAGCAAACACATGGAGCCCCGTCTGAGCACTGGCTTGTGTGAGGCAGGCTTTTGGGTCCTGGAAGAGACGGGGGTGAAGAGCTCGTCCAGCGTTATCTGGGCTTTGAGAGTAAAAACCCAATTTTCACCCTAGAAGTCACTAGTTCATGGTTAGCCACTTCTTCACAAGCAAAATGTCATGGCTCGAAAGAAGCGCCCAGGCTGCTCTATGGTTCCATACAGCCAGTGTTCGCACCTGTTTTTGGTGGCACAGGTGTTCAAATTTTTTGCTTCTGTTTAAACTGGGTGGTGGTTTTCTCATGATGGAGATTTTCGAGTTCTTTATCTGTACTGGTTACTGGTCATTTATCAGGTATGTATTTTGCAAACACATCCGACAAGTCTGTGGCTTGTCTTCATTTTCATAACAAAGTTTCTCAAAGAATATAGGATTTTTACCTCAAAGTCAATTTAACAGTTTTTTCTTTTACAATTTGCACTGTTTGTGACCCACAAAATCATTGCCTAACTCAAACCGACAAAGATTTTCTTACACGTTTTCTTTTAGAAATTTTATACTTTTGGTTTTTCATTTAGGTCTATGGCCAATCTGAGCTAATTTTTATAACAGTGAGACATACTGGTTCAGGCTCTGTTTTGCAAATGGCTGTTCAGATGTTCTGTGCCCCATTTATTCTGATCATCTTTTCTGTAACGGATTTCCACGGCACCTTTATAAAAAATCAGCTGACATCTTAGTAACAGAAAGTCTTCGAATCCATGTGTACATTTCTCACATATACGGTCCTCAAGTTTTCTTCATTGTCTTACTTTCCAGCATACAGATGCTGTACGTATTGTTAGATCTATCCTCAAACATGTCATAGTTTTCTGTGTGTGTGCTCTATAAATGGTACATTAAAAAATTTCAATTTCTAACTGCTCATTGCTGGTATATACAAATAGGAGTAATTCTTGTATATGGATATCATAACATACAACTTTGGTAAACTCACTTATTAAGTCTTAGGAGAGAGTTAAACTTTCACCAGAGCTTTTGGGATTTTCTACAAAGACAATCACATTATCTATTAAAAAAAAGGGAGAGAGCTTTGTTTCTTCCGTTTTTTTCTGGTCTACCGAGGTTTTACGTAGTTCTTACACTCCATTTTGCTAATCTGTATTTTTCCTGAACATGGATATTAGAGGTTTTAAAAAGTGTTAGCATTTGGGCTGTTTCAGTATTCTCTTTTAAAAATTTACACTCACCTGTCTATGATACACTCTTCATAGGCATGATTTTAGGTGTGTATGCTTAGTTTGCATTCACTGTTTTGTATTATTTACTATTTTTGCCAAGTTTTTCCATTTTATTTAATTTTCGAAGGATCAGCTTTTGAATTTACTGCTTATTCAATCATTACTTTTATGTTCTCCTTTACCTTTTCTTTCTCCTACCTTCCTTTGGTTTTGTCTTCTTCCTAAACATTTTGGTTGGATACCAGCTTCATTTGCTCCCCTTCTTTCTGTCAGTGCAGTCCTGGTTTGTCGTGCAAGGCTCTACCCAGCATGTCCGCTGGCTGAGGTGGAGCTCCCAACTGCTGACTGCTGCCATGAGGGGTGCCTGGGTGGAGCTGCTCGGGGTGCACGATCACGGCCTTGGCTCCTCCTGGGCTGTCACCCTCGTGTCGGGTCATACCGCTGTTGTGTGTGTTTCTAAGGGGACACTCACAGAAAGAGAGCTGCTGGGCCAGGCAGGGGCTGGGTGTGTGGCCTCACAGAGAAGTGGTGCGGGGGTGGTTGGAGCAGCTGCTGCCCCTTCCTGCTCCCTCTGGATGCTGTCAGTGATGGAAGAGACCACGTAAGGATGACTGCTTCTCTAACTTGGCTTTTAGACATTTCTAACAATGTGATTATTGAAAAGAATATGAAGGTCAAAATAATTAAAATGCAAGTGTGAAAAATATGTATTTAAATGGAAGCTTGAGCTAAATCTCATCCATAGGCCAATTAGTAACATGCTTGGGCAATCACTGTCACAGGCAATTTGTTTATGCTCTCACACTTCTCCATGCTAGGCAGCCAGTGTGGGGCAGATTTGGTTATTAATTTTCGCTATAATTCCATTATTCAGCAACGTCTGTACTGTCGTTCTTGAAAGATCAGGAGAAGTTTCCTTCACCATTAGCATCTGCATAGCCACCAGCTACACTCCAGGGACACCTTTCCTACCGTGCACCTTATAAATCACAGTTTGATCGCTGACACATCTTCATTTTCAATTGTGGTACTGCCATCACTGCTATAATTTGATAGAATTATGAACAAAATGCGCAAGCTGACCACCTGGAAAAGCTGCCAGTCAATACTCAGCGCAGGCTGTGCGGTTCGTGTTCTGTCCTGCTCCTGAGGGGCCATGGATGGGGACTCATGTCACAGACGGGGAGCTGCTCCCCATAAACATGCTGACCCAACACCGAAGTTAGTCCTGCTTCAATAAGCACACACAATAAAACGGGTGTAAAGTTACAGCACACAGCATACAGTGGAGTAAATCAGAAGCAATGCTATTAGGGATGGTCATTCTTTTGTTTGTAAATAATCCACTCGTGGTTTGTCATAAATTTCAGCTGATTCCTGCATAGACATGTCCATATGAACAAAACTAGCCATACTCTGAAATAAGATTAAGACAGAACTTACAGAGGTGAAGGAGAAAATGTTACTAACAACAGCAGGTTCGCAGGTTTAAGTCATTGAAAATCTCAGCCTATCGATCATTTTGAGCCGAGCTGACTGGGGTCTTGGGTTTGCGTCGCGCTGGCCTTGCTCACTGGAGATGATGACCTGGTGCCCGAGGTGCTGCCCCTGAGCTGACTTGGTGGCGCCTGTTGGTGACACTGGCTTGGTCTCAGCTTCCGCAGCTGCACTGGACCCAGGGCTGGGTTTTAACTTTGTCCAGGAATTTCTGGGAACATTTGTCTGCTAAGCTGGAGTTTGCTATGCTGAGGCTGTACTGCAAAGTGACAGGCAAGCGAAACTTTCTACTCTCTTGGAGAAAATGAAATATTGATCACTTATCATAAGAAACAGCAACTGGAGCCTAAGTAGGCTGCAGGTTCTGAATACGAAATTACTCCTGCTCTGACAGCCCAGCCCCCGCTACACGTGACAGCTTCAAGCATGCTTGTCACTGAAAGTGTGCAGGGACCGTGCCTCGGACAGCCTCTCGCGGCTTGAAGTCAATCCCCAGACGCCATTCCTGGGACAGGAGAAATGCATCTGTGCACATGCTTAGGTAAGTCAGAAGATGCTCTCTTTTCAGGAAAATGAACATGAAGAATTGCCGCAATATGAGAGACTCAGAAACCAGTACATTCTACTCAATAAGTCACACTTTCTGAAGCTAAGATGACACAGGAGCCTAAGCAAATAGGGATTATAAGGATATGGTGTTGACGTGAGTATATGAAGCCGGTTAAGTCTCCTAAATGATAAGGTTGCTTATTAACTGCACACACGCTGACAGGTCAAGGCTGAGGGCAAGCAGAGAACATCAACTAAGCCCTTTCCCTGAAAAAAGCTCCAGGGTGCAATATTCTAGCACTTTATTCAATAAAAAATGCTTTTAAAACAGTACTTTGGTGATTGGGAAACAATGCTATCATCTGTCAACCTAACTGCAGCAAAGTTCAATAAGCGAAATAACGAACCGT
This sequence comes from Procapra przewalskii, assembly GCA_006410515.1. NCBI lineage: Eukaryota > Metazoa > Chordata > Mammalia > Artiodactyla > Bovidae > Procapra > Procapra przewalskii. The sequence continues at coordinate 660,219 of SJYF01002196.1, forward strand.
TTAGATGATTTTCCTTGGGCTTCAGGGACCTGCAAACACTACATCCATAAAGTGCTTTAAAAACTATGATGAAGCCAAGTCTTTTCATTTTCAGATTTGAAATATGGGTTAGGGATTTCTTAGAGGTTATTTAATGGCCTGCCATTTTTAATCACTGTCCAATTTCTAAAATAGGAAGAAATTTTGAAATAAAAAATTTAAATATAAGGCTAGTAGTTTTAATTTAGCTTTGGAAATCTCTGAATCAGTCAAATCTCTCTCTATTGTGAATTCCTAATTTAAAATTTAAAAAATATTGTAACATTAAAGCCTAAAGATAAAAATTCTAAGTCTTCCAATAAAATTTTCCTTGGAAAACATCTGTGTTCTAAGTTTCCCATGCTCAGGGCTAGGAAAGAATACATTTCAATAAGTAATCACATGGAACTCGAGAGGATTTCTGGAACACTAGAAAGTGTAACTCCTTTGCAAGAAAAAGAGGGGCAGCGTTCCCCTCCAATGCGTGTCTGCTCCAGGCCGATCTGAGGCCAGGCCAGCCGCCCGGACACCTGACTACCCACCTCTGTGGCCCAGGCCCCACATCCACTGCAACCGCTAGTGACGTGTGTTCCAGGTGATACATACGTGATTCCAAAGGCCGTACCAAGCTCTGGTGGAAAGGAGGTTTCTACACACCTGCTGGTTAATGTGGTCTATAAAGCAGAGCCGGGGGGGATGGACGGGACCCCGTGCTCTTGCCCGCTGCATCACTCACCAGGGACGTGGGGCCTGGAGGCTGTGCCCCAAGGGTGGCTCAGTGCCCCACGGCCTGGATCCCTGATCTGCACGACAGCTCAGCTGCACTGCGGGGCGTCCCCACGGCTGACCACAGCCCGGCTCACAGCCCACAGGTTCCCCAGCACTTACTGGGAAGACAGGCACTGAGACTCACAGAAGGCAAAGGCTGAGCCATGGGGCAGGCTCCTGCCGGCCCTGCTGGGGAAGCCACACACACCAGTGGACGTGATAGGAGAGGAGCAGACTCACAGATTCAGAGAAAAGATGGGTGGCGACCAGTGGGGAGGGGGAGGGGCAGGCCGGGGGAGGAAGAGGCACAAACCATTATGTACAAAACAGGCTACAACACAGGAAACACAGTCAACATTTTACAGTAACTATAAATGGAGTATAACCTTTACAAACTGTGAATCACTGAGCCACCGGGCAAGTCTACCTTGTACACCTGTAACTGATATGGTCTATCAGCTATACTTCAGTTTAAGAAAAAAGGAAATCTCTGTAACGAGAGCTTCAAAAATAAAAAAAACCCACAGCTGTGGTAGGAGCTCTGTCAATGCCCTAAGCTGCTGCTCCACTGGGGGTTCACCACTGGGAAGTGAGGACAGGCTGCGGGGCCTGCGCTGCACACCCCGGCCTGCACCCTCTCAGAGCCTGGCAGTACCAGGGGAGGGACTGACTGGGGTGGTAGGTCTCAGCTGTGGGATGACCTACTGAATCTCCAGGATGGAGAAGAGCTGGCCGCACCTGCAGAATAAAAAGCATTTCTAGAAATGAGTTTCCCAGGTGGCACTAGTGGGAAAGAACCCGGCTGCCAGTGCAGGGGAGGGAAGAGACGCATGTCTGACCCCTGGGTGGGGAAGATGTCCCAGAAGAGGAAACGGCAGCCCACTCCAGTATTCTTGCCTGGAGAATCCCATGGACACAGGAGCCTGGTGGGCTACAGTCCATAGGCTGCAAAGAGATGGACACGACTGAGTAACTGAGCGTGCACACACACACATACTGTACCTAAATTCTAGCAAAATACCTGGAGATTTGACTTGCAAGCCTGGTGATTCCCTTGGAGAGGGAACAAAGGAGGATGCAGCCTGCAGACCTCATGGCGTCAGCAGGCAACTGGTCCTGCTCCCCGCCTCCCTGGACCCAATCCCAGGGCGCTCTGGGATGAGAAAGCACCTGCCCACAAGGACGGGGTGAGGGCAGGGGTTGGGCCAGGAGGGCGCTGGCCTGTGGCGAAAGCCCATTCTGAAAACCACGGACAAGCCCTCCTCACCCCACGAGAGGAGGGAGCAAGCACTCCTGGTGGGCCAGGAGGAGCTAGGGGAGGCACTGCCTGCGCCTGTGGGCCTGCCCAGGATGCGGCCCTGGTGACTGACCTCGTCGGGGCTAGAGGCCTGGTAGGTGCGGTTGTCATCGCTGAAGTCCTGGTCTGCCTCGGCGACTTCGGTCTCGCCAGCTGCGCCGCGGGCCTCGTACACAGGCGTCACATTGTGACACAGGGCGACAGCCTTCACAGCCTCATGGACCCGGCTGCTCACGCTCCGCCTCACCTTGGGCGCTGACGATGGGGCTTTCCTTGGAGGGGTTGCAACAGCGCTGCTTCCGCCAGCCTGACACTGTGTCTGCAAACATGGATGTCGCAGGGTTAGAGGCAAGCGGGCGCACGCTGGAGTCACCCACACGCACTCCTGTCACGGACAGCCAGGCCCGGCTGGAGAGTGGCTGAGATGACGATTGCCTGCACGTGGCCCATGGGGCAATGACGCACCTGGGGATCCTGGGGCCACAAGGTGCCTGGACATTTCCCAGTTGTCCAGTAACTGAAATATTTGCTACAGTACCAAAATCTGACCATCTCCTTTTAGTAGATTCACTGCAGCCTGGCATGCATGTGCCCAGTCCTTAACAATTCTTGTTTATCCACCACTTCTAAGAGCAAAGTTAAGAACAGAGGACTCCCAAGTGCTTTCCTTTCTCCTTAAAAACTGTGTGCATAATTGGTCTGAAGTTAAGAGCAGGAAAAAGCATTTAGGATGGTTCCCTTAATACTATGGACTCAATGACTTTGCAATCAGTCTCTGAAGTGTCTGGTTTGCAGATAGGAGCGTTGGATACAGTAATTGCCTCCTGACGGCCCTGGACACACCACCCCTGCCAACCCTGTTCACCTACTCCTGGGTGGGGCTGTGGGAGGACCCTGACCCCAAGGCCCGTCAGATGCTTCTTCACGGAACCCAAGGGTAACTCCTGACGACCCTGGAAAACCTCTCCGCTTCTGGGTGGCTGTGCAGAGCAGCTGAGCCATGCCCATCTGCCAGTCAATCACAGAGCCAGTTAATGAGGGGGTGGCCCCCTGCTCAGCTGGCACCCCTTTCAGCCTGCGCCCCTTACCCACACCTGCATCCTGACCACACACCCACACAGCCACCAAGCGGCCCTGCTCCTGCTGACTCAGGCTGAGTGTCTCATTCCATTCAAGTCCACTCAGGATGCCAGGGTGTAAGCGCGATCAGGCTGCACCAGACTCATGTTCCGTTATAGTGGACTTAGATTATCGTCATCTCATTAACACTAACAAGCAGAAGGGAAGGAAGAAATCCGTTCACATAAAAACCTGGATAACCAGCCAACGAACGTACCTTTCACTAAAAAAGGTTTATAAGATTCTTCTTAGATGGGATACTATTTGCTGTGCCTATATGACATCTTTTCTACTTTTAATTTTTTCTAGTAAAACAACTTATTTGGAGCTACTGAAATCATATTCACAGATAATACAGGTTTTTGTTTTTTGTTTTTTTTTAAAGATGTTACCTTGCACTATTTAATCTAGACACAGATCACAAGAAGGGAGATAGTAGTCCTCCATTAAAAATTTTTCATCTATTAATAAATATTCTAGGTTCCAAAATACTCTAGTAAAATGAATGACATCCAAATTGACTTTATGTGTTCATGCACAGATGAGTGCTTCTGGGGGTGTCTGATCATACATATCACACATACAAACTCAGGTAAGGCTGTTTTCATTTGATAGCATCTCAAAAGTAAAGTACATGCTAGATGGGTGCACTTTACAGAAAAAAGAGATGGTTTTCACAAAACTGAATATAAGGCTGACAATATACTTTGTGTTCGGAAAAAGCAAAAGAGTTCCAGAAAAACATATATTTCTGCTTTATTGACTATGCCAAAGCCTTTGACTGTGCGGATCACAATAAACTGGAAAATTCTGAGAGGTGGGAATACCAGACCACCTGACCTGCCTCTTGAGAAACCTATATGCAGGTCAGGAAGTAACAGTTAGAACTGGACATGCAACAACAGACTGGTTCCAAATAGGAAAAGGAGTACGTCAAGGCTGTATATGGTCACCCTGCTTATTTAACTTCTATGCAGAGTACATCATGAGAAACGCTGGGCTGGAAGAAGCACAAGCTGGAATCAAGATTGCCAGGAGAAATATCAATAACCTCAGTCTAATATGCAGATGACACCACCCTTATGGCAGAAAGTAAAGAGGAACTAAAAAGCCTCTTGATGAAAATGAAAGAGGAGAGTGAAAAAGCTGGCTTAAAACTCAACATTCAGAAAATGAAGATCATGGCATCTGGCCCCATCACTTCATGGGAAATAGATGGGGAAACAGTGGAAACAGTATCAGACTTTATTATTTTTTGGCCAAAATCACTGCAGATGGTGACTGCAGCCATGAAATTAAAAGATGTTTACTCCTTGGAAGGAAAGTTATGACCAACTTAGATAGCATACTAAAAAGCAGAGACATTACTTTGCCAACAAAGGTCCGTTTAGTCAAGGCTATGGTTTTTCCAGTAGTCATGTATGGATGCGAGAGGTGGACTGTGAAGAAAGCTGAGTGCCGAAGAATTGATGCTTTTGAATTGTGGTGTTGGAAAAGACTCTTGGGAGTCCCTTGGACTGCAAGGAGATCCAACCAGTCCATTCTGAAGGAGATCAGCCCTGGGATTTCTTTGGAAGGAATGATGCTAAAGCTGAAACTCCAGTACTTTGGCCACCTCATGCAAAGAGTTGACTCTTTGGAAAAGATACTGAAGCTGGGAGGGATTGGGGGCAGGAGGAGAAGGGGACAAGAGAGGATGAGATGGCTGGATGGCATCACCGACTTGATGGCCATGAGTTTGAGTGATCTCCGGGAGATGGTGATGGACAGGGAGGCCTGGTGTGCTGCGATTCATGGGGTCGCAAAGAGTCAGAGACGACTGAGCAACTGAACTCATGTGTACAGCCACGCCAAGGCGTCACTGGGGAAGGTGCTGTACTGCAGCTTGGCATGTGACAGGCCCCATGACCGCAGCAGCACTGGGCACACTGGCAGGGAGATGCCTGCAGGGCTGGGCCCGCTCACCTGTGTGTAGGCGTTCACGAGGTGGTTCTGGATTTCATCCATCGTGTCCGTTCCGTAAGACACCGTGCCCAGGTGCAGCCGCTTAAACACCATCTCGTTCTGGGTGAGGGTTCCTAGGACAGAAGCAGCAGGTCACCGTCAACACAGGGAGCTGGCTAGCGGCTCAAGGCTACGCCCCAGTGCATCACACGCAGGGCTGGCTGTGCCCTGCACCCCGAGCACGTGCTCTGCCACACTAAGCATCACCAAGTGTTGTCCATACCACCCTCATTTGCTCCATTTCACTATGAAGACCGGTGCTCTTCCCGCAGCGTCAGGCTCCCTTTCAGTAATTCCCAATGATGGGTTGGGGGCTGGGGGGGCGGGGGGCTCTGGTTCTGCAGAGAAGGTCTGGGCTCTGTCTCTCGGTTCAGATCTGCTGTTGGTCCAAAGCAGATTTGCCCCTTCAGAGAGAGATGGGTGGGAAACTGGACAAGTGACCCACAGCCGAGATCAGCACATCTATCCCTTTCACATGAATCTGTCGTGAATCACGAAGTATTTTCCACCGAACAGAAACAACGCACTCGAGCCTGAATACCACGTGAGTCGCACAGAGAGGAGGAGAGGAGGCAGAGGCGCTTTCCCAGCTGCTCTCTAGCCCGTGGGTCACCCTGCGTGCCCTCCTCATCCACCCTGGGACCAACCACCAACCCAGGAAAACCACTTTCAGGAGAGTCCATGGTTTCGGCCTCCAATCAGAAAGATACACAACAGGCGCAGTGAAGTACCAGCATGACAGAGGGGAGGCTGTGTATTTCAGAACTTCAGTGAGCTCTCATTAAAAGTGGCACAGGGGGTCCCAATGTTACTCATCTTATGAGTCTGATAGGAAATTGCAACCACTGTACATAGATCACTTACTATAAAAACACACACACAAGCACAGGATCTCAATATAAACACACACACAAGCACGGGACCTCAATGTGAAAACACACACACAAGCACAGGACCATAATATGAAAACACACAGCACGGGACCTCAATATGAAAACACTCACACAAGCACGGACCTCAATATGAAAACGCACATACAGCACAGGACGTCAATACGAAAACGTTCACACAAGCACGGGACCTCAATATGAAAACACACACATAGCACGTCACCTCAATATGAAAACACATAAGCCAAGTGACCTCAACACAACACACTCACCAGCACGGGACCTCAATATGAAAACGCTCACACAAGCATGGACCTCAATGTGAAAACACACACACAAGCACGTGACCTCAATACGAAAACACTTACACAAGCACGGACCCCAATGTGAAAACACTCACACAAGCATGGGACCTCAATACGAAAAAGTTCACACAAGCATGGACCTCAATGTGAAAACGCTCACATAAGCATGGGACCTCAATACGAAAACACTCACAGAAGCATGTGACCTCAAAGTGAAAACGCTCACACAAGCATGGGACCTCAATACGAAAACGCTCACACAAGCACGTGACCTCAATACGAAAATGCTCACACAAGCACGGACCTCAATACGAAAATGCTCACACAAGCACGGACCCAAATGTGAAAACGCACACACAAGCACGGGACCTGAAAGTGAAAACGCTCACACAAGCACAGGACCTTAATGTGAAAACACGCACACAAGCACAGGACCTCTGCTTTTCCCGCTCCACAGAAGGACAGCCACACAGGGCGGGGGGCAGGTAAATGCCCTGTGAGCCCATCCCTGGACTGCAGGTCGGCTCGACGTCTGGGGATCCCTGCACTTGTGTTTAAGTTCAGAGGAGGGGTGCCCTCGGGCACTGACGCAGTTGTAAGTGTGAACATGACGGAGAGCCATGTGATCACAGCACACATTGGCCCCTCCTCGTGGGTTCTCGCCCCCCGCCCCTGTCCCTGATGGGAGATTTACTTAAGAGACTGTTTTGACAAACACTCTCAAAAGAACGTATGTCATGTACGTCATATACACGCACATATATGCTGCAACCAGGCCTTCTCGAGTGGTGGCGAGGAGGCCACTTTCCAATTACGGTGCGGCCTTCTCATGGCGGTGGCCACTGCTGCTGCGGAGTACCGGCTCTAGGGCACACGGGCTCCCGTGGTTGTGGCTCACAGGCTTGGCCTCCTGGAGGCACGTGGATCCTCATGGACCAGGGATCAAACCAGCGTCCCCTGCACTGGCAGGCGAATTCTTAACCAGTGGGCCAGGAAGTCCCCTATCCCTGCTTTAAATGGAAGTAACTATGGCATGGAGAAGTCAAAGCAACACTTGCGGTTAGGCTGTTAGTGAAACAGCGAGTGAGGCAAGAAGATGGACCCTCTGATGGCAGATCGCACGTCTGCCACCACGGGGCGCTGCTGCAACCTGAGACTTGACTGACAACCAGGATCCTGTGCCAGGATCTGTGGAGCCACTCAGAAACACGCTGCCTCCTCCACGAGCATGCCACACTATGCATAAAAGAGAGAGCTCCTAAAGTAAGTGCAGCCTGACAGATGACAGCGAGAGCAACAGTGAGTCCTCGGCCTCCGACACAGGCCAGGTGCGGGCTGGGCTGTCCACCAGCCTCAGAGAGCGGCTGAGGGACAGGCCACAAGGTGACAGGGATGGGGCTAAGTGGCGGGATTACAATACCCACTCACGGACTCCCCTGGCAGCCCACCGCCTAGGAACGTGCCTGCTAGTGCGGAAGACGCAGCGTGGATCGCTGGGCCGGGAAGGCTCCACAGGCCGTGGGGCAGCTAAACCCATGAGCCCCAACTACTGAAGTCGCATTCTAGTCTGGGAGCTGCAACTTCTGAAGCGTGTATGCTCTGGAGCCCTGCTCTGCAACAAGAAGCCACTGCAATGAGAAGCCCCCAAACAGCAACGAGGACTCACGGCACCCAAAAATAAAACAAAAAAATAAACAGAACCCAAACCAACCAACCAACCAACCAAAACACAGCGTCACATCTTATGGTGCAGGGATGGGGACAAGACTTCTAAAGTGGCAAGACTAATTTACCAAACCATGCAAGCAGACATCCGATATTATTTAATGGGGAGTCACACATTCTACATGCAGCACGCAGGCCTTCCCGTGAGCTCTGCAGCACTGGCACGTGTGTGGAGCCTCGCCTGGCCAGCACCCCCCGTCCCCCTCCCTCACACCCGGTCACCTGCGTAAGCGAACCACCGCACCAGCGAGGCTGTTCAGGCTGCTTCACTGAGGCCCCACTCGGGCTCACCCGACAGAAGACACCGCTGTCGTCCTCTGGGGTCAGGCCACCAGCACACACCCCGTGCACGTGTGCACACTGCTGGGCACACCTATGCTCTGGTGCCCTCGGAAACTAGGGAGACAGTGTTTCCAGGCACTGCCACCGCCTCCTACAAAGGTCCCTGTGAGTCGAGTCTCAGCAAGGCAGCGTGCTGGGCAATGGATGCTATGAATACAACGCATCTGAGAACCTGTTGTTTCAGAGGGTGTTTCAGGAATGGCTTTGTTCTACATGAAGACAAAAACTAACAAAGGAATTAATGTACTGCTTTAAGAGGCTGCACCCAAGTCCAGTTTTAAAATTTATGAATCCTCGGCAGCATTGTTCTCAAACAATGGCATCTTGGGGGCGGTGGGGAGAGGGGATGTCCTCTCAGCAGGTTCGGGGCCAACAGCCTGTCCTCCGGTTTCAGCATCATTTGCGTGTTGATCACACCACGCCTAGTATTTCTGGTCAGTGTCAATACGCTCTGCATCCTGGCAGCTAGCAGATGTCTACCCTTGTCGAGTGAATTACTTTATGTTTCACGCACTGGTGGCCACAGATGTGTCACTATGGCAACATCATTAATTTCAGATCTTACCGGAAACGTGCACTCCAATCAAACCTAATTATAGCACACGGCTTTCTTGTCCAGGAGGAGGAAACTGTAATGCAATTATTGGAATACTTCATTTTCTGTTCTGCTGCGGCAAATGAGAGACACCCTGATGGACGCTTCTTGTCAGAAAGCTTATTGATGAAGCGCAAACCCAATTTACAGCCGCACGAAGGCCTACCTCAAAGCTCCGCCAGCCCCGTGAGGCTCCTGACAGCAGCTCGCCCCCAACTCGGCCTCAGATGGGAGGGGCGCCCACACCCGGCTCATCCTGGGAGCCGTCCTGGGGCCTGAAAGGCAGGCCAGACCCGGGCACTCAAGAACACAGCTGCACAGCTACATCAGGAGCTGAAGGCTTCCAGTTTAGAAGACGAAATAAAAAATATTTTCTCTATTTTATACAATTTCCCCGGAAAAGGAAATGGCAATCCACTCCAGTACTGCTGCCTGGAAAATCCCATGGACAGAGGAGCCTGGTACACTACAGTCTACGGGGTCGCAAAGAGTCGGACACAACTGAGTGACTTCATTTCACTTTATACAATTATTCTGTGTCTTTTGTAATTCCCTTAAATCTCAAGAACCAAGATCATTTATCCAAAACCTAAAGAAGCCTTCAAAAGTAGCCTTTTAAATGTAGAGTGAACTATGGGAGAAATGAGGCTTTGTTTTTATGACTCTGGGCAAAAACCACTTATCCTTGCCCTGACTGTAACTCCAACTCAATAAAGAAAAATGGAGGAGCTACAGAATGATAACCCTATTATTATTTAAAATGCAAAACAACAGTTAGGCTTTGGAGGACAAATAACGTCACAAAATCTTGACTTAATGACATCATACCGGCAGACACAGAGACTCGAACCGACCACGTTCTGTCAGGCATGAACTTTGCACACTTCCGTGAAAGCGCAGGTCAGTGGCCCCCAGGGGGATCACCCACGATGGCCACACGAGAATTTCTGGTCCAGACAGCACCTGCTCCCCCGGGGTAGAATGAGGTAAACTTGGCACTGGGGCAGGAGGTGACTGCAGAGGCCCTGAGAGGGGGCAGGAGTGGTGGCTGCGGGTTGGGGGCCGGGCCTGAAGACGTGCCGAGACCCCAGTCCTTCCCCGCCCTGTACACCTGGACGGACGCGCCCTGCGGGGGTCGCTGCTGCGTGGGCCCCTGCAAGGACCTCCATGGCACCACTGTCCCGGCAGGGACGCTCGCTCTTCACAAGCACCGCTGGCTCTTGTGGCCAGAACTTTGCTAGGAACACCTGGAACGTGCTGCTAAGGGTAAGGACGCATTAGAACCCTTGGATGCTGCTGGCAGGAACGTAAAGTGATGCAGGGCTGCCACGCCACCCAGCGCAGACGCTTCCCTAGGGAACAGACGCTTCCGAGGGAACAGACGCTTCCCTAGGGAACACATGCTTCCGAGGCATAAACGCTGGGCTGACCAGGCCAAGACCCGCCTGACAAGGCAGGCTGCCACAGGCCGCTTCCACCAACTGTGGCCAGACTTGGAGAGTCCTGTCTGCACAGACACGTCAGATGTTTCATGAAGGTGGAATGACACCCTCCTGCATTAGGATATCCTACTCAGGAGAACAGGGTGTCCATACATTTAATTAGGTCTCGGTAAGGTCTTTCAATGTTTAAACACACATATCCACATAGTCCTTACCCATTTTTTGCTAGAATTTATTTTTTTAATTCTTTACACTTCTTGTTGCTATTCTAATTGGCATTTTTAGAATTAAGTGTCCTCACTGTTGCTGGCATAGAGAAATGCAGTTCAACGCTGATACCAAGTTTACCTGTGTTAACTCACTAAGCTCTCTCAACACTCTAGAAGCTCCGGGGGCGCTCTTCGGGTTTCGAGGTACACAGTCATGAACTTGCCCTCTCTGGCAACAGCCTGCCTGTCGGCACTGGGATGCTCGTCTCCTGGGGGTGGCTCATGGCTCCCGACTGTGTTCACCAACAGCCGTCCACCGGGGCGCTGCTCTCTGCCAACAGCAGCCGGGTGCCTCCCTGCCCACGCCTGCCAGCCGTGGACTGACCACCTCTCCAGCACTCAGCTGGTTCTGGAGATATCTCTGACACAACTGTAACATCTCATAGGGGTCTGGGTTTGCTGTGTGCCTGCTTCTCCATCCAACAAGTTCCAGTTGTTTTCTAGAAACAGCTCAATCTCTGGATCAGCTACAGGCAGTTTGTGCGTTTCCCAGGGTTGTTCGAGGCTAACTCTCTTTAAGTTTTCTCCCATCAACGCAGTGAGGCTGGGAAGGCACTTCCTCCACCTACCTTCTTGACCCCGAGCTCCTCAGGTTGCTATTTCTGAGTTTTTTTCATTCACCAAGTATCACCTTCCCGGTAGATTCCTCAGCGTCCCACAGAGACAAGCCCTAATGAAAACCAAACACAATCCAACAACTATTTCTGACTGAGCTGCTGGAAACCTGTAATCCCTGTATGAAGGCTGGCTGCCACAGAACACCGAACCCTCACCTTCGGGACACGGGGTCTCTCTCCACTGTCGTCAGTCTCCCACAGCTCTTTGCCAGCTCTGCTCACTGCCTTCACATGTGCCCGCAGGTTCCTCAAGCTTGCACCCCCATGTTTACATGGACCTCAGCGATTCTAAACGGAATCATTCTTCAGTCTATTCCACACGTAAGGGAGCGACTTTTATTCCTGTTGCTATTTTAATCTGTAACCTGCCAATTTACTGATTTCTTATTTTCAGCCACTGACTTCCTTGATTATTATATTTGTAAATATTTTCTTCTTCTTTTGCTTGTGGATCTTATTTCTAGTTCCCGGCTCACAGCAGTAGCTGGAGGAATGTCAAAGCCTGGTACATGTTAGTCTTTCTTCTTCCTGACTACAGTGAGGATTTTTCTAATATTTTATTAAAAATAAGGTGGAATTGTAATTGACATATATTTTCTTTGTTGCTCTTTCGTTGCTAAATTGTGTTAGACTCTGCGATCCCATGGACTGTAGCCCACCAGGCTCCTCTGTCCAAGGGATTTTCCAGGCAAGAATACTGGAGTGGGTTGCCATTTCCTCCTCCAGGGCACATTCCAGATCCAGGGATCAAACCTGTCTCTCCTGCAATGGCAGGGGGATTCTTTACCACTGCCAATGGTATGGTAAAATACGGGAAACCCATATTTTCTTTACCATTTAAAGATTTTATTTCTAGTTGGCTAAGAATTACAAAGGAATTTACACCGTGAATCAGTCAATCAAGAAGGGATTTTAACCCTTAGATATGGCTCTTGTTATAGTTCTGGATTCAATTTGTCATTTATTTAGTATGTTATGAATTGACAAGAATTCTTTGATGAATAAAATGAAATAAGGACAAAGCAAATTTGAAGCAGGGAACCCTATGGGGAAGAACCATTTGTAGAGAGGCTCTTTGGAGAATGTTACTGTTAAAACAAACATCAAATTCACAGATCTTATTAATCCTCATTCTCTTCTACCAGTTTGTAACTACCATTCTATAATAAACAAGCCCTTTTAGCTCCTAAGAAGCTAGTAGAGGGAAAAAAAAAAAAAGAAGCTAGCAGAAAGGTGTAACACAAGCAGTTAAATAGAACAAAATCACAAGTGTAAGGATGTGGAAGTTCAAAATACAGAAATCAGTCTTAAAAGTCTCTAAGAATCTCACATCTTGCTAATTCTGATGATCCTCTTATATCAGAACTGGAGACTGGCTGGAGGCCAGTTTCACGGTTAGTCTGGGGAACACTGTGAACTCAGCACTCTCACACATGTGCACACACACCCTACACACGCGTGGGCATAGGCAGGCCAGGGTCCCCCCACCCCCGCCCAGACGCCTCTAGGTGCGCGTGGGCAGAGCAGCACCTGTCTTGTCGGTCAGCAGGTACACCAGGCGCCCCAGCTCTTCCGGGATGGTGCTGGTCCGGACCACGGTGCCGGGAATGTGCTCGTCTTTCATGATCATCCACCCGTAGGCAGCCTTGCCCATGTCCAGGTTCACACGCAAACTGTCAGAGAAAACCCACTGCAGTCATTAGTGACTCAACACCTCATGTCCAGCATGCTTTCCATAAAAATTTATTTACAGAAACATGCATTCTCTGTAATTTGAGGTGGAAGAGATAGATCATAGTGGATTTCAGATTTTAAGAGAAATGAATTTGTTGACACCTAAATCGGCAGGCCCCTTCTTAGCCAGTTGCTCATCCTTCACCCATCAGCCTGGTTTGCGATGCAGCTGAATGAAACTGGGAGAGGTGGACGGCAGCGTGGGTCCAGGCTCAAAGGGGCCAGCGATAAGTGGGAGGAAATCGCCCTGAATCACTAAGCATCAGTATCTGAGAGGGGTCTTGACATCCACCCCGGTGATTCATAAGAACGAAGGAGAAGCTCCCCCATGTGGAGGAGGCAGTGAAGGGGAGCAGGTTCAGGAGGAGGCTGGGCGAAGGCCCTCTGAGCACCAGCCCCTGAAAATCACGTTCATAAAAACAGAGCAGAGCCACTGCGTATGAAGGAAAAACACCTTCAACTAAGATGATTACACCATACAGGGAGGAAACAGAGCTTATGTTCACTCTGATTCACACTGGACATCTTGATCAAATGTCAGGTCCAATAATTTTCATTTTTAATGCCAAAAGTTTCTAGAAGCTCAAACTTCAAACACCAAGTCGACAGAGTAGTTATCATCACTTACTTTAACTTACTTTTTATTTAGATATTTAACTTATGTTTTAGTTATGTTCTAATTTTATGGAACTTCAAAACACAGGCCTCTGTTCAACTGGTATTGGATTGGCCAAAAAGTTTCTTCTGTTTTTTCTGTAAGATGACTCTAGTAGCACTTAGTTATCTTTAATTCACTGGCACAATTTTGTTAAGATTGTATTGTGACAGTTGTCATAGCACGCATTAAAAAAAAAAAAAATTGCTGAATTTTTGTGTAGCCATTTTAATACTGAAGAAGGAAAAAAAGCAACATTTTTGGCATATTATGCTTTATTAGTTCAAGAAAAGAAAAAACACAACTGAAACACAAAAAAGCTTCATGCAGTTTATGGAGAAATTGCTGTGACTGATCAAACATGTCGCAAGTGGTTTGTGAAGTTTGGTGCTGGAGATTTCTTGCTGGATGATGCTCCACAGTTGGGTAGACCGGTGGAAGTTGATAGCAATCAAATCGAGACATTAATTGAGAATAATCAACGTTATACCACATGGGACACAGCCAACATACTCAAAATCAAGTTTCCAAATCAAGTGTTGGAAACCATTTGTACTAGCTTGGTATGTTAATCATTTTGATATTTGGGTTCCACATATGTGAAGTGAAAAAAAACCTTCTTGATCGTATTCCCACATTTAATTCTTTACTGAAATGTAATGAAATGTTCCGTTTTTAAAACAAACTGTGACAGGAAACGAAAAGTGGATACTGTACAATAATGTGGAATAGAAGAGATCATGGGGCAAGGGAAATGAACCACCACCAACCACACCAAAGGTCAGTCTTCATCCAAAGAAGGTGATGTGTGAATGGTGGGAATGGAAGGGAGTCCTCTAGTATGAACTCATTTTGGAAAACCAAACGATTAATTCCAACAAGCACTGCTCCCAATCAGACCAACTGAAAGCAGTGCTCGATGACAAGCCTGGGGAATTAGTCAGCAGAAAACACATCAGCTTCCATCAGGATAACGCAAGATCTCAAGCTTTTTTGCTGACCAGGCAAAAACTTACAGCTTGGCCGGGAAGTTCCGATCCATTTGCTGTATTTACCAGACATTGCACCTGCAGATTTCCACTGATTTCAGTCTTTACAAAATTCTCCTAGTAGAAAAACTTTCCATTTCATGGAGGACTAAAAAATGCACCTGGAACAGTTCTTTGCTCACAAAGACAAAATGTTTTGGAATGATGGACTTATGAAGTTACTGAACAATGGCAGAAGGTAGTGGAACAAAATGGAGAATATGTTGTTCAATAAATTCTTGGTGAAAATGAAAAACATGTCTTACTTTTACTTAAAAACTGAAGGAACTTTTTGCCAACCCTATACTTTATAGTTACACTTTTTCTGAACAAAAAGTATATATTAAGCCTAGTATTTTGAGTATTATAATAATAGATACCATATATATATTTAAGCTCATTATATTACTAATTTAGCAACTGTGAAATTTTCTAGAGACCTACTCCAAATAAGTGGGAAAGTGGCTGCAGTTCTAGATGGTCAGTTGAATCAGAGGCAGTTATGACCTTTACTGCTACATAATGTTTTTATTCAGTCACTAAGTCCTGTCTGACTCTTTGCAACACATGGACTGTAACCAGGCTCTTCTGTACATGAGATTTCCCAGGCAAGAACACTGGACTGGGTTGCCACGCCCTCCTCCAGTTACACATATAAGAAAATGAAATAAACTATCTTCACGAGCTAGCGTGTTCAGGAGTGTCACCGAGAGGAACATGTATGAACCTGCTTCATGCTATGGTGAGAAAACAGGTTAATTTTAGAACATAGAGTCCATCTTAACGGTGGCACTTTCTTTCCCCATGTTTCTTCCCCACAGCCACAGAAGTGTCTGAGGGGGTAGCCTGGACCCTGCACAAGTGAGGTGCACAGTGTGGACCGTGGCATACGAACCCCCCACCTCCACCCCACTGATACGGCCTGCTGCATTTAAACTTAATTTGTTACAATTAAACCTGCACATTTATCAGGACCAGGTGAGCCAGCTGCAGGGCACACCAGGCTCCTCAGGGAGTGAAGCTACCTGAGATAATTCATACATATTTCTCCAAAGAGAGGCTTATTTTTAGATCCTAATCTGAGCAAAAGAAAATAAGTCATTTAAATAACAAGCTTTATCTAAAGTAATCAAAACTTTTTCCTGTAAATAGACATTTAAAGGAAAAAAGCTCAGATACAATTTTTCTCATCTCTCCCTCCCCCAAATGTTTTATTCTATGATTCTCTAAAATTTTCATGACACACCACAGATGGCAAGCGATGGTTCAACAATGTTTCCACCAGGTGATTCACCCATGGCTCTCAGACTCAGGGCCAACCTGGACCAATGCACCTGCAGGTGTGATGGGGTCAGGCTCATGTTTCCTGAGTAAGTCTGTAACCATGAATCTTGAACTTGGATGAAGCTGTTTCAAGACAGGTAGTAACTATAAGTACACAGTTTAGAAGTAAGGGTATTTGTCTTGGAAAACGTACTTCCATCTCTTATCTCAAATGATTCCTATAGTTAGCTTTTCAAATACAATGGCAAAGAAAACAAACAAAATCCAAATAAACCAAAAACAACAAACACCACAGAGCACACAAACATATTATACCACGAACCAGAGCCAGAGGGAAAAATACAAGAGAAACACTGCGAAGGGCATGAGATATGCACAAGTGACAGGCATGGACTACAACCTGGATGCACAGGGAAAACTGGAAAGATATTTGTGTGAAATAGGCAAAAATAAAAATGAATAATAAATCAAGTTTTAACTAAAATAATGCCAATAACTGAAATTTAGAAATTAGTTTGATACCTGATTAGATATAGCCAAAGATGAAATCAGTGACTTGGAAGACAGGTCATTAGGAATATTATTTATTAACAGAATAAAGCAAGAAATAAAAAAAGGTGGAAAGCACAAAGTAAAACAGGAGAAACAAAGGGTATGGGTGGATCTCTGCCCACTCAGAATAGGGCAAAGGCGGTATTTAGGGACAAACTGAGAATGGTCTTGGATGAGTGGAAGAAACCTATCTACAGAATCAGGAATAGACATCCATCTAGACACACTGTATCAGAGAGCAGGACACCACCCACAAAAAGCACGCCTGGAAGGCACTGGGAGGGTCCCAGAGGGGTAGGACCGAAATGAAGAGCAGCAAACAGTAGCCACGGAAGCCAGAAGAGAGCGAGATAAACGTGGCAACTCAGAAACTACACAGGTCAAACTATTTTTCAAGAGGAGAAATCTGGAGTTCCCAACAAAGACCCTCACTAAACAAAAACTAAAGATTACGTTTCTGACAGAAGGAAAATTATTCTACATGGAAGTTCTGAAAGGTAAGAAGAATAAAACATTGATAAACCAAAATTAAGAGGGAATGTATAAAACAGTAATATGCAGTTTAAGAATAACTACAATTAGGATAAATTACAAAAATGGATTAGGTCAGAAGGGGCAAATAGAGTTAAATATTTGTAAGATGACATGCAAAGGAAACTAATACCTTTAGACTCTGAGAAATTAAGAATATTTTTAATTTCAAGGACACATACTAAAAAGAACAGAAACTCTTATAAAACCTACAACTACTAGAGAAAAGGTGGAATTGAAAAAAAAATGGTAAGAAAGGAGAAAAAATACAGAACAGAAATATACATTAAAAGCACAATATAAAATAGATTTAAACTAAAAATACAACAGCATTACAATAATTGTATATGTACTAAATAGTAAAAAACTATGAGTAGATTAAAATTAAACTTTATGCTATTTACAAGAGACACATATAATTACACAGAAAAGTTGAAAGTACAAAGATGGAAAAAGACACGCCAAGCAAATTAAAGCCAGCTGGCATCACTATATTAACATAAAGCAAAGTAGAATTTAATGCAAAAAGCCTTAGCAGAGATAAAGAAAGTCACTTTATATTGAGAAAATGCATAATTCAGCAGAAATATGTAATGATTTAAACCTGGATACCATCAATAGTAAAATCACAAAATATATAATACCAAAAATAGAATTCCAAGGAAAAATAGATGAATTCACAATACTGATGGGTTACCATCCTCAGTAACTGTTAAAAAAGGTTGAGAAAACAAGCAAAAGGTACAGAGAAACTTATGAACAAGTTGAACAATCCTGACTTAACAGACTGTGAAGCACGGAGACCAACAATTCAGACTTCATGTTCTTTTCAAGCACAGAGTGAATGTCCACAAAAACCAACTAAATACTGGACCCTATAACTAGTCTCAAAATATTTCATAGATGTGCAATAATGAATGGCATGTTTTCTGACAACAATGTAATTAAGCCAACTATGAACAGAGACATATTTAGAAAAGTTAAATATGTTCATAAACTAAGAAATAACTTTGTAATAACTATGGGTAAAAGAAAAAAATCACAGTGAAGATTAAACAATCTGTAGTTGACAATAACACAAATACTACCTATGAAAACTTTTAGGATGTTAAATGTATAGTCTCAACTGCATATATTCAAAAAGGGTAAAAATATGAAAACTAGTGAGTTAATTATCTATCTGAAGAAGAAAAATACAAACCAAAGAAGGTAGGAGAAAAGAAATAAAGTAAGTTAACATTACTAAAACAGGAAAACATTACAGAGCCACAGGGAATCAACAGAGTCAAGAGTAGGTATTCCTAAACACTACTAAAGCTGACAAAACCACTGGAAGACTAATCAAGAAAAAAAAGAGAAGGGGCAGAAATAAGTATCAAGAATAAAGGTGATCAATACCATAGATCGCACTTATAAGAAGAGATTATAGGAAAACATTATTAATAAACTTTAAAATTTTTGAATATTTAGGTACAGGTGACGTACTTCTTGAAAACCATACTTTCCAAAACTGACTCAAGAAGTTAAAAACTTGAAATAAAGTTTTCTGACTAAAGTTAACTGCTTAAACTTTACTTAAGAAATATATATAAACCAGTAGAGAAATCAACTCTGTCAAACAACTTTCCACAACAAGAAGTTCAGGCTGACATGGCCTCCTTGATGTGTAAATATCCAAGGAATAAATAATTATAATTTTAAACAAAAAATTTTGGAGAGGACTCACTGATGTATTTTAGGAGAACAGCATTATCTTGACACTAAATACCAAAAGACAATGTGAGAGGGAGGCATAAATTAATCTCACTCAGATAAACCAACGCAAAAACTTCACAAAAATGACAAGCAAATGGCATCCAGTAATACATAAAGGAGTATTATGCCACGACCAAGGTGGGCTTTCCCCCCAAATAATACAAAGTAGGTGTGACATCAGAGTTAGATGGTATGATTTGGTATGTGAATA
This sequence comes from Procapra przewalskii, assembly GCA_006410515.1. NCBI lineage: Eukaryota > Metazoa > Chordata > Mammalia > Artiodactyla > Bovidae > Procapra > Procapra przewalskii. The sequence continues at coordinate 679,360 of SJYF01002196.1, forward strand.
TCTGAAGAAGAAAAACTTAAGATTAAAAATCATCTCAAAAGATTTAGTAGCAATGTTTAAAAAATTATATCAGTGATTTAAAGACAATTTTTAACAAAATAGGAATAGAAACAACTTCTATTATATATTGTAAAGAAGGGGTTCTGTAAAAACTTATAGCATCCTTATGATGAAATGTTGAAAGCTCTGCCTTTCACATCGGGAACAAAAGAAGGATGTCCAGTATCACTATAGCCACTTAATGTTAAGCTAGAAATCGTTGCTACAATGACAAGGAAAAGAAAGAAAGGATGCAAAAGACTGAAAGGAAGCAAGCTATCACTGTCTACTGACTAGGTGATTATTAACAGAGAAAAATACAATAGATTTCACATTAATAATTAGAATCAATAAAATTTTACCAAAATGGATAGATTCAACCATTTTTATAGAAATCCATTTTATTTCTTTATACCAGCAACAAATACACAGGAAACAGTTCTTTCAAAAAATGGCATTTATAACAGCACTTGAAAAATGTCAAGTATCTAAAAATAGTTCTAACAAAAGTTATGCAAGATTTCAATGAAAGTTTTTAAAAAGTTTGAGATGTTAGAAAAGACCTAACGCAGGTAAGAGATACTCCACAGTCACGGTTTGGAAGATTTAGTATTAAATGTAAATGACCAAGGAGAGCCTGCATGTGCACTCAGGCGCGTCTGACTCTTGCAACCCTGTGGACTGGCCCGCCAGGCTCCTCTGTCCATGGGATTCTCCAGGCAAGAATACTGGAGTGGGAAGCCATTTCCTTCTCCAGGGGATCTTCCCGACCCAGGGATCAAATCCATGTCTCCTGCATTAGCAAGTGAACTCTTTACTACTAGAGCCACCTGGGAAGCCCGACCAAGGAGAGGAAAGGCACTCAATGAACACATGGAGGACTTGTTTTTATCAAGTATCAACTTAGTATAAGGGCTTACGAATTAAGGCACTTGGTTATTTGGTCAGGAAAAGATAAAAAGACCAGAACAGGGAACCCAAAACAGACCTGTGCATATATGAATACTCAGCATGTGACAGACAGGACCCTAGATCACTGGGGAGAGGTGTTTTCTATAAAGGGTGCTAAGAGAACCAGTATGGAAAAATATGTGAAAATACTACTTTACACTATTAACCCCTGTCCCCCTCAAAACAGGAAACAACAACAAAAGCACTTCCAGTGGTCAAAGAGAAAACTGATGAACTTCTAGAAGGTAATACAGGAGGACGGCTTCACTATTCTGGAGTAGAGGAGGAATTCTCAAACACAGAGTGAAAGGCAACAACAAAACAGAATTATAAATTTGACAATGTAAAATTAACAATTTTATTTATAATTTAACCACTGGGTGAGTAAAAATTCAAGTTAAAGACTGAGAAAGATTATCAGCAGAACAGAGAATTGAAAAAGAACTAACATCCAGACGTCATAAGTGACTGCAAAGCAGTTGTTGTAACTTCCCAGCAAAGCAGATTCTGTAAGGTTTCAAGAGCTGAGAATAATTCTCTGCGCCTGGAAGCTCCAGCTCTGGACTCCCAGCTCCACAGCCTCTGCAGCACATGTGCCAGCTCTGGCCTCAAAACTATTCTTCCTTTCCCCGCAAATGTAGCACATGCCTGCAGGCAGGCAGTTCTATCAGCCCATTTCCAGCCATGGAGAATTCCAGCCGTTTCTCCCATGCAGAATTTTGGGAGTCTGGTAGGCTTCTTATTTTGTTCTATCTCTGTCCCTTTCAGTCCAAGATGGCAGCGTTACTGCTGATACAACATTTTCAAAAACTCTGAGGGTCTCTCATGTGTGTCATGGGGGGATCACACCGTCAGACAAGAGCCCCTCCATAGGTCTTTGCTGGACAAGCCCATCTATTCTTCACTCCTGCTGAGATGGCTAAGTGGATCTAAGAGTCTTACACCTCCTCTCTTCAGCAAAAGCCTGTCTCGCCACACCCTAGGACTTTCCTCTGTGCATGCGTTCCACACACTGACTCTTCTAAGGTTGGCATCTTCTGCAGTCTGGAGAGACTGCAAATGTCCCAAGCCGTCAGTAACTGAATATCATTCTGAGGTCTAAGTAAGGTTGAAAGTACTCTTTCCCCCAAGCATTCTACCTGGAAAATGAAGCTGGCAGGTTAGCACAAACTTGTGATGCCTCAGGAAGGGTGTCTGCCCTGTGAATAATTTGACAAAAATCTAAGTATTTTCCTTCAATAAAACTCCAGGAAAGTTAATCTCTCAATTCTGAAGCAAATGTTGTGCCTGTGTTAGCTAACATTTTCAACACTCCCTTCTTGGTGTGCTGACCGAGCAGAGCTCTGGGCAGAGCACCGGGCGTCCCACCAAGCGGTCAGCTGGTAGAATGAATACGTGGGCATTTCCCTGGCAAGCCTTCCCACACCCGCTGATTTGGCTGCTTGACTTAGAGTGAAAGAGAGGGAAATGGTCTCCCAGACCACACAAACACTCATTAACGTCAGTGTTTCCACAAAGACGCTGTACCCACAAGAGGCCCTCTAGTGTTTCCTGGAAGGAACACCGCCGTCACCTCGTCAAATACCACCTTGCTTCTGTTGCCCACGTAAGCCTCCCTGGCTTGGTACTGCTAAGACACTTGTTTCTGATTATCAACTAGACTGTTAAGCAGCATTTTAGAGTATATGCAGAAAGCACAGTGACTAGAGACATGTAATGCGGGCTCCTGACCTGAGGGAACTTTACATGCACCGTAAAGAATTCTGATGGTTGGCTCTGTGCTATGAGAAAAACAAATGATTTAAGGAACACATATTTATTTCTGAATTACAAAAGTAGAGGTAAGTCTTATACTATTTTCCTTGAAAGATGAAGTAACTTGTATCAGGTGACTCAGACAAATTTAATTCTGTAGAGAATTTCAATAAAACAGCTCTCTTTTCTTAAAATGGAAAAGACTTTTGGAGTATTAGG
>SJYF01002196.1:682336-737566 GCA_006410515.1 Procapra przewalskii
GTAGAAGAAGAGGCACTTTATTTTCCAGAACTGGTATTTTGAAAAAGAAGAAAGACAATTTAAAGACTATTTTAAAATCGATTCTTTGTTAAGTACAGAAATATATTTAGTAGATACTAAAATGTATTGCTATATTTTAATGGAAACTTTGCAATGAGAAAACAAACTTGGTTGAATCAAATGTTAAGCCCCTAAATCAGTGTCCTCTATACGTTTTACATTTTAATTTTACTGTTTCATCCCTTCTGTTAAACCTGTGTAACTGCATTCTCACACTATGAAAAATGAGGAGAAGTATCACGCTGAAGTGCATGTGAGCATCTCAGAGATAGACAGAGGTGCGGTCACACTTCTGTCCAGCAAGTCTCTCCAAGCTTGACTAAGCATGTTAATCTAAATATAAAACTGTTGATGGAAAAACTAGAACAAGCCAGATTTGCACACAGCCTTGTACCTTTCTCATTTTGTAATCAGATTTTTTTTTTTTGGCCCCACCAGTGGCACGCAGGGTCTTAGTTTCCCAGCAGGGATTGAACCCAAGCCTCAAACAGTGGAAGTGTGGAGTCTTAACCACTGGACTGCCAGGACAATTCCACATAAGCAGACTTTTTAAAAGGATATACAGACTTAAAAAAAGGATATGTGTGAACGCTAATATACTTATGTATAGGTAAGTATGAACATTCTTACTTATAAGTCTGTAAGTATATCCACATCTGAAAGGTCTTACAGAATTTATCATTAGCTATTCCAGTACTCTTGCCTGGAAAATCCCATGGATGGAGGAGCCTGGTGGGCTGCAGTCCATGGGGTAGCTAAGAGTCGGGCACGACTGAGCGACTTCACTTTCACTTTTCACTTTCATGCACTGGAGAAGAAAATGGCAACCCACTCCAGTATTCTTGCCTGGAAAATCCAAGGGACGGGGGAGCCTGGTGGGCTGCTATCTATGGGGTCGCAGAGTTGGACACAACTGAAGTGACTTAGCAGCAGCAACAGAGATTATACATAATATTTCTTTCTTTCTCTTGTTATTGGGTATTATCTAATTTTTTACTATAAATATATAAAATTCAAATGTGAGAAAATGATCATTAGTTTTTTAAAAAATACTTATGTATTAACTTTCATGACTATAATTAGTATTTCCTATTAATAGGATAAGGGTGAAACATGCCGAGTCTCTTTACATTGTTAGTTTATTACAGAAAAGAGGAAAGAAATTAAACATAGTCTTATTAAAAAACTGCAATAAAATCTGAACACTGTTCAATGGTTTCTATCAAAGACGGAAGTGCCCCAAAGAAGGAAGAGCACTCTTACTCAGCCTTTCTCGCTGTACAACAGAAACAGTCATGAAGGACACCACATAAAATTTCAGAACTGATAAAAGCAAAACAAACAAAGAGAAACGAGATTAATGAAAACAAAGGAAAAAACCCTAAGAAATCCCAAGAAAAGATGTGTTTGCTCAAGAGAGACGGGAAGAGACGGCTGTTGGCAGCTGCAGGACAGTCTGGAGGGAGTGTGTTAACAGCTGAGATAGGCCCTGCAGACCTAGAGACTCCGCCCCGGGAGGCCGGCTGTCCTGGGGCAGGGCCCCCACTGGGGTTCGGGGTGGGGGGCGGCGGGGCTCACATCGGCAGATTCTGGCTCAGGCCTTCCAGCACTCAGAGCACTGGGGACAAGGGTAACAGAGTGGAACCCTCCGCCTTCTTCTCAACGGGGAGTTTCAGGCACGCGCTCACTTCTCAGAGTCAGTGCCCACAGTGCAAGGGAGGCAGCCAGGGTTAGATCAGTCCCTTATCTTCCCTCTTTAGTTCTAAGTGGATCATTTCTTTCACACTGAGAACAACACATTCAATAACATCATATTCAATGAAACCAGACACTGGTTTTCCTCATCCTTAAACTCACCTTATGGGAATGATGTAGGAGAAGAGGAGGAGAAAGCGAAAGAGACTGCGGTACCAGGGGCCTGCAAATCCCTGCAAGGTCACCATGACAACCGAGAGGGCAACCAAGGCCAGAAATAGTGCTTTGGTCAGCTGGTTGAGTTCAAGATCCAACAAACCAACCTGAAAGAAAATACAGAATTAGCACAGAGCCACAGTGTCTCTAATTTTACAAGTCTAAATACATGGTAGGGATGATGGTCTTAAGTTTTCTTTTGTATTAGCCTTTATCACAATAAAACACAAAGATGTATTCACTTTACATTTTCTTGGGAAAACTTAATGACATTTACAGTTTTTTCCAAAAAGTGTTCTAGAGATTTAGGGAGAATTTCTGGAAATGAGTCACGGTCCCCAGAAGGTTTCCAGAAAGAGGCTACTGAGAAAACACAAGTCCTGAGGTCCTCTCTGAATGATGAGGTTATGACCACCACTGGACAGAAGGGGACGCACAGGCGCACAGCCGGATCCTGCAAGAGCACAGGTGCCTCTTCCTCTGCACAGGCCAGGCCAGGACAGGCTGGCTGGCTGTCATACCCTTGGCCAAGAGCCTCTCTGAAAAGGACTTCTCTTGATTAAGAAGAAAAGCAACAGATGGAACAGTTAGCTTGCAACGACAACTGGTTAATTTGCAGAAGTCCTCCACTGGAGGTTTTCCCAGGAAGGTACACGACGCTCAGATTCAGTCGGTGGATTATTTACCAGCTAAGCAAGATATGGGAAAATTATATCAGTAAGAATTCATTCCTTTTTTGTGTGTGATCTGTGCGGGATCTTGGAGGTAGAAAGGGTGAGACATGCCAACACCACCCGTCCTACAAGCTAGGAGAACACAGCTCTTCTGAAGCATGCAACTTCACTTTCTAGCCCAGTAACCTCCACCCAGTCTTCCTCCTGGCTGAGTTTCATGGCTGAAAGACCACAGCACAACGTGGTGTGGCGGGCAGGGAAGGGCGTGGGGAGGGCAGTGCAGGGCTTTGCAGAAAGGCTCTAGAGCCACAGAGAGAAGGGATGCCACGCTGCAGCTGAGCTGCCTCAGGATACCAGTTTGAGTACTGGCTGCGCCTCCTCACTGCGCAGCTCTGGGTGAGATGGGCATGTTTCCCGTCCATGACTGGGCGACTGGGGGGAGGAGGCGCACAGCACAGGGGGCATGGCCTCCAGTACAGAGTGAGACTACGGGCACGCTGCTCCTGTCCTCACTACCAGGACCACTCTCTCTACTGCTGAGAGCCTGCATCTGAGTCTCTGCCTACTAGCTGTGTGGCCCTGGAGAACGTCTCACACTCTCCAAGCCTCACTCTCCTCCATGGTAAACTGGCACTGCCCATCTCCTAACGGAGGTGCCGGGAGCCCAGACAGCCTGCCCCCCTCAGGCCAGGGCCCAGCAGGTATTAACAGAGCCGCTGACTCCTAAGTTTTATGACACTAGCAGAAAACCGAATCCTACAGGGTTATCTGTCTGTCGTCTGAGCTTCTCCTGTATCCGGTACAGATTTTGAAAAAGAGAAATTAAAAAAGGAAACATGATTACCAAAACCACCAAGACAGCAGGACTCGGGAGTCTGATTATCAACTCCATTTAAAAACCAGCGCGACCAGGACAAATACCTTTATAAACACCTTAAATTTAAAACCTGAAGAATTACTAGGCTGCTTAATGACAGTTTACTTTGCAGTGCCTTTTCATATTACTTCTTTGGTCAATAAAAGGCTAGCCTTTTCCACACCTCACATATTTAGTGTATATCTTATTTTGATTAATATTTGCCACAAACCCTCATGAGAATGTTAGAACCTGTAGTTAAAAATAAAGCACAAAACTCTGTCAGAAAACCCATTAAGTGCAGCAGTGAAGAAAATTCATTCATTATACAATTGAGTTTAAATGTCTACTACAGTTTTTGTTGAACTCTTAATGTTATGAAAAATGAAGGTGGAACAGTGGTAAAAGAATCACTTGCCAATGCAGGAGATGCAAGAGCTGTGGGTTCAGTCTCTGGGTTGGGAAGATTCTCTGGAGAAGGGAATGGCAACCCACTTCAGTATTCTTGCCTGGAAGATTCTATGGACAGAGGAGTCTGGTGGGCTACAGTCTGTGGGGTCACAAAAAGTCAGACACACCTGAGCACACACGGATGCTAAGGTTATGAAAAATGGGTACACTACGAGATTTCACCTGGGGAGAAACAGTCAGTCTAGCAGGAAATGTTACGTGTATTAAAAAGCAGAGGCATTACTTTGCCAAAGGTCTGTATACTCAAAGCTATGGTTTTTCCAGTAGTCATGTATGGATGTGAGAGTTGGACCATAAAGAAGGCTGAATGCCAAAAAATTGACGCTTTTGAACTGTCGTGTTGGAGAAGACTCATCATTCCTAAAGGAAATCAATCCTGAATGTTCGTTGGAAAGACTGATGCTGAAGCTCCAATACTTTGGCCACCTGATGCAAAGAGCTGACTCATTTGAAAAGACCCTGATGCTGGGAAAGAGTAAGGGCAGGAGGAGAAGGGGACGACAGAGGACAAGATGGCTGGATGGCATCAGTGACCCAATGGACATGAGTTTGAGTAAGCTCCAGGAGATGGAGAAGGACAGGGAAGCCTGGCTGCTGCAGTCCCTGGGGTCGCAAGTCAGACATGACTGAGCAACAGAACAACAACAGTAGGAAAGATAAGATGAACGTGAGTAATATACCCTATAAGAGAGAAATCTTCTCTAACCAAGCTTACGGACAAAGTTACCTCTTAGAACTGACAATCAGCATCGCTGTTGGTTGACACCTTATAGCCTTTAAAGAGGTTGCACAAGCAACGGGAATGACAACAGGCACCCAGAAGCAACACGGCTCAAAATGTGTTTAGTGCACGCACCCTACTTTCACACCCAACCCAGACACTGCAGGGTCCCCTGGGTGGGCTGGGAGCCACTGGGCCCTGGGGTAGGGGTGAGGGAGGTCTGCAGACCCCACCCCTCAGAGCCAGCCCCCAGCAGGCCCTGGCCCTCACCAAGCCCCCACCCTGCAGACTCAGCCCCTCCACTGGCCCCTTCCACAATGCCCCGCTCCTCACTATGCCCCCCAACACCCCAACAGACCCAGGCCTGGGACATGTGGCTGCCTCTGGTCATGCTATTTGGACTCGGATCTCCAGAGACTTTCCCTGGGTCCTGGCGATGCCTCATGTCCATGTGCCTGCGGTGGATAAGGCCCTTCCTGGGCCGCGTGGGCTGGCCAGGTGTGCAGCGCTCCCTGGCGGGGGGTCGCCCTGCCTACCTCGTGGTCACTTCCAGCACAGTGCCCTGGCAAGTGGGCAGTGGGGCCAGCTGGTCCAGGATGAGCCACGTGAACGGTGTTCCGGAAGCTTCTCCAGCAGCGTGGGGCTGGGCCTCCGGGAGAGTGGGCAGTGGGGACCTGGGTGCCTGGCTTATCAACTCCATTTAAAAGCCAGCACGACCAGGACAAATACCTTGCAATCTCCACTACTTCAACTACTACATCGTTTACGCTTGGATTATTGAGAAAAAGAGGGTTTTGGATTAAAATGAAGAAAAATTAAGCCAGGGAAGTAGAGCGCGTTTCAAAGCCTGGTTCTCCACGGTGACAAAGGCGGCCTGAGCTCCAGGCCTTGGGAGGGTCAGATGAAGTCATTATTCATGCAGTCAGGGAGAAAAGACTCAATTACCTCAACGTAAAGATGCTATCAATGAATGCAAAGTGCATATTTTACTCTATTCATCCAAATCCCATTAAAAAGTGAAAGGAATGATTTAATCTGGCCTTCCAGAGTTGGTCTTTTTTTGTAATAAAATAAAGAATCACTGTCTTGCAAAATGCATAACCGCTGCCTCACACTTTCCCCTGCGTTGCGGCAGTGAAGGAAGGACTGTCAAGAGGCAGGAGGAAGCGGTCAGCAGTGGGCACCACATTTCCTTTGAAACAATGCCCCATGTGGGACTGAAACGTTACTGGCGGCCACTGCACTCTGATGCACACTACACTCCAAGTGTCGCTGTGCCTCCAGCGGAGGAGGACATGTGGTCAGCCACCTGATGTGCCTGTAAGGCAGACATGCTGTCTTCTCCAAACACTTTTAGCTGAAAGGATGGAGTAACAAGTTTAGCAGAGCACACACAGCCTCTCAGCAGTGGGCTGTTCCCTGCCGTCTTTCAGGAGCCTTTTCTCAACTACGACTCTTCTTCCTGGAACACAACTGCACCCACGCTACAGTATATATCAACAGTATGGTCTTATTGGAGGGGGGGTGGTCAATTCTAACGAAACACAGCGAGAAGAACAGAGATATTTCAACTGTTTTTTAAAAGGTCATTTGCAATTAATTTTATACTCATTTTTCTAGAATACCCTTGAAAGTTTCTTTAACTTGTCTAAAATGCAATCTGGTCTCAAAAACTATTCACCATGAAAGCTAATTAACGCTAAAGCTACAGATTCTATAAAGGTGGTGACTTGAGTTTTGATGTGAATCTCTTCCTTCTTTAAAAACTTTTAAAACACCTAAACAGGCCAGGTGGTACCTTTTACTCTGATTTCAAAATCTTTTCACCCCTAACATATATTACTAATCAGTTGAAGTAATTATGACTGTACAAGAAGAGGTAAATTAAGTATACTAGGAAGTAACTTTTAACATTTTTGTAATTTCCTATATTAGTAAAGCAAATTTTCTCCCACTTGTCATAATATTTATTTTACTTGAAACAACTGTGATAACAAAATTAAATACGCTACTGGAAATTTTAATCTCCAAGGGAAAATCTGTGCATAATGTCTAAGACATCACAATGGCTCTGAGAAGGGGCTGCTCTGGGGTAATGAGCACCATAATTGCCTGTATAATCTAAGACGCCACTAATGGCAGCGATCACAAATCCACTTAGCTCCTCTTTAATTTATGTACCAAGTTTTAAACAGCTAATGATTCTCAGTAAAATAATGGTTTATACTAACAATGAAGGGTAAATACGGTACCCTGCTTAATCAACGAAAGATCAGTCAGGTTTGTTAAGGCACCGGGGACGAATGAGACCCCACCTTATCTCAGCAATGCAGCGCCTCTCCAGCCTGTCTCAAAGTCCTCCCAAGTCCCCAAGAAATCAATGCAGAAGTCTTGTGTTACAAAAACTTAGTAGCAGAGAAAACGAAAGGCATTAATAAGCATCACCAACTGCTCTTCACGTGCTATTATCCTGGATTAATGTTATGTGAACATCCAAGCTCTGTAACCTTCCCTCTAAACTCACATTTCCTTACCTACTACATGAAGGTATTCTAGAATAACAAAACAATAATGTGCAAAATGTCAAAAAGCCAACTTAAACTCTGGAAAAAAGCTAAATATCATTTTAATTTGTCCTATATTTTTGCTGTAAACACATCTCAACTTGAAAAACAGAAAAGCCTCCAACCTACTAGCAAATACACTCAAGACAACTCTACACAGGCTGAAGTACAGCCTTCCATGATGAAGACGGTTTAGGGGAAACAGAGACATTGCCGTTGCTGTTAGCAGCTGAACTATGCTGGGATCAGCCCGTCAGTTCCACATCATTCAGAATTTGGGGTGTGACTACAAAAGCTGACACAGGATCACTGTGTCAACCTCCTGAAATTACTATGAAGAACACATATTTTTAAATATCTTAAAACCAAATCAGTCCCATAATTTCTACTTACAGCAGAATCTTAAAAATAAGGAAAAAATAAGTACTTTTCAGTAATGTACTTCTGAAATTCTTATACTAAATGTAAACTTCTAAATGTTATGGCAATAACTTTTTCCAGTTTGGAGTTTTTAAAGTATTTTTTAAATTATAAAGTGATGCCATATAGCCTTTTCCCCCCTTCTTCTCCAGTTTTTTTATTCATTCATGTTTGGACTTAGTCCTGAGTTAGGCCTTAGTCCTAAGTGTCTGCCCTGCATGCAGGCACCGCCTGCCCACAGACAACCCGGCTATTACCATCTACTGCCCCAGTGATCTGCCAAATAAGAAGTGCTTCTTTTAGCTGTTCTAGTCTATTGGCTCAATAATCTGTGCTCCCTAAATAAGCATCAGTACAATAATTCTTAATGTTATATCACCTTAATTTTTAAAAGTCAAAATCTATATTTATACGACACACATTTAAAAGTCTGTACTGAAAGAATTTTTCATATTATACATTTTTGCCTACAAATAAATTTTGCCAGACTATTCTGTGTTTAGCATTTTAGGATTTTTTCCCTTGCTTACCATATATTATCACACATTTCTTAATACTGAACATTCAAAAATAAAATGGGGTTGCAATTATTTTTCATGTGAACAAAAAAGCCTTAATGCAAAGCCCAGTTGCTGAACCAGGAAGTGCGGCGCCTCCCATATCACTGTGAGAAGCTCAAAAGGAGGGGGACCCAGCATGAGCCCTCCAGGAGCTGACACAACCTTGGTGCCGACCAGCTCCGTTTTCCAGGGCGATGCATGCCATCAGACCATTCTGCCAGCCAGACACAATAAACATGTTGTTAGGGGCGAAATTATTCCTAAAACCCACAAACAGATTACTTGCTGAGTTTGAAGGGGGCTTCATGAATGAAGAATGAGGCTGTCTTTTCAAACATTCAACCTTCCAGATCATTTGAGAAATTTCAATACTGGCTTGGGCATTTGCTATAAAACGTATCCACTCAACATTTTATAATTGTCAAAACTGCCAGAAAATGACACATTATCTATGAACATGTGTACATACACACATACACAAGTCAGATCTTTTTTTTTTGCAAAATTCAGACTGACTTCTATATTCATGTAGGATAATTTGGTCAAGCCTGTTACTATTTGACAGCATCTGTCATAGCAGAGCCTTTATTAAAGCATAACCAGTATATTAAAAAGTCATCAAATTTAAAGCAATATAGTGACTCTAAGTGGTAAAATTTTGTTTTTAATAATTATTAAATTATTTCAAATAGGTTCAACTTGTGACACATCAAAGCCATATTTAAAACCAAAAATGAGTAAACATAAATATGCAGAACAGTCCAGCAACTATTTGTAAATTTAATTTGTACTCTATGTACACAACCTACATTAACATCTATAGCACTGAATGTTTGAAACCAATTTTCTAATGGACAGTAGTCTCGTCTTATCTTCCAACAGCCCACACAGACCACTGAAAAGCCAGGGATGCAAGGTGACTGCACCTTGCGAGTCGCTGTCATCCGAACCCTGCTGAGTGTGCTCTGCGCGCATGGCCGCCATGTTTCCGGCTGCCGTTCGGCTACTCGCCGCTTGTACAGTAACATTTCCTTGCTGGGAAGAGAAACCGAAAGCCAAGGAGCAGCATGTTGTGGCTTCCCCAGCAGAGGGCGCTCAAGTTTGATGCTTTTTTTCCCCCGACTGCTGAAAGCCGCCTTTTCATGAAGCAGAACTTTGATCTTCAATCAGCCAATTTAGTAAATTTAATATGCTACGCTATCTTAGTTTTATTAATGAAAAATTACCCTAAATATCTATGTTGCCATGAAGAATCAAAGACAGAATTTATTAACATGATAAACTACATACAGGGGGAAATTTCCTAAATAAAAACTTCTAGCAAATAATCATATTTAAAGATATGACACCCCAAATACCGTAGGTAACCAATACAACAGTATAGTTAGTGCTAAGGCTTTTAGAAAAAAAACATTTAGATCTACAAATTAAGTCAATAAAGTTGTAACAGCTCATATTAGTGGTTTTGAGACCCTGCATATATTTACCTTACTTTTGTCTTAACAATGTAGTAAGCTATCAGTTTTAACTGGTTTTGCCAAGACCACCCACCAATTCAAAATAATTGCGCCAAAAGCCTAAGTTATCCACTGACAACCAGAAACTTCAACATTCAACATTCATATAAGTGAAATTTGAGGTCAGGCATTTGATTTCAATTTAGTCTAATTAAATAAGCAGTTTATTCTGATAATTTAATATTTACTTTAACAGATATTTTACAAATAGCATTAACCTACTCTTGAATTCTTACTATCTAGATAAAAACACAATACCCATGAGTTTAGGGATTAGTACCTGTTTTTTTTTTAAAAAAAGTCTGGAAAAATGCCAGTAGGAGCAGGTTTTGTGTGTGGTCATTGGTACGCTAAGGAACTTTGTTTATTTTATATTTCTTCAAAGATTTTGAAAGTCCCCACACTTTTGGTAATTCTTTTTTCCTTTGAAACATGAAAAATAGATTTTTCTTTCTAATAAAAACTCTAAATGGTCCTGATATTTTTAAAGAAAGGCTTTTATTAGGAGTCTTAAAATTTTAACAGACTCAGTAAGAAAGGGCTGTAAATCTGCTGACATACGGGCAGTCATTACCTTTCGTTTTCTGGTGGATTTTTCATGCTGAAGAGACTACAGTATCTACAGTTTTCTTCTGGGAAGTACGTGCATGTATAGTTCTTTATTTTCTCCTGCATGTGGCAAGTCCCTTATTTTAAGTATCATTGTACATATGTGTGTGTTCTAGAAACATCCTTAAGATACACTCTGAAATATAATTTATAAAATATATTACTGAATCAGAAAGTAATCTTCTCCTTTAAGCACATTAATAACACAGCTATTAACATCTGGGCTCTGGGACTGCTCACTGAGAGGAGACTGAACACATCGCCAGAGCTTCTCACGCTGCCGCACCAGGGTCCCCGGCACAGGCCCGCCTCCTGTGAGAGTGCCCTCTGAACTCTGCAAAGAGCTGAAACAAGTACGTCCTGGCACCCAGAAGGGACACTGCAGGAATTACTCCTGCTACTGGCTTGGAACTGTGGGACCACAGGCGATGGAGAAGGCTGGGATTTAGAAGACACATCAGAACATGCCTCTTCCCAAGAAAAGCGAGTGCCCGGCCGAGCCCTGGTGGTCCCCCTCGAGCAGAAGGCGTGGGGAACAGCTGGGCAGTCAGTACCAGACCATCCCACTCCCTGGAGCCTGCCTGGGCACAGCCAGAACAGTTTTTTTTTTTTTTAAAGAAAGTGAATGAATTGGGGGGTGGAAGTGGGGAACACCCTCCACCTGCATATTTTCCTAATAAAATTTTGGGAAAGGGAATGGTTAAGTTTAATCAGTAAACAAGGTCATTAACAGTGAAACTTTAACTTTCAGGTCCTAAATTTTTTTCGTAAGAGGTCATGATAAAGATGAGTTCCTACAACAAAGTCAGAGATTTGTTCAGTGATTCCAAATGTCACCATCTAAACTCTTCCTGTGGCAAATCAACAAGTAAAACATATTTTTACAGGTTTGTGCAAGGGAATGTATTAGACATTAGTTAACAATTTTTATATATAATAGATTCCATGAAGTCTGGTTCCATTACGGACTACTTCCGTCCCATACGTGGAAGTATAAAGTTGTTAATTCTAAGTTATAGTGTGTTAGAAAGCAAAAAGGATGATTAGCAGGAAAAACCCTTAAAGCCTGCGTGCTGTGTGTGGTAGAGCTGAGTTCAGTGTGTTTCAAGTCCGGTTCTCTGCGGGCGGCTTGGCGCGGCAAGAACCTACACTGCATCACATAGCCCGCGATCAGATGGTGTCACCTGCCCCTGCATCGCTGCTGGGGTTATTGTGTAAATGTATGGGGATTTATGGACCACTTAAGGTCTCCACCCCAATCTCCAGATATCTGGCACCCATCCTGACATAAAACCACTCAGTAGTGTTTTTAAATCAAGAGTCATTAGCTGACGTGACAAGATCTCTAAGATATTTACTGGAAACAAAGCTATGATCACTGTTTCACTGAACTCCTGAAATTCTCAGTGAAATGCATATCACCTCTTTGTGATTATGTTAAACACGGGTAAAGATACAGAAACCCTGGCCCTCAGGGCTGCTCTCAACCTGTCCCTGCTGACCCACCACGCGATTAATAACGGGTAAACATACTCACTTTTTAAGGCAGCGCGGGATGCAGGCAGAGGATGGCGGGAAGGGCAAAGGATGCGGAAAGGTACTGCCCTGGCCTAACACCTGACACTTGACTTTGAATCAATGTCAAAATCCATGGTTCTCATGATGTGCATTCTTTTGAGAGGAAAATGGAATTTAGCAGATTTACTGAAAATTTTAAATGGCTAACATCATATGCTTAAATAAACTTTTCATCTTCCTAATTACCCTTTTATTATTAACTCTCTATTTAAGAGGTTTATTACTAGTATCTTGGCAAAATGTAACATACTTTAAACCATCTAAAATTTTTGTGATACGTCTTCAAAGACATTTTATGAACAATTTCATACTTAATGGCTTGTAAGCAATCCCAAGAGTTGGGAATTGTGTGAAAAGTTGCCCAGATTGACAGATAAAGTGAAAAGGTCTGTATTAATTTCCAAATAAAGAAATGCATGGCGTGGTATCGCACGATGATTATACTCTAAAGTACCAATTAGAACGCATCAGAAACCAGAGCAAGTTGACACTCTACAATAAAGCAAATAATTTCCAGTTGGAGGGGCAGAAAATGTTAATATGTAATGTTCAAGACTACAAGAATCTTTGTAAAAGGAAGTAGCTAATAAGGTTTAATGATGCATGTCAGGAAGCCTCAGTATGTAGGGAAACACAGCTGGCTTCATTTTGTAAACTATTTGATATACACATCTTTCTAGTTCGCGATTATCAGCTGTGCCAGTGCCATGGGGGACAGCTTAGCCTTCAGATCAGGGCATTCTTCTTGTTCTCTAAATTACAAGTAAAATACATTAATATAATATGGTGCTATAGGCGAGTGCTCCGAGCAAAGCTTATCTGCTTAAGGAACAGGATTAAAGGAGTCTTCTACAGAATGCCGTGGAAACAATCCCACCAGCCTAATCGGCTACTGAGTGCCAGGGCCATGAAAACAAATCATAGCGCGACAACACACTTGGACTCAGAGAAACCATAACTTTCACAAGGCGGTCACCATCCTTCCCACCGCATGTATTAAATGCAAAGCAGCTGAGAACTGCTCTTCCCGAGAAATCTCAGCTCACACTAGGCTTTCTCCCCGGGGCACGCGGGCCTGAGCCAGGAGGCCCCGCACCGCCCACGGCAAGCTGTGCTCACGCCACCTCCGCGAGGGCCTGCCGTTGCAGGCGACAGCAGCACTCTGCACCAGCAAACCTTCCAGAAGGAAGCCCTGTGTCAGGCAACTTCCACACTCGAAAGCGCTCAGACACAAGTTTATTCAGCCACTGGAAGACAACTGCTAGGTCACAACTCTTGATACCAAATATGTCTGTCACTTAGACCACCCTGATTTTAAATGTGAGTACATGTATTAGCTGTTAAAAACTTGCACTTAATTACGAAAGACGTTGCCCCAAACTAAAAAAGCTAGAGTTCTAGTAATTGGTCGTGAACAGTCTTATGGCAAAATACACCCCAGGTTCTCCCTTGGGGGCAGGCCATTTACAACCAGAGCCAGAAACAGTCACTCAGTGGGACCTGGCCCCCAGACCCTCCAGGCACCTGGCTGATCGCTGAGGCGAGGAGAACCCCAGGAGCACGGGACAGGCAGCACCATGAAAGGGCCCCAGTGAGCTAGGAAAGGCCTTGGAAATCTCCAGGTGATGTGTCAAGCCTTCTCCCTGAAAAATAGAGGCTGGGGATTTTGTGGCAGGGCTGGGGCCAGGAGCAGCGAGATTTCAGAAAGACTTTGGCATCTTGACAGGGAAGGCACCATCACCGCCACATCAGCACCGGACTCACTTGTCTGTGTTCTACGTGAAAAAACATGCTTCAGACAAGCAAACAAAATGCATAACCAGTTTACTTTAACAAGATTAACTCCACGTGAGTAACTAACACATAAAGCAGCTTCATTTTGGTTTCAGTTGTTTATAGCTGATCACTTTCTGATTCCTTATGACCTTGGCAATCTCCAAGCCAACGGCCTTCAGTTTGCCAGGTGCTTTTGCATGCTTCTGTTACTTGGCCCCAGTCCCGCCTGGTTAGTTTCTCGTTCAGCCCATGGAGCTGAGGTGTGTGGCCAAGTGCGCAGCTCCTGGACCCTGACTACAGCTGGGTTCCCTGGCTGGCTGATGTGAACCACAAATGACAATATTTCTACTCTCATCATCAGACCTGTGGCTGGAATGTCCATTACTATACAAGCTTCCATCAGGTTCATGAAATGAAGACTGCTCAGATCTTATCAAAATGCTTTCTTTCACTGTTTTTATTTAGCAGTGGTGAAACTTCCTCAACTGGCATCAGCTACTGTACTTTGGGAAAAGAACGAGAGCCTAAACAAAGTGATTAAACACCGCAGCCACGGGAGCAGAGAAAGCACGCACTTGGTGAGGCCTGCGTCTTTCTATGGTGAAGCAGCTCAAAGGCAAAGCCCCTGGCCTGTGTGCTCCATGTGGAGCCCGCTGCCTGGTGGGCTTTCTGCCGTGCGGCACACAGGCTTTGCTGCGGACACCTCTGCCCAGCAGCGGCTGGCCCGGCGGGCAGAGGCCTCGGGGCTCCGCTGTTCTTGAGATGGCCAGGTGAGGCAGAGGACTTGTCGGTTAGATACCAGGAGGACGACGAGGTGAGGTTCAAGACTGGATCTAATAATCTCAAAGCTGCTACACAGAAAGCACATCTGGAATTTCAAAAAACAAGTGACTAGCTGAGGAAACAACACATACATTCACCTAAGATCATAACACAAGAGCGCTGACGGAGGCCAGCTCAGGAAACCCCGCCCATGGGCTCAGCCCAAGTCTGTGACTGCAGACTCCACACGGTCAGTGGGCCGCCCAGACCGCAGCCAGAGCCAGCTCTGCGGGCCGGGCAGGAAGCCCCTGTCCTCCATGGCATGTCGGGAAAGCCCACCACCGACTCCGGCCACGGTGGGGTATCCTGCTCCTACCTGCGGGGCCCTGCCGTGGTCTGCAGCATCCTCTCCAGCAAGTGGGGCTGCGGGAGGGCAGAGGAGAGCAGACCCCACGCTCTAAACTTGGCCTGCTTGGATGTGTTCACTCTGGACTCGGAAGCGTCCAGCCAGGCCCCACCACCCTCGGGCCACAGTCAGCAAGACCGTCCCTGTTCACAGCCCAGGCCACATCACTGCCTCGCCCCAGCGTCCTGAGTGACGAGACCACCACCCCAGACCCTCAATCCCGCGTGGCAGGAAGCGTCCTGTGCCTTTACTTCTCGGGCTGAGGCTCTGGGACACTCACCCAGCCTGGTGTTCCCGGGCACCCGGTCTGTCATCAAGGCGAGAAAGCCCTCAGCCGTTCCACTCTGCACCTCTGCTCCCCGCCGGCTGCCTCACTGCTGCTCCCGGTCGGTACCCACGCCTGCTGAGGCCACACACACCTGAGGGGGCTCTGTCCTGTTGTGTGCCCCCCTGCTTCATTCTTCTTTCATTTGGCTTCTCAGCCTTGAAGTTCCTCTGACGCATCTTCCCGCTCATGGGTCCCATCTGCGGCCACGTCTCCTGTCATCTCTTGTGGGCACTTTCGGTTTCTGCTACACTGACCTCCACTTCCCGCAGTTTCTGCCTCCCCGCTGATGCTCCTGTGCCTGTCTGGGCACACTGTCCACTCCCCTTCTCGGGGCCCTTAGTGGGCTGACCTGACTTCCTCCACATTCCCTGTCTGGTAGCCTGGGCCTGACGCTTGCCTTCTCAGACTGCCTGCCCTCCTCTTTGGTCTAAGGCTTGTAATGTGTACTCACAGTGTGACACACAGTAGTATCCGATAAAAACCGCCAGTGTTCCTGCCTGGAGAACCCCATAGACCGAAGAGCCTGGTGGGCTACAGTCCACAGGGTTGCAAAGAGTCAGCCAGGACCGAGCGACTTAGCACGCAGGCAATAAGCGCTGAGGGGATGAGCCTCAGTGAGAGGCTCTACGTCAGCCCGGGCAGGACCGGTGTGTTGGATGCTGCTGCAGCCGTGGTGACTGAGGCGGCCGGCCAGCTCCTCCAGTGCCCAGAGCGTGCCCCTGCTGACTCTGGGCTCCTGAAGGGCGGCTCCTCAGAGTCCATGTCTTAGGGCTCTTTCAGCTGGAGCCCTGTGGGTGTGGAGGTGCAGGGTGGGGAAAGAGCGACTCGCCCAGGTCACCTTCACGGGTGCCCAATCCCACCCCACAGGAGACTGGGCGGATGAGGGGACGGGGGACAGGCAGCCCCGTCCATGACACTGCCTGCTGCTCAGGACCTACCCCTCAGTCTGCCGTGCCTCCCAGAGGAGGGAGGAGCCCCTCCCGGGACCCTGGGCGCCACCCGCACTGCAGCCCCAGGGTGGTTGAGCCGCACTCGCCCCCTGCACTTCGTCCACAGGTCATGTGGCTTTCCCACAGTGGGCGGCTCGGGGCTCCTGCAGTGCCCACGCCGGGAGACTGGGGCTGCACTGGGTGTGTTTCTGGGTGTGGGGCATGGGCAGAAATTCTCTGTCCCCTCGGTATTTCCTGCTGCAGGGCCCGGAGGGACGGCCTCTGAAGGTGACCCTGGAAGGGGTGACGGTTTCCAGCAGCCAGGCCCCGCGGCTTGGCTGGACATGGAGGCAGCACCGAGGCCTGGGGCTGGCGGGGCGGGCCTGGCACAGGGGCAGCGCTCTATGCACAGGAGCAGCGCTCTATACACAGGAGCCTCGGGCACTGGGGCCCTCCTGCTGGTGCCCCTCACCTCCTCTGCATGGCCTCCGAGGGTCCAGACAGCAAAGCGCAGCTGGGGACTTGGGCCCCTGCTTCTCCATCGGAGCAGGACAGCCCTGCTGGACAGTCACAAGGAAAGCTGAATGTCTGTGGCGACCTCGTGTCTGGCAAGTCTGTCCGTGCTGTTTCTCTAGCATCTGCTCACTTCATGTCTCTGTCGTGTTTTGGAAATCTTCGCAATATTTCAAACTTTTTATTGTTATCAGACTTGCTAGTGATCTGGGATCAGTGACCTCTGATGTTACTACTGAGACTTGCTGAAGGTGCAGATGGTCAGCGTTTCTTAGCAATAAAGTATTTCTAATGAAGGCATGTACTTTGTTTTTTAGATATAATGCTACTAAACACTTACTAGAGTGCAGTGTAGTGTAAATCTAACTTTTACATGCACTGGGAAACCCCAAATTTGTGTGACTTTGCTGCAGTGGTCTGGACCAGAGCCCACAATATCTCAGGTATAGAAACTCAAACTCTGAGCACCAGACTACTATATTTTTTCTTTACGTTAGTATTTTAAAATACTCAGTTCTCTTGTGCCCCTAAGTAGATTTTTGAGCATCTCTGAAGTATCCGGCATCGTGTCTCCTTTCACAGGCTACAGAGGCCTCGATGTTCAACAGTCTGAAGTGGGTCCCACAGACCTAACAGGCTTTCCACCTCATCTTTTGTATCAGCCGTGCTTGGAGCTATCAGAGCAACTGGCCTCTGTGTCGCTACTGGGCCCGTGGCCCTGGCTCCAGCATCAGCGGCATGGGAAACATCAACCCTCGACTGCTTCTTCAGCCCCTAGCTCCTGCCACTTCCCCCAAAACGCACAGCCAGTCACGCTGAGCCACTCCGGTCCAGGCCGCCAACTTGGGACACGGGGGTCTCCCTCCACACAAGGCTGGCTCCCCTCAGTCAGGCATCCCTCACAAGCCAGAGGGTCGGTTTTCAGTGCTCCCCAAACCCCTATGAACATGAAGGCTATCAAGGTCAAGTCAGTTTCACACCATCTGTTAATGCGTCTGCCACATGGACAGAGGGCGACGGCTCCTGGAGGGAGGTGCGCCTGCATTTGCATCCTAACTGCTCCGCGTGAAGCCCCATATGGGGCGGGTCTGAGGGGGAGCAAGGGCAGTGCTGCAGTGGCGGGCATTCTGGAGAGAAGTGACCCACTGAGTGGCTGTGGAGTGCTTACACTCCACTTACTAGTAAGAAACACAACCTGCATGTAAACAGTAAACAGAAAGCAACAACTTTATATCAACAGTGACAGCAGCAACTAGCTGGACCCGCACATGACAACCAGAACTAACAGAGAAGTTCAGATCAGACAACAGGCAGAAGCGGGCTGGACCAGCAAGGGGATGTTAAAAGGACGGCCAAGCAACTCACACTTTAGTCTGAAAGCTAACAGTGTAGCACTAAGAAAATAATGGGCTTCCCTGGTGGCTCAGTGGCCAAGAGCCCACTGCTGACATAGGAGATGTGGGTTCCACCACTGGCTCGAGAAGTTCTTGCATGACAACCTGCTCCAGTATTCTTGCCTGGAGAATCCCATGGACAGAGGAGCCTGGTGGGCTACAGACCATGGGGTTGCAAGGAGTCGGACACGACTGAGCACGTATACACAACAAAATAACAAACAATACTTTAATACTTCTTGAACTAATTTTAGTCATTCCAGGGGAAAATATTTAAACTACCCTTCAGCCACTTTTAAGTCTTACACTTGAAATCTCTCCTGATGTTACCCTTACTTTGTAGAGGATGTGGACCACGAGCATCCTGCTTTCTGTTCTTAATGCATTAACTCAGCATTAAGAGAACGTGCAGTCACAACCTAGCATTCTACACATCCTTACAAGGACCGAAACACATGAACTGAATGAAATTGTGCAAATCATGTGATACTTTAAAAGAATTTACTTTTGTTTTACTTAATTAGCAACCATAAATTACCTTTAAAATTGTCACGACCTTCATCCAGAAAGCCAAAGCTGAGAGCATTATCTCCAGAGAGGACTGAGTACTACTCAAGGATGCGAGGAGGCTCAGTCCGATTCCCTTCTGCGATCTACAGCACACTCCTTGGTGCCAAGCTCCCTGTTCACGAGGCCAAGGCACACACCCGCCCTCCTGAAATGAGTCACCGCAGCGTCTTCACGTTCATCTCAAGTACGGGGTGAAGGCAGCAACTCAGACTGAAATTAAACCTTGGAAGCAGTCATTTTTTCTATCGTTTGGAATTAAAAACATATTAAATTGATCTATTATGAAAATTCTGTTCTCTATATTGTGTGTTTCAGACCATGTCTGTATCTTAAGGCTATGGAACAATTTTTGTAATTGTAATAAAAAAACAAATTATTGACTTTAACTTAAGAAAATTGTTGTTGAAATGACTAAATATTCATTTAGAACAAAACAAATCCTTCTCTGAAGTGCATGGTACACCAGTTGCTCATTTCCACAGGTTAATGAACTGTAGGTAGTGATGTTACATCTGTCATTTTTCCTGTGTCTCATTTTTATGCCTTTATTCGCAGCCCTGGGAGCGTTTCCACGCTGCACATAAATGGTGTCGGCTGCCGGCACTACTGCAGAAGCGAAGGGGCCTCCTTTACACCAGCACTAACAGGCAAGTGAGCAGAAACCGAGGGGTGACTTTGAGCTAGGAGACACACATCTGAGTTCTGGTCCTAGCTTCCTAAATGTGTCCATTAACTCTGAAATCACCTCACTTGCAACAGTTGAAACAATTGTCCTTAATGCCAGCATAGCCAAGTGCCATCTAAAGTAGCCATTTATTAAGTGTTTACCTATTTGCGCAGTACGTGCATTTTCAAAGTTCTAGGAACAAACATTTTTGTTGTGCTACTGCATAAAACACACAAAGACTGTGTGTTAAAGGACTTTGAGAATTTTCAATCTGAGACCCTGCTTTGTGAAAGATCCCCAGTGTTCTCCTTACTTGCTGCAAGTGATAAATCCTCCCTGCTTCCCACACCAAAAAAAATAATAATTTTAAATCCTTTTAGAGTGTTAGGTGCCACCTTTTCATAACTTCGTAACTTTTAACGTAAACGATTTCTCTGCTTTATCTGTTTTGAAAGTATGAAATCTTGTAAACTAAACCAGCTTCAAAAACTAAGACTAATAAGAAAGGACTGCGTAGCTGCAGCTCTGTCTGTAACAGGATTCCGCTGGCTTGCTCAGAAATGTCAACATTTCAAGGGAAGCAAAAGAGCTTCAGGTGCCCCCCAGTGGTACCTGCTCCTCTGTGACCCCATCAGCATCTCATTACAGCTGCCTCTCTGGCCTCTCCTGGTCAGAGCAAGTATTTCCAGCACTCTTTCCTCCTCCACAAATGAAGTGACTTCACAAACATGCACTGAGTCTTCAGCACATGGACCCTGGTCTTTCGAGGTCTCATAGGATAAATTCTAATGAGCCCACTCTCCAGGCTATAGAACAAACTCACATAGTACCCAGCACTGCTAACTAACAGGATGAAGCTGGTCAGAAGAAGTGAAGCACCCAACAGACTGTGAGCACCCTTATCGGGCCAGATTCCTTTTGTATCTCCTCTCCGCTTAATGCTCTCAACAGAGCAGTGTCGCGATGCAGAAGCAAACCTGGGAGGAAGGGGCACGCCGGGAGGGACGGACCTGGAAGGGCACTGCCAAGGCTGCCCCATCCAGAGCTCTTCCCAGGATGTTGCCACCAGACCAAAATTTAAAGTATTAATAAGCAAGTATTTCAGCTAGTATATTTTACTGCAGCTTTCTACTGAAGGTGCTGTTCACTGGTGGAGAGGACTAATTAACCTTCACTAGTACATTTTGGGCTCGTTATCCTATTGTCTCTTGAAAATATTACTAAGAAATACACTGGCACACCAACTACAATTTACACTGTAATTAATTTATCCTACTGATAAACTAACACTTATTACATTGTGGTCATTTATCTCATAGAAGTTTTATATTCTAATTGAGTTCAAATAATAGGGCTCAAAAGATTTTCTTCTGACTTCAATGCCTAAAAAAAAATTGATTTTGATGGTATTAAGCAATGTGAAGTAAAGTGAGCCTTAGAAAGCATCATTACGAACAAAGCTAGTGGAGGTGATGGAATTCTAGTTGAGCTATTTCAAATCCTGAAAGATGATGCTGTGAATGTGCTGCACTCAATATGCCTGCAAATTTGGAAAACTCAGCAGTGGTCACAGGACTGGAAAAGGTCAGTTTTCATTCCAATCCCAAAGAAAGGCAATGCCAAATAATGCACAAACTACCTCACAATTGCACTCATCTCACATGCTAGTAAAGTAATGCTCAAAATTCTCCAAGCCAGGCTTCAGCAATACGTGAACCGTGAACTCCCAGATGTTCAAGCTGGTTTTAGAAAAAGCAGAGGAATGAGAGATCAAATCACCAATATCCACTGGATCATGGAAAAAGCAAGAGAGTTCCAGAAAAACATCTATTTCTGCTTTATTGACTATGACAAAGCCTTTGACTGTGTGGATCACAATAAACTGGAAAATTCTGAGAGATGGGAATACTAGACCACGTGACCTGCCTCTTGAGAAACCTATATGCAGGTCAGGAAGTAACAGTTAGAACTGGACATGGAACAACAGACTGGTTCCAAATAGGAAAAGGAGTATGTCAAGGCTGTATATTGTCATCCTGCTTATTTAACCTCTATGCAGAGTACATCATGAGAAATGCTGGGCTGGAAGAAGCACAAGCTGGAATCAAAATTGCCAGGAGAAATATCAATAACCTCAGATATGCAGGTGATACCACCCTTATGGCAGAAACTGAAGAACTAAAAAGCCTCTTGATGAAACTGAAAGAGGAGAGTGAAAAAGTTGGCTTAAAGCTCAACATTCAGAAAACAAAGATCATGACATCTGGTCCCATCACTTCATGGGAAACAGATGGAGGAACAGTGGAAACAGTGTCAGACTTTAGTTTTCTGGGCTCCAAAATCACTGCAGATGGTGACTGCAGCCATGAAATTAAAAGACACTCCTTAGAAGAAAAGTTATGACCAACCTAGATAGCATATTCAAAAGCAGAGACATTACTTTGCCAACCATAGTCAAGGTTATGGTTTTTCCAGTGGTCATGTATGGATGTGAGAGTTGGACCGTGAAGAAAGCTGAGGGCCGAAGAATTGATGCTTTTGAACTGTGGTGTTCGAGAAGACTCTTGAAAGTCCCTTGGAATGCAAGGAGATCCAACCAGTCCATTCTAAAGGAGATCAACCCTGGGTGTTCTTTGGAAGGACTGATGCTAAAGCTGAAACTCCAGTACTTTGGCCACCTCATGTGAAGAGTTGACTCACTGGAAAAGACTCTGACGCTGGGAGGGATTGGGGGCAAGAGGAAAAGGGGACAACAGAGGATGAGATGGCTGGATGGGATCACCGACTCGAAGGACATGAGTCTGAGTGAGCTTCGGGAGATGGTGATGGACAGGGAGGTCTGGTGTGCTACAATTCATGGGGTCACAAAGAGTCGGACACGACTGAGCGACTGAACTGAACTAAAGCAGTTTAAGAAGAAGCCACACTTAGCGAAGTCAGAGAAAGACAAATATATTATATTGCTTATACGTAGAATCTAAAAAAATGGTACAAATGAACTTATTTACAAAACAGAAACAGAATCACAGGTGTAGAAAACAAACTTATGGTTAACAAGGGGGTAGTCAGGGGAGGGATAAACTGGGAAATGGGGACTGACATATGCACACTACTATATATAAAAGAGATAACTAAAAAGTCCTACTGTACACAGGGAACTCTTCTCAATATTCTGTGATGCTCTACATGGGAAAAGAATCTGAAAGGGTGATGTATGTATGTATATAACTGAGTCGCTTTGCTGTACAGGCGGAACTAACACAACATTGTAGGTCAACTCAATTTCAGTAAAATTTAAAAAAATAAACAAACATAAAAAAACCCAAGCCTTTCAGAAATGTTTGATGTGAATAATTGTCCCTCAAAAAGAAATCTTAGCCAGTTAGCAGCTTATTACAGTGGGAAAAGTCAAACTCACATGATATATTTTAAAGTTTTGCAAAAGGAAATTATTAGATGAAAATGCTAATTATGTAGGGGAAAAGAAAGCTATTTAATTTCATGTTAAATGTATCATATACATGCTCATTAACTATGCGGTTGTAAAAAAGAAAGTGGCTACAGCTGCTACTCTAATGTCAACACACTGGAGTTTCTTTTAAAAATGATATCCAGAATACATTTTTAGGTGTGTGAAAAGACAATTAAGTTGAAACCAGATGTGTTTCTGAGGAATACACTTATTTTTAAATTATTGGTTAGAAAACAGTAACTATGGAGGGGAAAACCATGAACCACTGCTAAGTACTGTGAGCATTCAATAACCGGTAGGCACCGTGCAAGAGGCTGAGATGGCAGCAGTACCAGGACAAGGCATGGAGGCTGAGGCTGCCTCCGGAGCCGGCACCAGACCGGCAACGTCAGGGCACAGGATGCAGCAGCACGGAGCCCAGGGCTGCCTCTGGAGTGGGCACCAGACCAGCGCTGCCAGGGCCCAGGGGTGGCAGTGGGCTGGGTGCTCCCACGCACACAGCCAGCGGGCATGGGGAGGGGCTGGGCTGGAACTCAGGCCTCCATGCCCCCACTGGGGTCCTCACCCATGGCAGACCCATGGACAGGCACTCCACACACCCTACCGGGGGGGCAGACAAATCTTCCCCTGGCTAGCTTCTCTCTCAAGAAGCAGGAAGCACGGTTGGGGCCGAAGGGTCCTGCCCATCCCCCCTGCCTTCCCACACAGCAAGCAAACCAAGTGACTTCCCTTCTCTTCCAGCCGACCCCTAGCTTCGAATCTTCCCCAACCAAGTCTGCTTCTGAACCCACGCTGCTCATGACCTGTTTCTCTTCATGGTGACCACGAAGGGACCCCTTCTGCATAACAACCTAGGGCACTACAGCCCAGGTACCCACCACGGTCCTGGGGCCGCCAGCCCTCCTGGGAAGGTGAAATGCACCGTGACAATCTGAAAACAATAAGAAAACCTGGTCTTCTGCTGTCTTTGTTCACGACACAGTCATCCATCCTCTCTGGTTCTATCCAGAAGGTTTCCAAGTTGCTCATTTTCCATCTCACTACATCTTTCATACCGTATTTCTCACCCACACTGAAAGGCCTTCATCAAAAATGCTCCTGGGAGTAAGTTTTGTGAGCTTATATAAATTAAGATGGAAATGTCATAATAAAGCAGTCATCACAAGTCCCACCTATTTCTAACAGTCTTCATGGCCCCAGGACAAGGGATCAAGGGTTTCAAAATACAAAGGCACTTATGAAAACAGTTATTTGTTTCTTGAATAAACTGTACTTCTCTGTTAAGAAACTGATTCTAGGGAATTTAGTTCAGAAATGTTGTTGTTGTTCAGTCACTCGGTCGTGTCCGACTCTGTGACCCCACCGACTGCAAGATGCTAGGCTTCTCTTTTTCCATATTTCCCTGAGTTTGCTTAAATTCATGTCCATTGAGTCAATAATGCTATCCAGTCATCTCATCCTCTGTCGCCGTCTTTTCCTCCTGCCCTCAATCTTTCCCAGCATCAAGGTCTTGACATACTAGCAATTACTTACTTTATACACAACAAATGATGAGTAAGACCTCATTCAGAAATTTACGTAAAAACTTGTCTTTTTAGTGGTACAAAGTATTTACTTTAAATAACAAATACGCTGTTTCCTATTCAGAACACCTGCCTTACAATCAAATTCATATTTAAAAGGAACTGGGGCCTGAATCCAAGTTTTCCGGTTGAGATGTTCGCTGTACACTCTGATAGAGCATCATGTCTCAGAGGTTATCATTAGGACTGCTTCTTCATTCAGCGTCTTGCCTCTGTATTGCTTTCCTGAAATTATAAGTTTATTTATATTCACACTGCTGATGAAGAAACACAACTTTTAATTGTGAGCAGCTGTAATATCCGAGTGTGCGGCTGAGCGAGTGCAGCGAGGCGGTGTGTGCTGTCACAGCTCCGAGGGCCACACGGGGTCTTGTCTACGTGCCACTGAATTACTTTATTGGAGGTTTGTTTCTTGAGTTAATCTTCTCCTGATGAGGCTTTGAAACACTATGATTTGTTAATATTAATAACAGTTATCCAAAAAAAGCCCTCTCGTAGCCTTTCTATCTCTGTGGATTGACTGTAATACCATATTCCACAACATGTAGCTCTTTTGTGAACCACATGATGCCATTTTTAAACAAGTATTTAAATCCAAAAATATTTTATTACTCAAGAAGGCAACTATTAGAACAATTAAGGGGTGCGTTGATTGTATACAACCGCAAGGAGAGAGTAATGTCTTTCTACTGTAAAATTTTAATATAAAACACAACTTTTAAAATATTAATAAACTGCCCTTTTAAAAATAAAAGAGCTAGTCTCAAAACAGTCTTTGATATTTCAACTTGCAAAGTACACCATGGCTGATCCTGTTTGGGCTCTATTATCTCAAATGCCTTTACAACCATTCAGATAAAAGAAGAGGGTCTAATTCACATAATGGCACATATCACCTGTTTGTCAAGGAGGCGTTTGAAAGCATCTTTTTATTAGAAACACAAATCAATATGCCCAAGGGATTATAATAACTGCTGGAAGCAACCTGTATTATCATTTCATCCTTGCTATTCTTGCTCTGAGCAACTTATTATTATGAATGGCGTGAAAATGGCAACCTGTCACAATTGACTTTTCTTAACCTCTTGCAAGAATTTTTCCCTCGTAAATGTAATCAAGTATCATCTTATTAAATATATCTCAAGCTAGGCTTTATAAAACAGTCCATTACTCTAACTGTATTCCTTATAATTTAAAATTTCATCAATTATTACTGTAAAAGTAACTGCTTTATAACCTTTTGATTTGTTCAAAGTTTTAAAACAGAATTTTTGAATTTTGTGTGGACACCAATCCCTGCTTCTCATCTGCCTCAGTGAGCACTACAAGGGGAACATTCTGATTCCAAGAAGCTCTAAGAATTTCTTTTAGAACTTTACTCCACTCTAATTACATTTTAGGATTTATTCTTAATCCCCATGACTGAATAAAACATGCTGCATTTTAAACAGTATTTTAATAAGCTCCTACAATAAGGATAAAACAGTATTTCTGATTATAAAATTATCAAGTTGGATTTATAGAACCAATTTCAAGGCCATTCAAGAAGGATGAATTTAAGCAGGATGTCTGCAAGTCATGGAGTTCAGTTACAGCCAATAAATCTAGGCAGGATCCTCATTTATCACACTGTGGTGTCCACTTGGGACAGTGGCTCTCTGTCTCTGGTGTGTGTCAGAGACCCCAGAGGTTTGGACTGGGAAAGTCTGGGGGTTGGAGGGACTTCAGTCAGATCAGTGCCTGGATAGCACCAACCCAGGGCCATTCAACCTAGGGGTGTGGGTCAGGGGCCAGAGTAAGGCAGGAGGCTGAGCCATGAAAGGCGCCAGGCTCCCTGCTGTATAAAAGGACACCCTTGGGATAAAACCCCATGATATCTGCTGCCACAGAGTGATGAACCCAGTGGGCACCTTGTGAAACCTAGTTCAGGTCCATGGGTGACTGCACTCCTCTCCTCCTTTGCTGTCTGAAGTTGTCTTTAAAAAAGCAGCTGGAGAACAAAACGGACAAAATGAAGACAAAAAGGAGAGTGGCTCCCACAAGGCTGTGGATGCTAGCTGAGTATGTAACTTTTAAAGAACATTTCATGAAATAACCAGTACTAAACGGTCAAATGATCTAACACGCATCTAGGAGGATATTTTACACAGCACACAGGGTGGTCCACAAGAAGCCCTGCCTCAAAGGGGAAGTGATCCTCACACTCTGAGGAGTGCAGAGAGTGCCTGGGGGTACTGCCAGAGGGCTCAGGGCTCCCCAAAGATGGACACCTGTGCCGTGTGCAGAAGCCTGGAAGGAGGGCCTTGTGAGTGGGCGTGGGTACTGAGAGTGATGATGTACAGGGCCACAGGGCACTGACCTCGCTGCCTGCTGGCGTCGGTGGGCAGCTACTGTCTGATATGGGACGCTGTCGCCCCTCTATTCCTCAGGTGCTCCCACCTGACAACCTGGAACTGTGGACCAGACCGTTCTCCACTTCTGCTCTGGGGCTCTTGACAATCAGCTTGAGAAGACCACATACTCGCTACTGGCTCCACCAGAACTCTAAGATGTAGCTGGGTCTCAGTAATTTAGGGGCCTGAATGGTTGAGCAATAATCTCAATGCTTTTAGTCTCAAACTCTTATCCTGTTCTGCATCAGTTTCACTACATCAATTATCACTAACTTTCCACTAACAGTGCTTTACCTGTAGTGGCTTTCATCCTAGGAACTCAGAGCAGTTAAAAATTTACAGGACCCTTCTTGTATTCATGCTAACAGAAGTAGGAAACAAATGAAATATGGAGTAATGGGGCGGGGGAGAGTGGGGAGATACTGGCAGATTAGTTGATGACTGTGAATCTTTGATTTTTATTATTTTTTACTGAGGTACAGCTGATTTACCGTGCTGTGTTAGGCCAGGTCTTCAGCACGGCGCTTCAGCTATACATCTGTCTATGTCGTCTTCTTTCGGTTCTCACAAAGTACGGTTCTTATGCAATACTGGATGGAGCTCCCTGCGCTACACAGTAGGTTCCTGCTGGTGACATATAGTGGTGTGTGTATGTTAATCCCAACCTCCTCTTTTATTTCTCACCCCCCTCATTCCATTTTGTAACCATAACTTTGTTTTCTGTGTCTGTGAGTGTAAATATTTTTTACAAAATCAAAGAAGCCAGGCCATATTTTAGATGGCAACTGTTCTCCATATTACAGTATATAATTTCTCATTAAGAAATTCTGTTTGGAGGATCGATATTGCACAGCTGGATCCAGAGGCCCTGGGAAACATTAAGAAGCTCTCCAACCGTCTTGCTCAAATCTGTGGCACCATACAAACTCAAAAATGAAGCTGCTATTCAAAGACGGGACAGGATGGGCCTTCAGTGGGTACTTGTGGGACCCTGAAGAAACCTCTTCCTTTTGGCTTGCTGTTTGAGTGTGAAGTCCCAGAGCAGGGGGGTGGTGCTCCTCTTGGAGAACTCAGGAAGCTTTGCTTTGGGCACCTCCCAAGCCAGGTGACAAAGACACTGCCTCTGCGTCCATACAGTCTAAACTTCTGCCCTTCTCTGAACCGAATGCTCCTTCCTGCTCTTAGAGCGGCCGCCTCTGCCTCCGGCAGCTCCATGTGTCCTCTTTGCCCTGCCCCAACTCAGAGGAACCTCGTGTTCCAGGAGGACTGCCAGTCACTCTCACCAGAGAGCCCTGTGCATCGGGGCTCCCAGCCTCCCAGCCTAGAGGCTGGGCGCTGTAAGCTCCAGAAGGGAGCTCCACGGGAGGGCGGCTCCGAGCTGGCAGGGACTGTGCGGATGGGGCCAGGACCAGCCGTAGCTGGGCCCCAGCAGGACACATCTCCCCGCGTGCCCATCCCCTCCCTCCTGCCGTGGCTGCTGCGGGGCTCTGCGACCTTATGCTGCCGTGCCCAGTAGTTCTGTCTCAAGCTCATTTGTGGACCAGTACTGTGTATTATCCCTGTTTACCAAAGACCAACATTTGGTTTGAGGGCAGTTTCCGTGTCTCGCTCCTCTACCTCTCCACTTAGTTCAGTTAGTGGGAATCTGGATAAGGGAACTGTAGGATTTAGACTGGTGTGGGGTTTTTCACATGACTGGCTGCAGTTGAACTCAAAGCTCTAGTCTTTGCCAGTTCCGTAGACTTTGCCGAGAGTGCTTCTCTCTTCTTAGGTTCATGGGGGAGTGAGTGTAGCTGGTCTGGGGGCCTCATTCTGTGCATTTGGCCTCTGCCCTGGTGTGGGCTGTCTGGTGGGCACGGAGACCCCTGCGCCCCAACCAGCACTTCTGCCCTGAAGAATCATGGGATGTGGTCCAAGAACGTGGGAGCCGAGAGTTCCTGCCCCCAGCTTGGGGGCACAGTGTTGTGTGTGTGGTTCTTTGCTGTACTTTGTACTATTTTGCTACACGACCATCCTAGTAATCCAGTCCTGTCCAAGATATGTTCTTTTCAAGTTGTTTTATTCTCCCCTTCCTGAGACTTTTGTACATATTGTTTTCCTGAATCGTGGTATCTGTGCTGATTTATTCTGATCGGAGCTACCAAAAGGTACCGGTTTTCAATAAAGTGTGGATTTGTATTTGTTTTTTTTTTTTTTAAAGAAATTCTGTGTGTATATTTAATTTACTAATCAGATGCCTACAAAACTTATTCTTCCAAAACATATTTTTTCTCTGTGTAAACAGACTGTCTTTTCTTTTATCGGAAGCATCAATAGTCTTGTGATATTTTCTCACCAGAAACGAAATCAATACATTCTTTTCCCCACAGAGGCACCGGTCAGCTTTCACTCCCACGGCTCCTCCAGTACTTAGGGCCCTGCCTTAGAAGCCAGCCCGGTCTTCCCTGCTCCCCTTCGGCCGAGCACTCCCGGCCGCCCCGCACTCAGACAGGTCTGCGCAGGACGTTCAAGCCCCACTCCTTCACCTGCTGGCCCTTCAGCTTCTCATCCCCAGGGCGCCCACAGCACCGACCTGCCGCAGCCCGCCCGAGCTCCAAAAACGCCCTCCTCTCAATTCTCCTGTGCCTCAGCCCTTCACAACCGGCACCTGCAGGCTCTGTGAGGGTCCTCACTTCTAGTTCCAGCTCTGTGTGAAAGGCCTGGAAGCTCGCCGTAACCACACTGTGGGTGGGCAGCAGCGCGTGGCATTACACATCCCCAATTCTCCCTCTCCCAAGGCTAGGGGAGGCCACAGGGTCCCAGTCACTCCAGTGCTCAGGCCAAGGGTACACGGCTGCACTGCCGACCGGCCAGACAGGATGCAGTGTGCGACCTGCCACGCCAGCTTCTTATCCCCATGGTCACCGGGGTGTGTTTCCAGGACAGGTCCACAAGGGGCTGCGCTGAGCAGAGCACCTGCCCACGCGTCAAATATGTACACAAGCAGAGAGGAAACCTCTGGTGTGTGCCCTTCCACCTGACACTCCATCCCTCAATGTCCCCACAGACACTCACTCACAGGGCAGCTCTCAGAGTGGATGATTAGGAACAGTGTGGCTTCCCTGAAATCCGATGAAAGTCAAAGAGTTTTAAAGGTTAGTTTTTATTTCCACTAGGTTTCTGTGAAATCCAGAAATGAGCTGGTTTAAGAAGCTACTGAGATGTAGTTTGCAGATAATAATGTCTTACAAATACTAAACATTTCTTTCTTCCCTTCTCTGTTTAAGATTCAAACATTACACATTCTTTTCATTTGACACATATCAACTCACCCTAAATAAATCACATCAGCTACTTTCTGCTCACTGTAGCATGTTTTTAACATTTTCCTGAATTTTATTCTTATAAATCTAGCATTTAACACTTAGAAAGATTTAATGACCTATGCACATTGAGAGATTTTATTTCTCTCCTAAGATGATTCCTTGATTTATAAGACTGCTTCCATGTCAAGCTGGTGCTCCATCACCCAGAGTGTCTTTCGGGAGAAGCAGCCCCGTGCAGACAAGGCAGGTCCCGTTCTGCGCCCCACCAGCTCTGTCTGCTTGGGGGCCACCGTGCAGGCTCCCGATACCACATGCACAGCCTGTGAGCAGCTGGGAGCACTGCGAGGGCCTCCCACCAGAAGGACTACAGCAAACCTGGCCAAGCCCCGGGAAGGTGCGGCCACAGAAGGGACACGTCAGCTCCCCGTGTGAGGCTGACAAGTGCCTGAGCAAGGGTCCAAGTCCAATCCTGCAGAACCAAGACGCTTTTCCTAACCCAAGGACACTGAGAAGGCTGTCTAAAACCAGAAGGAGGAGGAGAGGAGGAGTAGAGGACGGGGAGGGCAGACACAAGGCCTGACAGGGCAGGAGCTGTTGGGGGTGTGTCCTGACTGGCAGTGGGGCTTGGGCACTCATTTCAACTTAATATTTCACTTCATAGAAAGGTAATAAGGAGAGACTACATCTATCGAGTGTCCAGAAGCAAAGAGCTGGTCAGTGGCAACACCCAGAGTCTAGCCCAGGCCTCCAGGGTCAGAGTTCCTAACTGCATCATGAACTCAGGAAAGGTCACTGGCACCCAAGGGAACAGCTCACTGAGCCAACACCAAAGGTGACCTGAGAAAAGAAGTGACCGTGGGCAGACGGGGAGAGTGGCGGAGAGCTGCACTGAGGGGTAAGGGAGAACTAAAGAGCTGTATCAGAGTCTCAAGACTTTAAAGCTAATATTTACAACTAAATTTATCCTCAAATAGCATCATAAATGTAAAAGTACAATGAATGAGGAAAAAACCCTAGAAATCATACATGCGTTATTAGACATCCTAGTTTCGCCTACTGAAGAAAAGAA
Source organism: Procapra przewalskii (assembly GCA_006410515.1). Taxonomy (NCBI): domain Eukaryota; kingdom Metazoa; phylum Chordata; class Mammalia; order Artiodactyla; family Bovidae; genus Procapra; species Procapra przewalskii. The sequence goes on from SJYF01002196.1 coordinate 713,445, forward strand.
AAACACCATACTTGCTGGAAAAACACCTAACTATGTATGTGATGCTAACTCTTGTCATTAGTATAATAATTTATTTTTAAATAATTTAACTTTATTGCAGAATACTGACATCTATCTGATTTGCTCAAATTAAGGCAAAGTTTATAAAACTTGGTTTATATAAATCAACAAGACTTATTTCTCCCCATTATCAAAATCAGAATTTCTACTAAAGCAACAGTAGCGCAACCTTTTTCTCTGGCTTCTGTAAGCATGCGCCGGGCAGACGCCTAGAGCCCTAACAGACACGGAGGCCTGAGCACCACTGGCCTCACCGGTGACTCCTGCTCTCCGGCATCGCCAGAAAGCGGCTCTGCAAATGGCCCAACCATTCAGAGAATCAGGGATGCTTTGCTAGCCTCTGAAGGGTCAACTATTTTTTAAAATACTATTTAGCTGAAAAAATGAGACACATCCTGTCCTAAAAGGTATCTTCTCAAAGAATGATTTCATTTCTATCGCCTGGTTATAAAATTTCCTACAGAAGACAAGCTCTTCTGTTAATTACTCACATAGCAGGCACGGCTCCATAAGAGGACTTTTTGTTCTACTCAGATACACACAAATTATGTTTCAAAGAAAAATGAGTAAAATGCAGTAAGAAAGAGCTTCTCATTCAGCAGATATTAGCATATACTATGACTTGATACAAAACACGTTACTTAAATAATAACTACTGAGAATTCAAACTAACTTTTTCTTATGATTTAACTTATATACACAATGACTACATAAATAACAATTTTAGGACTATCATAGGAATATAATTTTAGGAATATAATCTAGCAGTCTTTAAAACTAAAATCTAGTTTTCAACATGCTTCTTCTGAAATGGAAAGAACTTAAAATTACTTTAACAATACACTATCAAGTTAAATACCATAAAAACATTAATACAGATTCATTTTAAGTGAACCATCAACATAAAAATAGAGCGCAAATTATAAAATAAATAGATTGAGGAGAAATTAAAAGACCCATAATTAACTGTTAAATTATGGGCAAATTATATATACAACAATGAAAATTTAAGAGACATATAAAACTCTGATTAAGGAAAGGAAAATAGTTCTGAAATTTCTTCCAGACAAGCCTGCTGTTACACAGAGAATCCATGTCCCAGATCACCAACACAGAAAGCCCTGCTCCCGTGACATGCATGAAATTAACACGACCAAGCTGCCCAGAGCCGCCTGTCCTCTCAGGGAGAGCGGAGGCCACTCATTAAAGCAGTCAGTGCTCCATCTAACCTACCTTGTTTTTTGGATTTGATGTGTTCATGACACTTCTAGTCTCTTTTCCAGTATAGATGACCACACCTATTACAGTACCTGCAAAACACAACAGTGGCCCTTACAGAGAAACTTAAATGGTAAGCACAGAGGTAACACCTCCGAGTTAATAATTTTGATGGAAAATATTAATGTACCATTTGATTCTATACATATTTATCTAATAGCATATTTAATTTTGGAAGCTCAATAAAATCTAATCTTAACTTTAAAAACAGGCTTTGAAAAACTCAACTGATTTCGCACGCAATGAAAATGCACTCTCTTTGGTAACAAAAGAAAGTGACAACAGAAGTTGTTGTTCGTTCACTAATGCCTACTAAAATGGTAACTTCAACACTGAAGTTGCATTGAGAGAGCCTACATTTAACTGATCAAACTTGTGACCACAAACAAAAGGTGAGCCATTTCTGCTCAACAGGAGTCTGAGAGCATCTTTCCACTGTAAAGATTCAGGACAACCAGGTACAAGAAACGCTGTGGACACTTCAGCACACAGACCATGAAAACAGTGAGAGAGATTACAAAGACAGTATTTGCTTTTGGAATTTGTATGTCTCTTTTACTCACATCTCCTGAAAGTTTGGTTTTCTAATCATACATGTCAGAAAGAAATTGTTAACTTTGTGCTCTATCAAACTTAAGATAAAAGAATGATAAAATACCCCAAGAATGACCTATAGATTACAAAGGCTCAGATCAGAGGTACTCATTTCTGAAATATCAACTTAAAAACCACGGGGATGTCCCTGGTGCTGCAGTGGCTGAGAATGCGGTGGCTGAGAAGGCGGTGGTTGAGTGCAGGGACGCGGGTCTGGTCCCTGCTCAGGGAACTAAGACCCCACATGCTGCAGGGCAATCACAGGGCACGAATCAAAGTCACTCAGTCGCGTCCGACTCTGGGACCCCACGGGCCATGGAATTCTCCAGGCCAGAATACCGGAGTGGGCCGCCTTTCCCTTCTCCAGGGGATCTTCCCCAAAATGCAAGGAAGATCCTGTGGACCGAAATTAAGACCTGAGGCAGCCAAATAAAAAAGTGAAAACACCTAAAAACAAAAACATGGAAGTCTGTTTCGTGAACTGCTGCTATGAGTAATTTATACTCCTAACTTTCACAAAATTTGAAAGTGAGAAAGACAATGTCTATACTACTGACCGAAGTCAACCACTGCACAACTAACCATGTAACTATATGAGCCTCTGCTGTCTCTTTACTCTAGCGTGTGGAATCTGCAGCGCTGAGGCAGGACGCGTGGGGCAGATGCGGCCGTGGTGATCTTGGGTCCACGGGAGCAGGACAGCTGCCGTCTCTCTCATCCCTCCACAGAACCCCGCAAAGGCAGAAGATGCCAGGTACCTGCTCAGCGTGACATCCTCCGAGGTCACGTCTGCTCCTTCTTAGAAGTATGCCTTTGTTCCCCTTTTAATTGAAAGCCCCTGGTGAAGCCGGGAGGCTTGCATTTACTGTGGTCTTGAGCCCTGTGTGACTGTAGGCTCCCACTCTGCCAATGGTGGACACACAAGAGTGACTGGTGAAACCTGCATGGAGTCAGGGCTCCACCAACGGGCACATCAGGGGAGGAGTAAGGCCACAGGAGGAGAGGGGGAGCAACAACGCCCCTCAAGACCGAAGTCTGAATCACGAGCTGCAGGCTGGTACCTGTTCTCTGCCCCCTTGAACAGTTCCTGCCTCTTGAACTCCATCCTGTTTTTCTGTCCATGCTCTCCGGTCCAGTCTCTAGGGATACCCGAGGGGAAGGGGTTTCCCTGCTGTCTGACATCTGATACTAAACTTTCTCCAGAGCAAGAGTGCCGCAAACTACACAGTACAGGTTCTATTTTTAAATTTCTAAGTGGTCATGAGGACTAATTTTGTAAAATACTACATAAAGAAATTATTGAGAAACAAAAATCTTTGAGACAATATAGGCCCCAATTTTAACATTAAATTACTTCATTAAATTCTTATATAAGTTTTCAAATATTTACTCTCACTACTGTATTTATCATTATCAGTATCAGCCTGGACCCTGTCCGGGCACACACACCCAGCAGTCCTGCTCTGGGGCTCAGCCTGGACCCCATCTGGGCACACACACCCAGCAGTCCTGCTCTGGGGCTCAGCCTGGACCCCATCTGGGCACACACACCCAGCAGTCCTGCTCTGGGGCTCAGCCTGGACCCCATCTGGGCACACACCCAGCAGTACTGCTCTGGGGCTCAGCCTGGACCCCGTCTGGCACACACGCCGAGTGGCCCCGCTCTGGGGCTCAGCTGGACCCCATCCGGGCACACACGCCCAGCAGCCCCGCTCTGCGGCTCAGCTGGACCCTGTCTGGCACACAGGCCCAGCGGTCCTGCTCTGAGACTCCCCTGGACCCCATCTGGCACACACACCCAGCTGTCCTGCTCTGGGGCTCAGCTGGACCCCGTCTGGCACACACGCCCAGTGGTCCTGCTCTGGGGCTCAGCCTGGACCCCGTCTGGGCACACACACCCAGTGATCCTGCTCTGGGGCTCAGCCTGGACCCCGTCTGGGCACACACACCCAGTGATCCTGCTCTGGGACTCCCCATGAACCCATCTGGGCAGAAATGCCCAGCGGTCCGGCTCTGGGGCTCTCCCTGGACCCCGTCTGGCACACACACCCAGCAGTCCTACTCTGGGGCTCCGCCTGGAGCCCATCTGACACACAGGTCCAGTGGTCCTGCTCTTGAGGACTCGTTCTTGTTTCTAGGCTCAGCCACTTATGACCGCAGGCTGACATCCACCTGTCACTGAAACCTGGTGGGTTCCTGGCTCTCTGAACCAACAAGGGGAAGGAACACGGCCCCCTGGGAAGTCCATTTGTCCCTCTCTGTTGCCCTCAGTCCTTGTGTCTGTCTGTCAACTTTAGTCCTTGCTCCCAGACGTTCAGTTCCTACAAGGACGGAAGACCTGAGCTTACTCCACCAGAAAGCAACTTGAATTCAATTGACACTTTTCTCTTTTTTAATTTTTATTGGGGTATAAATGATTTACAATGTTAGGGTTAGTTTCAAATGAACAGTAAAGTGAATCTGTTATACATATATTGATAAATAAAACAAAATGATAAACAATAAAACTTATCTACTCTTTTTTAGATTCTTTTCCTGTACAAGCCACTACAGAGTATTGAGTAGCATTCTCTGTGCTACACAGTAGGTCTTACTAGTTATCCATTTTCTGTATAGTAATGACATGTACCCTTTGATGAATAAGATTTTTAAAAATTCTGGTCTTTCCTTCTCAATTTGTAATCAAGTGAAAGAAGACAAGAGTTCCTAAAATATTTCTGTAAGTCCAAAGTATTTTAAGCATACTTCAGTATATGGGAGTTAAGTAATATAAAATAAAAATTATTCACATTAATAAAGCTTTTAAATAGTTAAGCATGTTAAAAGATCTCAAATTCATTAAAAAAGTTTGTATTTTAAAAATTCCTAAATAGAAATTAAAATGAAATGTGCTTTATTTAAACTTTTGGAATGGACGGTTTTAAACAACCTAAACAGTCTCTCAGAAGAAAAAAATACTCCAGCAACTGTATTCTGTACCTTAACAAGAAAGGGTTACCTATGCAGTAATTGCGGTAGTATGCACACACACACTCCTAAGTGTGTGTCTCCAATGCCACGGTTCACAACTGGGAGTTATACTACCTGCCAAGGTCATGCTGGGACTGAGGTCAGGAGAGAAATGGTGTGCACAGGGAATTATCTGGGGCCCACAAGCCTGGTTCTTTGAGAAGTACACAAGTCACTAGGACTGTGGACCAGTGGGAACAATCTAACGAGCATGCAGGAACAAAGATGAAATGGATTTATAAACAAAGAGAATCTTCAAATATTTTTATGAGTAAACCCAATCTTGATCCTTCATAAGAATACATATCAACATAATGAAGAACAAATGGTATACAACACCTGGATGCAGGAAACGTGAAATCTGTGGCCAGGCGCCGAACTGCGGATGCGGCAGTGTCTCCCACAGGCTGCGACATGCTGAGTGCTGAAGGTGAGGGCCTGGACTCCAAGCCTGGCCCAGCTGCACACAGCCTGGGGACGTGACCCTGCTGACGGGGGTGGCATCTGAGCACAGCCCTGCACCTGGGACTCAGGAGGCATCTCTGAGGCCTCACATGGTGTGCAATCCTTACTTCCTCTGTCTTTTCACTAAAAATTCATCATGACACAAAAAAGCAATACCTGAAGAGTTATCTGCTATCACACTTCCTGCCCTCTGCTCTAAAGGGACAGGTGTTCTCCTGCAGGAGCAGCCTGTCACCTGTGTGCACACACATGCGTTCAGACACACAGAATGCCCTGCTCCACGTGCTGGGCACACAAGCCTGGACCACTGTCTTCAGCCTGCGGTGCCCTCCGCATGAGGCCTCCGCCTAGTGTTCAGTGCTGAGTGGTCCGGCTCCAGCCTCTAGCTGCATCTTCTCCTTTGGGCGCATCCGTCTGTTTTTAAATCTAGTTCACGTGTACCTTTCACAGAGAGGCCAACCAGACCCTGACAGGTGAGCTTTTCACTTGTTTTCAGGGCACCCTGCACTTTTCTGAGACACTCAGCAAAGCTCAGGTGATTTGTCTCATTTTCTTTTTTTTACCTTTGTTTTGGCTGCACTGTGCAGATTGCAAGATCTTAGTTCCCCAACCAGGGATCAAACCTGGGCCCCAGAAGGGAAAGCACTTGAGTCCTAACCGCTGGCTGCTTCTGATACTGCTAAGCTGCTTCAGTCGTGTCTGACTCTGTGCGACCCCACAGACGGCAGCCCACCAGGCTCCCCCGTCCCTGGGATTCTCCAGGCAAGAACACTGGAGTGGGTTGCCAGTTCCTTCTCCAATGCATGAACGTGAAAAGTGAAAGTGAAGTCGCTCAGTCGTGTCCAACCCTTAGCGACCCCATGGACTGCAGTCCACCAGGCTCCTCTGTCCATGGGATTTTCTAGGCAAGAGTACTGGAGTGGCTTGCCATTGCCTTCTCCATCTAACCACTGGACTGCCAGGGAACTGCCTTTGTCTCATTTCCTTACTGTCTTTCTTGCCATGAGCTCCTGAGGACAGAATCTGTAAGGACTCTGGCACACACACTGGTCTGGAGCGGAGACCCCACACAAAGCCCTGGGTGGGGGAGTGGGAGGTGGGGAGGCTGCACTGGCAATGGACAACAGGACAGACAGTCTTGCATCCTCCCTGCTAGCACCCTAGTGCTCCCGGCTGCCGCCTCCTGGTACCATCCACATGGTCAACCACCTTCTGAAAGGGGGAGGCACTCAGAGTGTCACACCTCTGAGAAATCCACTTGATGAAATGCATATGTAAATGGCTCCCTGTTTGACAACTAGCAAAAATATCGGAGTGGGTTGCCACTTCCTCCTCCAGGGGACCTTCCCTGACCCAGGGACTGAACCCACATCTCTTGCACCTCCTGCACTGGCAGGTGGATTTTCACTGCTAGCGCCACCGGGGAAGCCCTAAAAATATACCAACATACTCCAATTTCACACGAAAGAACCTGCACCCTGGCCCTTAAAGGGCTGATCCGATCCACCTTGTCAGGCCCCCGTCTCATCTAACACTTCCCCCCCTCAAAGACAACCCACCACATTGACCCCTCGTGCTCTGTTAGATGGATGAGCAGTATAAGATCCCTCTAAACTAACCAGCTGCCCCCTAACCCCAGACTGGTTCTGCTGCACCACCTTCTTGAAGGTACAGTGACAAGTCATGAAACAGGTGTCAGAACTGTCTCCCCACAAAGGAGCAGCCTCCGTGTGGCTCAGTTTTTCCTCAAAGTGTGAGGACCACACAGGGGCCTCACTCTGGGCTCATCTGAGAGGCAGACTGTCAGGCCAGGCCCACGAGGTCTCCCTGTGATGAAAGCACTGTGACATACGCTTGTCTGGAGTCATTTAAACACATAAAGCATCTCCTACATGTGCAAACTCAAGCTAAAACCACAACTCCTTTCTCACCTGATGCAACCACAGTGCTTGCCCACAATGTATTTTCTATGCTGAGACTTTCATGAACAGGTGGATCACTGTCTTCCTATTCAGGGAGAGAAAAGAAACAAAAATGCAAATTAGCAACTTTTTTATTACTCATACTTCAGATATCCACAGTGTTAAAACAAGTCCACCAGCTGCATTCAACTAACAAGCAGAGAAAAAGCAGTGAAAAAATAGGCAAAAAGACAGAAATTTACACAGGATTCTAACACAATGGTGGAGCAGAAAGCACCAGGCATGACTCCCCGCCTGGACAACAACCTCAGGGACAGAATCCATCTGATACAACTGATTTGGAATCTGGAGCTGGTGAAGGGTGGCGGGTTCCAGAGGCCACATGTGTTTCTGGAGCCGCCTGTGGGAGCCAGGGTGGACCAAAGGACCTTGTGCCCCAGGATCGGGAACCTGTGTGCTGATGCCGTGTTGGGTGGCGGAGATGCAGCCCGTGAGGCAGGTGGCCACTGCTGCCACCACTCCCCACGCAGAGAAGTGACCTCCAGGGGGCTTCAAGGACCAGTGCTCTGTTAACCCCTACCATTTTTCTCTTTTCCCCCTTTTGGGAGCCAGATACTAAAGACCAGGACTTTCTAAAGCAACTGCATATACGGGAAAAAAAACAGAAAACAATGGCACATGCCAAAGAAAAGGCTCAGAAAAGACACAAGAAGATATCAAGTTTACGCCTCACGCTGAACTGACAATCAAATAACAACAAACAAAAGCAAACACAGAACCCCAGCAAACCCTGATTTTTAATTTCCAGGGTTACCACATTATTATATTCAAATGCTTGTTGAATAGCAAAAAGTAACAAGGCATAAAAGAAACAGAAAAGCACGCTCCATTCAAAGGAAAAATATAAATCAACTATCAACTGAAAAAGACCTGATGGCAGATATACTAGACAAAGACTTTAAAAGAAAACTATTAAAGATGTTTAAAGACAAAGATGTAGAGAAAGTCAAGAAAACGAAGTATGAACAGAGCAGAAATGTGAATGAAGAGACAGAAAATCCGAACAGAAACCAAAAGAAATTCAAGAGCTAAAAAGTATGATCAACAAAATGAAAAATTCACTAAAGGGATTCAAGGCAGTTTGAGCAAAAAGAAGGATCACAAGAGACATTATGTATTAATTAAATGTTAAATAAGGCATAACAATATGACAATTAAAAACAATTATGTTCCTAATGGGGCTTTCCAGGTGGCGCAGTGGTAAAGAACCCGCCTGCCTACGCAGGAGACAAAAGACAATGGATGTAACTAATTTGAATGCAGGTCCAATCCCTGGGTCGGGAAGATCCCCTGGAGAGGGCACGGCAACCCATTCCAGTATTCTTGCCTGGAGAATCCCATGGACAGAGGAACCTGCCTGGTTACAGTCCATGGGGTCGAAGAGAGTTGGAAATGAATGAAGTGACTTAGTATGCATGCATTGTCCTATTGAAAGACAATTATGAAGCAATTGATAAAACTGAAGGCAACAAACCCTGATATCAAAGCCAAACAAAGAGAACACCTAGAAAAGTAAACTACACATCAGTATCTTCTCTGAACAATGATATAAAACTCCTACACAAAACATCAGAAAACCAAATTATGCAGCATATTAAAGGATTATACTCCATGACCAAGTGAGATTTATTCCTGAAATATAAGGATGGTTCAACATGCAAATCAATCAAGAAAATATATCATAATAACAGAATGAAGGAAAAAACACCCCACATGATCACCTCAATTGATGCAGAAAATGCATCTGCCAAAATTCAACACCCTTTCTTGACAGAAAACATTCAACAAACTAGGAATAGAAGGGAACTACCTCCTTATATTAAAAGCCATTATGAAAACCCCACTATGTGTATCATATGAAACAGTGAAATACTAAAACCTTTCCTCTGAGATCAGAATGCCTACTTTCACCACAACTAACTGATATAATACCCGAAGTTTCAACCAGCACAACTGTACAAGAAATAGAATGTACAATTTAGAAAGGAAGATGTAAAATTATCTGTTTGTTGATGTTATGATTGTATATGAAGAAAATCCTAGAGCTCACAAAAAAACTTCTAGTATCAACTCTTAAAAGAGAGGATGTGGCCTTTACACAGCAACTATTTTGTACTTCAATTTTTGACTAAACTGAAATGATCAACTTCTGATTCATTCACAGAGATAGTCTTAAAATCTTAACACTGATAAACACTGATGGAGCGTCAGAAAAAGTGCAATACCCTCCTCCCTACCTCCTACACACAGTCTACACGGTGCATCCTTTAACTGTAGGCTAGGGTAGGTGTGGCTAAAGTAAGGGCAGACTAGGACATACCTTGCCGATTCCTGATCCACACAGTTATCATTTAAGGCATAAGACAAATATATAAAATTACTCTCTAATGTGAATTCTGAATTATTTTTATTGTACTAGCAATTTCCATATTTAGTTTCCCTTCAGACTGTAAGCAATGTAACTATGGCACTGATTTTGATGTTGTGAACTCCTTGCACGGAACAGGCAGTCACATCTGTCCAGTAAGAGAATAAATCTAAGACGAGATAAACCTCTTCCTCTGGTTCTAATCCTTGTGATGGAACTAATAATGAGGCAGCAGGAGAAGACAACGGCACCCCACTCCAGTACTCTTGCCGGGAAAATCCCAAGGATGGAGGAGCCTGGTCGGCTGCAGTCCATGGGGTCGCCAAGAGTCGAACACAACTGAGCGACTTCCTTTTCACTTTGCACTTTCATGCATTGGAGAAGGAAATGGCAACCCACTCCAGTGTTCTTGCCTGGAGAATCCCTGGGACGGGGGAGCCTGGTGGGCTGCCGTCTATGGGGTTGCACAGAGTCGGACACGAGTGAAGCGACTTAGCATCAGCAGCAGCAGCATGCTGTTACTCTAAGCCACCTCATTTCTTTTAGTGACTCCTTAAGACCACCTGCCCACAGCTGGCCATCAACTGACCACAAAAGTACAAAGGGGTACAAGTGTATTAGTTTCCAGCTCTCCCTATGGTTCCCCTGATATGGAAAGTTAAAAACCATTACTGCATGCATATCTTTGAGTATAGTATTCCCACTGTATGAAACTCCAAGACAGACAGGGCATAATTAAATGTAACCCTGTTATAAAACTTTCTGAACTGCAATTCTATACAACTTAGCTTTAAAATTTAAGTTGGTTCTCCCATTACTTTTCCAGAACTCTTTAATCACGTGAGTGCTTTTGTCAGTTTCTAACACAATTATGTGCTGAAGAATGCACAGTGCCTATGAAGTTTGCTTTCAATTCTGTAACAACAATGATGGACTTTAAACATTAAACACTTTTCTAATATTGAGAAAATTACTGTAAAGGATAGTTCTTTACCAATCTCATATAGTACAGAAGACAGACTGGGATGATGGGAAAAAAATTATCTCTAAATAACTGTCTCTCTGGGTTTCTTTCCTCTTAATGTTATATAGTTTGAAAAGATAAAATTTGCCTTGAGGGGGAGAGTGCAAAATGTTACCATTTCAAGCTGTTTTCTCAATAGTGCACCCTATTTAACAAACAATAGGGATATGCTTTTTAAAAGGAGAGTATTTTGATTGAAAAAGACATGAACAATGGTAAGTGTGTGATGGTTTACAAAGGAAATTACAGTAGAAAATGCAGCATAAAAAAGATTAAGTGGGAATGTGATGTTAAAGGACCACAGATGCTGTTAATATTTTAAAACTGGCTACAGTTTTAAACTCCAAAGTACAGAGAGAATAGCTATGCCTTTAACAATAAGCAAAATTAATGATATCGGTAATAATAACATGAATCACTTATATAACACAAAATGCCATATAGCACATAATTTATGTAACCCTGACATTGTTTCAAGGGAATGTATAGTAATCACAGCATGCATGTCTCCCTTAAACTCTGCATGGGCAATGACATATAGAATGTCTATTGCCACAGGACACCTTAATCAATCTCTGATTCTTATCAAATTACACAGGCTGAGTCAAAAGAAACATATTTTCTCCTTTGTATTGACACATTATACTATAAAAAAGGAATATAAGCAGATATCACTTTTTAAAATGTTCAGTTGTTATTTTGGTAAACTAAGCTCCAGTTATAAAACAAGCTACACTTAACATGTTTCTTTTTCTTTCCTTTTTGAAAAATGCACACAAAAGCAAAGACTTTTCCATCTGAAATAATTTTAAAACTCACGTTTGAAATAATTATGAATGAATAATAAGTGAAACAATAATAATGAGTGAAATAATAATGAGTAGAAAAAAACTTTGCTAGGAACATCAAATAAAGGCAATGAACTGTACTGTTAAGAGCCTGCAGTAATTCACACAAGTTAACAAAAAGCCTAGGTGCAATCAGGGTCTGGGCTCTGACACTATCCATGCATTTGGACCTCTTCCCCACTCACAGGAAAATGCAGTCTTCAGAACTCTCTCCCACATTTACGCTGCGCGTATTAGCGACAGGTGATGCTGTCTGCTCTCACCATTGGCCTGGGCACTCTGGAGAGGCTGTGAGGCCATGAATAAACTGGCTACTTTTACGGCAGCACTTGCGGAAATAAAAGTCATAGAGTCATGCCTATCTCCTCCTCCTTGTGTCTACATTCCCACTCTGCTCATTACCCAACACACAATATGCCCTTAGTAAGAAAGAAGGAAAATGAAAGTGAAGTCGTTCAGTTGTGTCCGACTCATTGCGACCCCACGGACACCAGTCTCCTCCGCCAATGGGATTTTCTAGGCAAGATTACTGGAGTGGGTTGCCATTTCATGCTTCCTCAAATGATGACAACTGTTCACCAACCTTTGTATGTGACCAAGAGTGAGACAAAGATGGTTGTACTACCAGAAATCTTTAAAAATAATCGCAGCAACTAAAAATAAACTACAGTTGTAAATATTAAAATCCCTTAAGTATTATAAATCATTCATAGCATCAGTATAAGGTGCTAAATCCAAAAGTTACCAAATCCTAACAATAACTGAGGGAAGAAGGGACCTTAAGCTATACCAAAACACCAGTGAAAAGAATGCAGAATGAAATACATGTATGTGCATAAGAAAACGGATGTGCACTTACACACACACATCCATCCAACCAGTCAGTGAAAATCAAGAAATGATGTAGATATCATCCTGTCCAAAATAAAAACTGAAATAGCTGAATTACTTCATTTTACTGACTCATAATATTTTAAGGGAGAAGGATCTTATTAAGAGTAAATATGCTAAAAACAGAAAAACTGTATTTAATGTCTTTCAAAGAACTATCTGACATAGGAAAATTTAAGAAACTGAAATATTCTCTAGGTCTTCACTTTTTAGTTCAGAGCTTGTTTGAACTGATTCTTGATTTAATTACACTTTCAAAATAAAGGTTTGCTATGTTTTTAATGTACACAATGAATATACTTGCATTTAACTTACCCTCGTAAACGTGCCTTCAAAGCTATGAATATCCAGTTGTGGCTTCTGAGCATAAACATAAGCGTTGATAGAAAAAAGGTCCTGGAATACAGAATATCTGAATTAATTACATGATAATTAAACAAAATTACTTAGAAAGTTCTCAGTTACCAAGTATTTTTCATGTATCATTTACCAAAAGAGGTGATTTTCTTATATGCTGTGTGCCAGTACTATGAATTGTGATGCAGAAGAACCCAAAGAAACCACTTTTAAGCTCAAGAGCAGTGCTGGGATCTCTTGACTTTAGAGGACGAGGGCTACACCTCACGGCAGGTTGTGTCGGGAGTGGTCGGGAGCACCTAGCGCTAACCCCGGGGACCATGAGCTTGAATGTGAGCCTGACCCACTTCCCAAGACTCCTCCTGTACACACACCTCCTGCAGCAGTCTAATTACTGAAGCCACTGTCCCCCAAGGGGATGACCTGTCCTGGACCGTGCCTGAGATAAACGGGCAGGATCGAAGGGCTGGAGCTACGGAATGCTATCTGAAATGTCTGAAGATTCAGAGCGCCTCCTGACCAGTTTCTGAACACGACTTGTCTTCCTGCGAAGCCATCCTGTGCCTGTTCTCGGTGCTAACTACTCTGGGCCCTTTCATGGTGGCAACCAAGGCAGCGAGGCGCACATGCTGAGCACTGGGGGTCCCGAGAGAAGTATCAAAACTGGGGGGATCTGGAGGATCCCCCAACACAGTCTGCCAGTTTTGTAAGCTTTGCTTTTGTTTTGTTTTGCCTCATGACTGCTAACACTCAGAAAACTGCAGATTTCCAGGCGTGAAGAACAAAGGTCAGATCATAGATGCTGAAGCTCCACAGAGGAGGTGAAGCCCCAGAGCACAGCTCCGGGAGGCTGGGCACCACGACCCCCACGCTCTCGGCCTGAGTCCCGAGCCCCTCGTGCAGGCAGGTTCCAGCTCAGCCAGAAGGAGCAAAAGAGCCCCACGGCTCTCCACTGCAGGGAAGACGAGGTGGGGGTCTGATTTCAGTCCAGTCAACACCAGTTCAAACCAAACCAAACAAGAAACCCAATACTCTTCAGAACATTATAGAATCCAGAGTCTCTACAAGGTATCAGTATGTTGAAGATAACAATCCTAATGTCCAGACACAGGAAGAAATGAGAATACAAGATCCACATTCAAGGAGAATCTAATCAACGAAGACTAATTCTGACATGACCAGACATTAGAATGAGACCAGATGAGAATTTCAAAGCAGTTATTAGGACATTCCAAATCTTTAAAGAAAAACATTCTCTGAAAGAATAAACAAATAAGAAACCACAGCAGAGAAAAAGAAAACATATTTACAAAAAAAGACCAACTGGAAAAAAAAACCACAATTGAAATAAATTCACTCATTAGATAGGCTTAACGGAGAACAGAGTCAGTGAACCTGAAGACAGGTCAAGAGACAGCGACTCTGAAGAACACACAGGGACGAGACTGCGACAGCGAGTGTGGGTGCAGTGTCCCTGAGCGCAGCAGGTGAGGTCCTGGGAGAGTGCACAGGAGAAAGAGCGGGAACAGCTTTCTGAGAAACAGAGGCCAAAACCATGCCAGCCTGGCTGACAGCCACATGTGTGCAGACTGAGAGGCTCAGCAAACCCCCCAAAAGGCGAGTAAAACCTGACACAAAGTCACAGCTAAACAAGAAACCCAATATAAAGAAAAATCTCAAAAATACCTAGAGAAAAATGACAGTCTATACAGGGAAAAAACTATCAAAATAATGACTGAGTTTTCATCACAAATAATGAAAGCAGAACATAATGGAACGAAATACTTAAAGTACTGTGACGGGTGGGGGAACTGGTCAACTCTGAATTCAATATTCAGCAAAAATCTCCTTCACAAAACAGGTGAAACTACAATATTTTGAGATAAAAGAAAATATGAATTCACTGCTAGCAGACATAAACTACAAGAAATGCTAACAGAAGTTCTCTAGGTTGATGGGAAACAATATTCAGTAGAAACTCACGTCTTTAGGAAGGAACGGTGAGGAACAAAAATGGTTAATACAGAAGAAAAATAAAAATCCTGGCTTTTCACTTTATTTCTTTAAAATACAGATAAAATATCAGAACAGTTTATGGTATATGTAGACATACTACATATAGAACATCTACAAATACATAGAAAAATATGTGCACACAAAAACTGCCATGTGCTTTAGCATCAAAAATGAGTGTGATAAATGGGTCCGTATAATTGCAAGGTTCTTAATTTAATGTGGAAATGATACAACTTTAACTCCTCACAATCATTTTTAGTTAAATGCACACTTCAGTCTTTTTGTTGTTGCTGCTCAGTCGCTAAGTCATGTTCGATTCTTACGAACCCATGAACTACACAGTACACCAGGCTTCCCTGTTGTTCACTATCTCCTGGAGTCTGCTCAAATTCAAGTCCACTGAGTTGGTGATGCCATCCAATCATCTCATCCTCTGTTGTTCCCTTCTCCTCCTGTCCTCAATCTTTCCCAGCAAGTCTGAGGAAATCTGAGGATCACTCCTCATTCAAGGGGCTTCCCAGGTGGCTCAGTGATAAAGAATCTGGCTGTCAATGCAGGAGACACAGGGGATGTGGGTTCAATCCTTGGGATGGAAAGGTCCCCTGGAGTAGGAAATGGCAACCCATTCCGTTATTCTTGCCTGGAAAATTTCATGGACAGAGGAGCCTGGAGGGTTTCAGTCCGTGGGGTCGCAAAGAATCAGACACAACTGAGTAAATGAGCACGTCCATCATTTAAGCACTACGCTGTCACGGTAATTTCTTAAAAGTGACATTTTCATATAACAATATCTTTTGATACATGGAAATAAAGAACTGCCTAGCAACATCCCACATATTTCTGAATGCACAAGAACATTGAGAGGAGTGCATTTCATCTAGTATACTAGACATCAAATGACTGAATAATGGCACAATAATGAGAATGTCATTCAAAGCTTTTCATGATAATTTAAAAATCATTCTGAAGTTTTCAATAATGTAGGAAAGCCTCTGCTATTAGGTCAAGGGCAACATTTGTTCACATTACTTAAAGGTCATTAAAATACATCCTTAATCATAACATGTGGTTCATTACAAATAAAATTGCCTTTCGTTCAATAAAACTAATTAAATGTAAATGGTATTGTTTACTGCTATATGGATCTTTTGAAATAAATCAGCGAGTCATGATTTATTGAAAATTGCTGTGACCGTGCTTCCCACATGCTTCCAAGCCCTGCCCGCACGGTGCTGAGAAGCCAGACCTGCCATCACAGGGTGGGATCAGCCGGCAACACCACTCTGACTCAGTTTCAATTCTCTGATCACATTAGGTGCTCTGGACACAATGGAACCAGGAAGCCTGTTCCTGGGGGTGTCCTCAGTTTTTCAGGAAGGGCTCTAACACAGTTTACCCGTTCCTTGTGTCACCATGAACACAATGCTCCACTGTCGAAGCGACAAACAGCAAAGACACTGCACACTCCCAGATCCTTTACGCCAGACAGAAAGGTCAAATGAGTGGCAGTTATGGGGAATGCAAGCTATCAGATGAAAAACTAAACTGCTTTGCCTATGTCCAAAACGAAATTAGAGCTTTCCTTATGAAAAAGTCTATATAAAATACGCCAAATTATATGAAGTTACAAACTTAAATTGACGGCTGAATCACAAATTCAGCTAAATTTATCAAAACTTAAAGTATTTTCATTTTCCAGTTACCTCACCCAAATGCTTAACACACTATCAAAGTGTATCAACCATAAAATTTTAAAAGTAGCACTGTATGAACTGTATACGCTAGCTTTCTAAGTATTTTGTAATTCATACATCTGTCATTAATAAAAATGAAGAAATATCCTTATAATACTGAATGTGATAGAAAGTACAGGAATGTGATCACAGCCAAGGGAATATTAAAGAATACAAGCAACAGAGTGGGATTCTAAACATTTTCTTAAGACATAACTTACAAGCAATAAATTATACATGCTTACAGCATATAATTTTCTGCATCTTAATACAAATACACACCTTGACACCAACAGGATCAACATATGGACATTTCTACCAGTGCTCTGCAGGCCCCTCTGCACAAAGCCTCCGTCACGGCTGACCCATGCTCCTGGAATCTACATAACATACACTACATCCTTGCTTGTTTGGCTTTTCAGAAAAATTCTGATACAGTGCCTTAACACTGCACTTCTTTTTTTAACACTTTAGCTGATTAACTCTACCACCAATGTTCTGCTGCAACTGCTTCCAGGTGTCAAGCACCTCCCAACTCCTGGAAAGGCAATGCAGAGGCAGACACTGGGGGGGAGGGCATCCCAAGCGTAACAGCAAACAGACATCCTCCAGTCACTGGGGCGTGTGGCATCTCCCCTCTGCAACCCTGGGGAGACTACTTGAGGATGGGTGCTGGGAACAGAAGGCAGGACACAGAGGAGGGAAAGGGCGGCTGAGAAGCAGCAGCAGGAAGCCTCCAGGGCTCAGCGGACAGGCTGAGGCCAACAGCCTTCACAGCTGCCTCGGGCGGCCTACCCTGTTAACAAGCAGTGAGAACTGAAAGCTGGGCGTCTTCAGTGACAGTGCAACAGCACAGCCAGCTCTCATGCAACACCGGAGAAAAGGAAGAGCAAAGCCAACAGAAATGCCGGGCGTCTAAGTGAGGCTGCAGAGCGTGCAGAGGAGTGCACAGAGAAGACTGTGGGCCAGCTGCAGGCTGCCGTGAAAAGAACCTGCTCGACCTCCTCAGAAAACCATCTTTCAGCCACACAGATTTAGCAACAGGACTGAACCTCCTTCCCTACGGTCTACGTGCAGGGAATATTTTAATAATTACAAGACAAAAAATGCTAATGGCCAGCTTCTCACTTTGAGACCACCGCTGACAAACACTGACAGTGGTTAAAATAATAAACAAACACAAGTCGAAGAACGGCCTTCTGGGCACAACACAAAATCCACATTCAAAAACGAACACATATAAATATTTACCTACATAGAATTTAAAACATTTACACATTAGTATGGCAAAAGATATAAAGTGAAAAGTCAGGAAACTCTGGGAGAACAGATGTGCAAAGGTCTGGAGGAGTCTGCACACTCAGACACCGAGGTCAAGGCTTTAAAACAGAACCTCCCAGGGCAAGCTTAAAATTGTGCTAAAATAGTGAGCAAGTCAGCAAACGGTACGGCTGCAATTGGCCAGCAGTTGTTTTTGATATCCTACTCAGAGTTCAACTCAAAACAAATGCTAGATGGACTGGAGGGTTCATGTGTAAAGCATAATTATTTTTAAAGTAACCATTTATAACCATGGAGTGGAAACAATCTAAGCAAGAAATAAAGGCAGTGATTACTGATTGTTCAAATATTTTTATTGAAATATATGACATGTGATGTTGTGTAAATTTAAGATGTACAAGTCAGTTTGAAAGTCACTGTAATGATAATTAGCACTTCTATCACATTATATAAATAACCATTTTAGAGACTACTTTAAAACTATTGTTGCTGCTGCTGCTAAGTCACTTTAGTCGTGTCCGACTCTGTGTGACCCCACAGACAGCAGCCCACCAGGCTCTGCCGTCCCTGGGATTCTCCAGGCAAGAACACTGGAGTGGGTTGCCATTTCCTTCCCCAATGCATGAAAGTGAAAAGTGAAAGGGAAGTCACTCAGTCGTTTCCGACTCTTCATGACCCCATGGACTGCAGCCTACCAGGCTCCTCCATCAGGTCACCTTATTTAAGGATAGTAAACTTTTATATGGACAAAAGAAACTATACACAAAAATATTTAAAATAGATTAAAATAGTGAAGAATGAAAAATGATTAGCCAACTACATATAAAAACCTCTTTAAAAACATACAACAGGAAAGTAAGTAGACAACATGAACAGAAACTTACAAAAAAATACAGTATAGTCTACTTCCTTAGGTAAGAAATCTTCAACCTCACAAAAAGATTAAAAGCATATTTAAATGGGATGCCACTCTCGCAGTCATCAGACCGGAAGAGGCTGATGGGACCTGACTGACACACAGGAGATGAACAGGTCTGTCACTGTCGACTTCTAGAGAGCATTCTGGTGAAAGGATCAAATCCCTGCACTATGCCCACTCCTACACTCTATTATTATCTATAAAATACCAAAAACATTAACTTTCACATTCACCAACACCAGGCTGGTCCCAGAGGTTATAATTTGCCAAATACCATGCAGCTAAAAAACTCCTTCAGAGACACATATTTTCTAACATAAAAGGATAACCCCCAGACATACTGCTGAATGCCTATCCTAACAGGAAAAATGTGCACAGCTTCACTCACGTGGTTGAGAACAAGGGTATGAAGCGCCTTCCAGGACAGAGGAGACATAGCCGGGGTGTGCCCCGTCCTCCTGGCAGGTATGTTCCTGTAGTGAGCAAACCCTCCAATAGCAAAGGCCCATTGCTCTGGACTTGTTAAAAGTTTATGCTTGATGGACCACCTTTTAGTTTTAAATATCATGGAGCTCAGTTAGCCCACAAGACACATATTTCTCACTAAGAATTAATCAAACTTCTACAAGCTGTGTCATTGCAACTGGTGTGGGACTTGTCGTCCCACTGCAAGATGAACAAATCACGTGAGTCAGCTGTTTTCAGACACAGGACACAGTGTTCCTGGTAGAGTCGCAGGACTGGGACCCTCGGGAGATGAGAACGCAGCTGCAAGCCCCAGGGAGGCCAGCCTCCTGCCCAGGGAAGGTGCCGCACCCGGTGCCAGGCTGCTGAGCGGGGGGTGGAGCCCAGGGACTGGAGGGGGCTGGCCGGCCCTGGCAGAGGGAGGGGGAGGGAAGGATGGGCCATAGCTGGCCTGGTCCTGAGTCTGCTCCCCCCTTGGACTGAGGAGGACGAGGAAAGTGATGGCTGGCAGTGTGACCAGAAGCCTCCTGCCCAGCACCAGGGATGACACAAAGTTGGGGAGAGACACAGTCTGAGTGGCCGGAGTTAGTGGTACCTCAGAACAGCCTGGGATGCCCACGATTACCCCAGGAGGAGCAGATCCTGGGGTGGGGTTACATTAGCATCATGATAAAGGGGACTCCAGGCCTCCCCAACAAAGCTTAAGAACAAGTCTTGGAAAAATCAAGTTTATCCACAAGTTATGGAACTAAAAATGAAGATCAGTAAAGTAAGAGAAAAACATAGTATTTACATTATTCAGCACCCAATTAAAAGTTATCAACTATGCAAGGAAGCAAGAAAGTGTGACCTGTAACAAGGAGAAAAATTCTTTAAAAAGAAACATACTCAGAAATAACAGAGACAATGGAATTAACAAACAAAAAAATAAGTATCACAAACTGCTGAAGAGTTAAATGAAACTATGAACACACTAGGAGAGAAGAGGACTTAAACAATAACAAAAACTGGTGACCACATGGAACCTGGTTCCAGAGATTAAAAATACAGTATTTGGAATGAAATAATTTGTTGCTGCTGCTGCTAAGTCACTTCAATCATGTCTGACTCTGCAACCCCATAGACAGCAGCCCACCAGGCTCCTCCTGTCCCTGGGATTCTCCAGGCAAGAACACTGGAGTGGGTTGCCGTTTCCTTCTCCAAGGTCTTTAACAGAAAACCAGACACTGGTGAATTTAAAAACCGAGCAACATGGGACTTCCCTGGGAAGTGGGCATCAGAAGCTCGACACAGGTAGGAACGTCAAGTCTAACACACTTGTCACCCGTGTCCCAGGGAGAGGAGTCTGGGCAGAAAGGAGGACGGAAAGAGAAGAAAACCATGAGCCCACAGACCCGAGAAATCCAACAAACTCTAAGGAATTTCAACGTAGGCACTACCGAAGTATAGCTGATAGAAAGCACCTAAGAATCAAAATACTGCCAAGGCTGACATAGGTCACATAGATTTAGTTTTCCCAAAGTGCAATACATTCAAGAATGAGGAAGTCACCAGTGATTCACAGAATTAACTGTGAACCATGAGCCGTCCCTACTTCCATCAAAGCCACCCCCAACTCAGGAGAGTGAGCAAATCCAGAGGACTCAATCCCCTTCCCTGAAACAACTGCTTGGCTTCAAGGTCATTCTTAAGACAATCTCAGTCTGTCTTTACTCTCCAATGAATACCAGCAAATCATGTTAAGATAAAGCTACCCTCATTCAAATAAACAGCACATACAACATAAACCACCACCAAATGGCCACAACTGTGATTTTGCTTAAAGAAAAAAAAAAAGATGTGTAGCAGTTTCGGAGATCCTGAGCACATGTGAGATGGACTTTCAGAGACCAGGGAACACGCTGAAATCCACAAGCACGGTGCCCTCTATTCTGTCCATCCCCAGGCAGCAGAGGCCCAGCCGGAAGTCTGCAGCTGTCCTTCTCCTCACGAGCCGACAGACACAGGGACACTGTATCTCTTCCCCCCCGCCCCACGGGAGGACTCTCCACTCTCAAGAGGGAAAAGCTGAAGTGAATGAGCTGGGTTCAGGGCTGGGAATGCCCCCCTGAATTATCCCAAAGCAGCATCTTAACGGCCTTCTGGGAGTCAGTGAGTTACCAAAAACGGACTCATCTAACCCCCACCAGGAGTCTCGATTTCAAAGATTACTCAAATGAGAGGATTAAAAATAGAAACAACAAGGAAAGGGAAAGAAAAGAAGGAAAACCTGAGCCAAGCTCAGAACATTCAAAACTACACCTCAAACAGGGTATGTGCTAAGATATCACAGAAATTATGTGGGCATAATTTTCGATGAATTTAGTAGAGAAATTATTCTTTACATTATCAATGCATTAATCAAGTTAGCTGGTACATAAGTGCCCAGAAATGACCATACAGTAACTGATGGAGTAATGACAACGCTCACCCCCAGAGCAGGCAGCCTCTGTGTGCAGCTCACCGCCACTTTCAGCTTCCAGTCAGTTTCACCATCGAGTTGATCAGTTCGAATAAAACATGAACCTTAGAGTAAGAGAAGAAAAACCCCTGAGTTATGGGTACCTTAAAGCCACAATTCATCGTACAGTGGTGATACACAAATGATATATCTAGAGATTCCCATTTTTCCCATGGAAAATCCTTATAAGTCTACTTATTTGACTCACAAAATGAGTTTGCTAAAAAGACAGAGCTCTTTAACTGTTTAGGTCATTATCTCTTGTTCGGTGTTCTTGACTATTAAGGTTTACTATTAATTAGTGCTTTTTTTTAGAAAGGTATGCTGCTGCTAAGTCGCTTGAGTTGTGTCCGACTTTTTGGGACCCCATAGACGGCAGCCCATCAGGCTCCCCATTCCTTGGGATTCTCCAGGCAAGAACACTGGAGTGGGTTGCCATTTCTTTCTCCAATGCATGAAAGTGAAAAGTGAAAAGTGAAAGTGAAGTTGCCCAGTCGTGTCTGACTCTGCGACCCCATGGACTGCAGCCCACAGGCTCCTCCGTCCCTGGTGTTTTCCAGGCAAGAGTACTGGAGTGGGGTCCCACCGCCTTCTCTGCAGAAAGGCATAGAGGTGGCAAAGAAGCACATGGAAAGATGCTCCACATCACAAAAGGGAAAAGAAAGGGAAAATAACAAGGAGATACCACGCAGCACCTATCAGAACGGCCAGACTCTCGAACACTGACAGCACCGAGTGCTCGGGGACTCAGAGCAACATAAACTCTATTTCATGGTTGCTGGGAATGCAAAATGGTGCAGCCACTTTGGAAGACAGTTTGGTGTTCTTTTACAAAGCTAAACATAATTTTACCATACAATCCAGCAACTGCACTTCCTGACATTTATCCAAAAGAGCTGAGGAACTTATGTCCCACAATATCATGCATGCAGATTTTATACCAGCCTTATTCACAACTGCCAAAACTTGGAAACAACCAAGACGTCCTTGGGTGAGTGAATGGATCACTGTGGTAAATGTGGATAATGGAGAATAATTCAGCAATACAATAAAATGAGCTATCAAGTCATGAAAAGATATGGAGGAACTTTAAATGTTTATTTCTCAGTGAAAGAAACCAATCTCAAAAGGCTGCATACTACGTGATTCCAATTACATGACATTCTGGAAAAGAAAAAACTACAGAAAAACTGAAAAGATCAGTGGTTGCCCAGGATGGAGCAGGGGTAGAGGCAAACAGGCAGAGCACAGAAGATTTTAAGTTGGTGAAAATACTCTGCATGATACCATATACAATGATGGATGGGTGTCATTATACATTTGCCAAAACCCACAGAATGTAATACACCAAGAGGGAATCTTAATGCAAATGATGGAAGCTTGGTGATGGTGATGTGCCAGTGTGAGTCTGCCAATTGTAACAAATGGTCCGTCTGATGCGGATGCTGATAATGAGGGAGGCTACCCGTGTGTGGGGGCAGGGAGTATACTGGAAACCTCTGCACTTCCTTCTCACTGTTCTGTGAACCTAAGAACAAAGTTTTTAAAAACCCTGAAGAAACATATTCAGATTATTATAGAAAATATAAACCAAAAATGTTACACGTTTGTTCTCTACACGACAGGAAAACTGCAAATAACTGAAGCTGTACTATAGTAACCTACATCTAAATTTATATTGGAACACCTGCAAAAACGGAGATTATTTTTCACCGTACTTTTTTTCATATTTATATTTCTGAGCTCCCCATTCCCCTGTCTAGCAGTGTTTGCTCCTATCCATCAATTTTATGTAGAATTATACTATTGACCAGCACAGTTCAGCACAGTGCAGCTCTGGTGAACGGCTCACTGCATACATGCTCCTTTAACAGAGCTCAAGCTATGACAGCTATTGGCTGACTACACATCCTCTCCACTTCAGTAGCTAATTTCATCAATAAGTTATCTCATGGCCTTTTCCCTTTTATCCAGAGGAAGAGACTGCCATATGCCAGGTCAGCTTTCAATAGTGATCACTACAGCAAAACAGAAGCATTAAATAAAAGGTCTGCATGCTATCTGGAAATAAATACCTCCTAACAGTGTCAGACTTTTATTTTTGGGGGTTCCAAAATCACTGCAGATGGTGACTGCAGCCATGAAATTAAAAGACGCTTACTCCTTGGAAGAAAAGTTATGACCAATCTAGACAGCATATTAAAAGCAGAGACATTGATTTGCCAACAAAGGTCCATCTAGTCAAGGCTATGGTTTTTCCAGTGGTCATGTATGGATGTGAGAGTTGGACTGTGAAGAAGGCTGAGCGCTGAAGAATTGATGCTTTTGAACT